>OY744527.1:133319509-133379509 GCA_963556195.1 Sepiola atlantica | reverse complement strand
AAGGTAACGTGTCTGAGGATATGTAGAATAAGAGAGAGAGGGGGGAAGAAGTTAAACGTTTTTAAACTTTTGTATATTCGTATGTTAACCCTGCTTATCAATACTAAAATTAAAAGAAAAATAAGACTAAAACATAATGTACAAGTATTATATCGTAAGTTTTCTTGTGTAGTAATGTGAAAACTACTTTAAAACTGAAACTGAAATCAGGTTGCGGAAAATGCTCCTGGCCATCTTAGAGTGGCCGTTGGGAGATTACACGGTGGCAATACGAATACTTTAATGCTAGTGGATAAACACGAAGAGAGTTTCAGACAATATATATATACATATTAATTATCTTTAGTGTAGACAAGATGATAATTACTGCTAGTCGAAGGATTCGATCCCGGTCACAAAGCTGCCATTGAATCTGTAGCCCGGCATCTTTCCTCACGGTCACCAACAACCACCACGAGAGGTTTTTTATACATTTTAAAGCAGAGAATAAAAAGAAACTTGACTATTGTCCACTGTTAAGACCTTACTATTTTACGCTTGTCATATCGATCTCTGACACTGCAGTTTCGGTTTGCACTGAGAGTACGTGGTGTGTGTTTCTTCCTAACCTGCATGTTTCTACAGATATAACGTTTCAAACTCTGATATTTGTAACAACTATATATGTTAGAGGTCGCTGGGAGAGGCTTGTAGGTTTAAAAGCATCCATAATTTTTCGCAAGTGATTATATACTTAATAACAAATGAGTAAATAAAAATGTTTAAAACTTAAATATGAATTATTATTTATAGTAGTAGTACTAATAGTACCAGTAGTCGTGTTAGTAATTGTATTTGTGGCAGTAGTTGTAGTATTAGCTTTAGTTCAAAAGATGAAACGCTGTTTATTGTTATCGTAGATCCAATGAAAGTTGTCGGTCTATGCGTATGGGTGTGTGTCACGCTATCACAGTTTAACGGTTAATCAACAAACCAGGTTAACCGCAAATCTGGTGTCAGCATCTTCGATCCGATATCCTTATTGATGTCAGACTTTTACACACTATTGTTGTATTAAAGAGGAAATGCAATATCAATAAATGATATAGCTTATTACTACGGATATTAATTTATATTTATTATGAAATTCGGTTTAAAAACAAGTTACAGAGTAAAGTAATTGTAAAGAAAAAAAAATCCGTATTTGTTTATTGAAAACAAAATGTAGTTGGCACCAGCATATCCAGCTGTTGTGCCCCTGCATGAACAGCTTAGTTGTAAGCGCTGATTGAACAGTGTTCTCATCGAAAAATCTAACAATACTTTATGTGGACGTTTTAAGCTTACTGCCCGATTCCATATATATACATATATATATATATATATACATATATATATATGTATATATATATATATACATATATATATATGTATATATATATATATATATATATATATATATATATATATATATATATATATATACGAATTGATGAATGCGAAAGAAGCTTCCATCTATCCTTACAGTATTAAGATAAATACAGCTCATACGTATTTAATCATATAATATACAATAACCTTTTGCAGTACCGTATATATATATATATATATATATATATATATATATATATATATATATATATATATATATATATATATATATATATATATATATAGTAAGCTGGCTACGTCTACAAATCGCTTTAGGAATATCAAATTTTCGTATTTATTTTTAAACGTTTCTGTAAAATATAATTTCATTTGCATTGTCACAGTTACTTATATATATGGAATCGTTTCGAAAATTTTCAAACTTCTAATGACGCGGATTTAGCCAAAATACCAAGATACTATGAAAATATTTGTCATAAATCTGCCCTCCAAATAATAATTTACATATTTCTAAGGAGAGTAGGATTGATCCTTCTAGCTATTACATCATATTTTGAGGGAAGTGGTAATGTAATATATGTTATGTTGTGATGAGACCGTATTCTCTTTTTTGATGTTGTAGAGGTTGTGTAGTATATGTTCTGTTGCCATGGTACCATATGCACGGGCATAAGCTTTCTATTCATGGGAGGATCCTCCCAGGTATTACCTTTTTATTTTGGAGTATTTTTAGTGTCTGTTCTGTTGTTATGACACAATTATACTAAGCATAACCCCCTCGTTGGCGAATAGTATGGTATATGTTCGTTTAACATGACACCATCCTCAAAAGCATTACTACCTACTTTTTTTAGAAAAGATGAATCCTGCCTCCTATTTTTTAGGGTAATGAATTATATTTTGATTCGACATAATGCATTCCTGACATGAATTACCTCCTTTTTGTAAGACACTATAGTACATGTTTTTACTCAGAATACCATCCTCCAAGCCTTAATTTCTCCAAATTTTAATTGGTAGGGGTAGACTACTCTATAGTCTGTTGTCATGATGTTATCTCCTAGGCATTAACGTTTCCTCTGATGGGTTCGTTCGTCATGATATCATTTTCTTCGCCATTACCTCCTCCTTTGGGAAGCAGTGTATGTAGTTCGTTCACCAGGACACCATTTACAAACTGTAAAGAACAGACGTGATCCTTGAGGAAATCCAGCTGTTCTAGTGCATGGAAATAGCACCTTGACTTTAACCAAAGGAGTGGCGTAAATAATTGCAGTGTGAGTTAACATCTCATGAGGGAAGCACTCAACGAGAGAGCAACTCTACGGACACTTACTTCGTATTTCAACCCTGATCAACGAAGAAAAAGCCTAATTTCATGATCACTGTTTGAGGACTAAGGATAACATCGTCGGCGATATTCTCTGGTAGATGCCAACGTCATCGGGAGACCACACAGAACCTACATGAAGTTACCAGCAGAGGACCACTATTAACATATGTTATGATACGTTACTCATAAGGGGTATTGGACTCTTTCATTCACAATAAATATCGGAAGTGTGTGCATCTCAGTTTAGATTCAACCCCTATATATATTGGCAGGCAAGACTGACGTACCACCACTCTTATTTCTCTGTTGTATTGTATTTCCCCTAATATCCTTGTATTACCAAGTTCGTGTTTTCAGTCCAGCCCCTTTACAGGCCAACAACAATTAGTATTAAAACCTACACGGGATACACCAACATTAAAGATTTTTCATGGGAATCTTATGAAGGGCCTTACAACAACCTGCGAACTTACATCACCACAACGACTGACAACGTGGTTACAGTAAAGGATTCTGGAGAACCTCAAAATTAACGCCACAACTGGCAAAAATATATATTGAGGGTGGTGTTGGTTAACCATTAACGGGACAAACGTGGGGAATTCAAATACACATTTACCTGTCAACGTCCCAGTTCTGAAAACTGGTTTTACCGGCGAGAAAACACGTAAAACACAACCTTACTTTTCTCTTATTAAAATAAAGCCAGTATTGTTTTCTTTTGCTATTCCAACACCGTTGTTATTTTTTGACTACGACAAAAGAACAGGCCTACTACAAAAAGGAAAGAAAACATTAAAACCGCACTTTCGTTTTCTCTGTTGAGTAAAGTGTCGACCGCAAATTATTCGGTTGAATGAGAACTGTGATTTTTCTTTGCTCGAGAGAAAAAGGTTTTATACTCTTTTTTACAATTAATATTACGTTTAGCAGGGTAATATAAGAAGTAAGAATTACTAAAAGTTGTATACTAAAAACACATGGACGATTTAAAGGCTACCATGGCAGAACGTGTGAAGCGTCAAATGCAACAGCAACTTCACCAAAAAACAAGAAGCCGACAATAAGATACAGAAAACTGAAAGAAAGATTTCAAAAGCTTCTACTAGAGCAAAAACAGAAGTCAATAATATGCTACAAAAATACAGAAAAAAAATACAAAGTGACAACTTCTTGCAGAAATAAGAAATTGAGGAATAGACTGAAGTATTAATGCAAACAATAGCGGTTAGAGGTCAAAGAAACGGAAACGATAATGGTTTAATATGCCGTATAAAGCACAATTGATAATTTTACATATTCTCCTGGCGACAATAACACCTTTGCTTCGTATTTTAACAAATATGTGGATCTATACAAAATAGATTGTGAAAATTGGGCAGACTTTAAAAAGTTTAACTTACTGCTCCGAAAATTAGACACACACGCACATACTAAGTTCGTAGATTTCATTTTACCCTGAAAATAAAAACGACTTGACTTTGGCTGAAGCTGTTAATCTTGTAACCCAACTATTGAGCGGCCAGACTTCTTTGTTTCGCAAACGCTGGAACTGTTTGAACCTGCTAAAAAAGACAACGAAGAGTATTCAACGATCGCATCAGTCGTCAATAAGCACGACACGATCTCAAATTAACTGAACTTAGTGCTGATAATTGTAAATGCTTAATTTTACTACAAAGATTTGTATTAGGAAAATACGCTGAGATCACACGGAGAGTTCTAAATAAATCAGAGAATAAACCGAACTTAACACTACAGGAATTAGCTGAAGAATGCCAGAGAATGGTAAGTGTTGAACAGGATTTGAAAGACATCGAAGAGTCTGGCAATACACACATAAGGAAAGTTCTTAAAAAGTTGAAACTCATCTCTCCCTCAAATTCAATCCAAAACTAAAATGGGCATTCCTGCCTCTACACCAATAATTGCTGCCAAGCCTTTCTTTTTACTGTAGAAGCTTTCATTTGTTTATTAACTGTCTATTTCGTTTTAAAACCTGACTGGCTTGTAATAAAGTCGGATACAAAGGTTCGAATTGTAGAACGAATAGAGGTAATTAAACGCGGGTTCAATCCACAACTACAAATAAATATGACTGAATTAGAATAAGGACATATTTGCACGTAACAATTATGAATACCAATGTTGCATTACAATTAGATTTTGGCTTGGACGTGTACATAATAGACCTATATAAGTGTAAAAGGTTCGATAACCCTATCTTGTTAAAAACTATCAGAATATCCAGTACACTTACTGGTAAAAAAATTAAATTCGAGGGTGAGATGATAATAAACGTGACTCTAATGGGAACTACAAAAAAGTTTAAAATACTTGTGTTAAAATACGTAAATGTATTTGAGAAGAGGTTGTGATGCAAGCGTTCAATTTCTGGGAGTTCGCAATGAATACGTGTTGCCAAAAAAAAAAGATAGTCGGACGACCGAATCAGAAAAACTAAAGCAGGACTTAAAAAAAAAATTCCCGAAGTTTCTTTCTTGCGGACTTGGTCGATGACAAAGATGGCCGCCAAATGTCAACTAAACACTAACGTTCAGCTCGTATAAAAAAATAATTATATATATATATATATATATATATATATATATATATATATATATATATATATAAGCTATAATTGATATTCAGCACTTTTTTAACCCGGTTCATATTCTTTGGATTCCTATCCTGTGGATGTGTACTTTACATGGATTACTATATATATATATATATATATATATATATATATATATATATATATATTATTTATATAATTGTCCTATTTCTTTACACACACACACACATATATATATATATATATATATATATATATATATATATATATATATATATATATATATATGCAAAGAAAATGAATATAAAGATATTATTTATACCTTTAAAGTAAAACTTATCACAAAAAGATAGGCTTGCTCTACGAGATAGAGCAATAATATAAACCAGTAAAATATCAGATTAAAGATTGTATACAATACAATATTCATTAAGTCATCAGTTGTTTAAAACAAGGTGTTTAAAATAAAAGAAATATTATGATTCCTTCCTTCATCTATTTTTATCTCAATGATCGCTTTTAATACGGCTAGTTTCTGAATTAAAACTACCTTTTATTATTTCACGTTGAATTAAAATAATCTCATAAATATATCTCTGCAAAGTTCATTGAAGAATAATCAAATGTAATTATTTGAAACCCCTTGTTTTGAACAACTGATGACCTGATATATATTGTATCTTAAAATATGTATTCTCATCTTTTACTTGCTTATATATATATATATATATATATATATATATATATATATATATATATATATATATAAATGTATCTCTTAACTTACGTCTCCCAGGTGGTAGGTGTGTGAACACGCCTATAGCGAGTGATATCCATACCCCACCTTTGCAATACATTTCATAATTCAAGCTTCCCATGAAGTCATCGTATCGGTGCAGGGTCAATAGCCACACATTCGCGACAGGATGTAATTGTAGATTTCAGAGCCCTCTTTGTCATACCAGGGTCGATCCTCCTGACGAACAGGGTAGTGCGTTTTACTGCAGGATGACGTGTGTTCAAATGAATCTGTTGTATTTAGTTAAGCTTTATCCGCGACACAAAACACTTCAGCTAGTAAAACAACAGTATGCTCAATATTTATTTAATGCAATATGTTGGATTTATCTCAAACAAATTAAATACATAATTTTCAATGACGACTGTAATTAAGCTAGAAAATCTTGTCGACATAACACGTGGGTAACTCACGTGTCGATATGAACATTTGTCTGATAGATAATGTTAATCATCTTACATTATTTATAAACTCACTTCTCCAGCAACACATTTGCGAAAACTTATACTCTATAAATAATGTGTATCTTAAAAGAAATATCCGGTCACAAGTGTAACATGCATGCGAAGACTAATATCTGCTGTAAATGTAACCTTTTCGAAATCATTGTTATTATTTCCACACTATTTACCAAATGGGCAGTGTAAATTATAAGGTGACTTATTGTACTCTTAACAAACCTGACAATATCTATAAGAGAAAAGTTAATTGTGATGTGGGAGCAATCAATGATGTGTAAACTTCTCTTTTCTCTAGAAATGTTGTAAGTCCAACTTCAGTACGTTAATCTGAGTGTATGTTGTCTCATAGAACAGCCTTACCTACTGCAGCACTGTTGAGTTTTTTTTCCAAAACATCAGAAACTACCCATACAAAAAAGGCACCAGTTGTACCAGTATAAGTACGATTTTAACTTTATATTCCATCTCATATGTAAAAGGAACGTTCCCACCTCTCTGCTTTTTTAGTATGCTGTATATAAATTGTGAAAGTAAATTATTTCACAATTTATATATAAAACAGAATGACTTTGTATTTCTCGCATCAGCAGCAGTGTTTTATTATGTATCTGATGTGAATTTTTCTATCATTGTTTTTTTGTGCTCCATATATTTGACATTGATCAATGGTGATATATCTATACCGACACATTTCGAGGTGTTATATAATATCCCAATTAGTGAGTTTGCTTAAAGTAAAAACCTCTGTGAAATCAGTATATATAATAATCAGGAAATAGTTACGGGCATTTGGTAGTTCTGTTTTATCAAATAGAGTGTTTTCCTGACCATATCTGAAAACGAAATGTATTGTATGATATCATCAGAAAATATAGACATTGGATAATTATATTCATATTAAAAATATAATTAGAAAATATGATGAAATAACATTAAATGTTCTTATCTAAGAACGCAGATATCGCAAATGTATTGTATACTCCTTGTGATTGCAATAGTTGTTATTAGATCTTTGAGGGAAAAAATAAGTTTAGTTCATTATATAATACCATACACTTGATTTGTTCTTTTTCAGTAAACGAGGCGTACGATAAATAAAGAACAGAATGAATAGATGGAATGAATCACGGAAACAAATATCCTCTTAAAAATCAGACCGAATGCGTAATAGTTACATTTTCCCAGTGTAAATATTTTACAGTAATTAATGAATTCATTAACTTTTATTCAATTTATTAAGAGAACCATGAATATTGCAATTTACGTATGTATATTAAACTTATTTTCTCACATTCATTTTCTTAAAGACTCGGTTTTAAATTTACTAAATAACATGTTTGAAGAACCTAAATAATTACATTTCCGATGATTTATATATTAAAATTAATTTACTAAAAAACGCTAAATATTTTCTAGCGTCATCTTTTACTTTAAGTTACAATTTGTAACAATGGAGTGTTTTACAGTTAAAGAATAGACCCAGCCTATAGATTGCATCGGTTATTTCTTTAACAAAATGTATGCCTATTTTCACTATTTCTTGTATTTTCCGATCTTGTTCTCGTTATTCTGTGTGCATTTTAAACCTGCCTACTCATCTACACTACTTTCCGTTTGAATGCAATTCCACGCGATCACATTAGTGGAAGAACATTGTCGTACCAATAAAACATCTTTATTCCTATTCTTTAAAGATTTTTTCATTTCCGCGCACATGCCTTAGATATGTAGATTTTTTTTACAACATGAAATAATGTTAGTCAGGTGGATGTCTGTTGATGACACACATATGTTATGCTTGTGACACACTGAGATAATAGTGGTAAAGGACATGCTCAGAAAAACAACAGAAGCGCCACTCGTTGAACACATCTATACAAAAGTCTCAGCCCAGTCTATATTTGCAAGGAAAATAAATAAAAAGTGGACGTTTCTACAAAATATTTCCCATTTAATTATACAATTGCATTATAACAAGCAACGTTTTTGTGACCGTATCAGTTAAAATAGCACAGTAGTGGATTATGGATTTTATTACGTAAAAGTTCTGCCACAGATCTAGTTTGAAATATTCGCGTTGTGCGTATTTCAAAAACAATACATCAACGTGTATTGTATGTTCGTGTAGTAATTTCACAGCAAACATTATGGCGTGATTCAAGTGTATGTTATCAAGTTTACATTTGTCTTGGGAAATATACGATGACATTTCCAATTATTGTGTAGTTCGTTCTAACTTCCTAATTCTGTTTGAAACGTAATATATCAAGAAATAGAAGCTGTGCTCTAGCTCAACTGTATATTGTAGTTCTTATTTTATTTTTTATCGTAACTTCCGGGTGCGAAAATTTCTTACATATACAAGTATCCTATATCTCTATAACGCGACCATTCGGCAGGCATTGGGCATTATTGCCAGAGCAGAACTTGTTCATCGACCACTCGCCTCAGCGCTTGCATAAAGTTTAGACAAAATTATAACCTAATAGGCCACGCACTGTCTGCCATTCACCGGCTTATGTAGCATTGCCGCAGTTTGGCATTTCTGTACTTGTTTTCCAAGTACATCCACGGTAGATGCTCTCATGAACTAACTGCACTTACAACCCAACGTGAATATCCCCGACCACTAGCGAAATTATATCCTTTTTCTATTTTCATACTTTTTTCATAAGACGGCTTACCGTTGAAAATTTTCCATTGCTCCCGACCGTACCAAAACGCAAAGCATGTTAATGTAATGAACAGAAACTTATCGTTTCCCAATACCCCACCTATGCTGCCTTATATATATATATATATATATATATATATATATATATATATATATATATATATATATATATATATATATATATATATGACTAATATGAAAGTACCCCCATACGCTCTGGTGACAATATACCTTGTTTAGGCTGAATAAAAGTTTAAAACAAATTATCAGGAAAAGAATTTAAAAAGCTACGTAGTTAGTTGGCTATTGACTCTCTTGAGGATAGTTAATTTATCAGGAATCAGTCTGTAAGCATTTACAATTGAACTGGTTCTTTTAGAACCAGTTCCCGTGTTTATGCATTTTCTAAAAGTGTCACAACAAAACCCGTTATTACCTAAACAAAAATACAATGGTCTACACGGAGTGTGAATCTAATTGCATACATTCTTGATACTTTTTGTAAAATGTGTATGGAATCCGGTAAAGAAATATACTTGCTCACCGGGAATTACAGCGCTGGATCTGGTATGTCGTCAGCGAACATTATTAATTGAATTCTTGTTGAGTGAGGGAGTACAGAGTTATTACTTAATGTCAGGGGTAGAAAAATATACACCAGTTGGCCTCGACAAAGAGGATGACAAGCGACCTAATGGCCCGACAGTGTTTCTATTTGCAAAGGGCAAGTCATTTATGTGGGATGTAATTTTGTCGACACTTTTGCGCCGTCGCCCATCACAAAATCATCAACAAACATTGGGCATGCAGCAGCGTCAGCAGAGAGCCGCAAGTGGTCAAATATGCCGATCTACGAGATAGATTTGTGTTTCAACCATTGCCATGGAGACAAGTAAAGTGATAGGCCCCGCCACATGATACTTCCTCGGAAGACATGGTCTGTTAATGACGCACCACATCAAGGGTCATCGTGAATTAGCTTAGCTTTACAAGCGCCTCTTTATCGCTATTATTCGTGGGAATGGCTTGAGCCTGCTTTCAACCTGCCAAGCCAGCAAGAAATTCAATAACACTTAATGATGTGTACATGTAAGTTTCGAAACGCGACATTTTATTAATTAATTATAATTTGTCACATCACTTTCCTTTACAATAGTGTGTCTGCTTATCATAGTCTTTATTTCACAAATTATTTTTTGTTTAAATAAATGATATAGTAGATAAGATCACCAGCGACGGAAACGTCTGCAATGTAGACGATCCGTGACAATTCTTCTGCTCTCTCACCCTCGTATTTAATTGATGATGTTATCCTTTAATAAATTTAACCTTTGTGACGTAATAAAATATATATGGATGATTCTTCCAATTTATATAGTAAATGACATCATACTCGTGTAACGTCATATTTTTATAATATAATCAAGTGTGCAGGGAACAAAGAAAATAAAAAAATAAATAGATCCACAATGTTATAGTAGTATAGTTAACTCTCAGGGCTCTAACCGTTCGTTTAGTAAACAACTCGTGACTCTTCGCTTCACTTTCATTATTATTTGATTGATAATGCCATCATTTGATTTAGGTTAGCATTTATAACATCATCAACTATCATTAGCGTATATCTTCAATATGTTTAAAATCATCCCTCTGTGACGCCTTCGTTCTGAAACGTCAAAATGGATTTGCCCAGTGTCTTCCAACTATGTTAAAGTGGGTGACTCTATCAAATCAAATCATCCTTTTCTGGTGCAGACTGTTTGTGATGTGATTATTTATGGATAGAGACAAACAAACATAAACATTAAATAGTCAATAGAGTTTAGTAGAATATATATATATATATATATATATATATATATATATATATATATATGTGTGTGTGTGTGTGTGGGGGGGTATTGTATGAGAAAGAATTACAAACGGGACCTATGAAAGCATTAGTCTACTTTTGCGCATTTTGCTTTTTAAATAATCAAACAGAGGCACACAAATTATTCTATTTATTGTAACAATAGGCATCCCGCATTAAAGTCTAATTTCTCTCTATATTTCCTCGATTCATGAGTAACGAAACCTCAATCTTGTTACCGTGCATCAATTTACCGTAAACTTACGTTTACAGGATTGTATACTCGTTGGGATTTATTTTGTCTAACAAACCAAAGTTAAATTTAGTGTTGACTCTTACGCACAGAGTATTTATGAGTTGTTCAAAATCAAAATTGGACGAAGAAATAAAAGATATCTATGATAACTTGTTCAAAAATAACTACTCTCTGGATGTGATTAGATCAACATAAAAAAGGAAAGTAGTCAATTTTTCTGAAATAAAATATAATACGGTGACCAAATGTCTGATTTATATTTGTTTGTCTTGGTTAGGTACAGTAAGTGAAAAGTCCGCCAAACAAATTAGCTCAGCAGCTGAATATTGCTATTTTGCTTCGTACGTGCGTGTTGTGTTCTGTACAAAACCTTGTTGACGTCCTCTCGAAAACATGCTTTACCCTTTACACCAGAAAATGATTTGATTCATCATTTTCAATGTAGTTGCAGTACCGACTACGTAGGTAGGACAACGTTTTGATTGGTCAACAGAGTACAACGAATAAAATCCGTAGTTTAAGTGGGAGTGGAACCTTTCGGTCAAGGGACATTCTGAAGATACATACGTGTATTCTTTAACGGACCATTTTATTAAAAGCACGTCGTACTCAACGAAACTCAGAATTGAATCTCTTACCATTTTGAGTCGTGCTCACCCTATTTTCCACGTTGACATCTTGGAAACTATACATTTACGGCCCAAACGGCTCTCCCTCTGTAAACAGGAGTGTATATTGGGTTGAATGTGATTAGCCTCTAAGACACATCCCCATTGTAAATAATATCACGCTCTTTTTTATTTTAAATATATAGTTTTCTTATTTTGCTCTCCCTTTTTAAAATACCACGATATAACTCTCGTCAATTGTGAGCAAAGCCGTTCAGCTGGCACATTTTTTACGGATCTTTTTATCATGAAATATAAAACATGTATTCCCCTCGTAATTGCCTTAATACAATTCTGTGCCCTAAAGACAACCATGAAATATATATATATATATATATATATATATATATATATATATATATATATATATATATATATATATATATATGAAATATTATGAATGGGTTTATGTGAAGCTAAGTTTGTTGTAAAAGGACACAAGGACATTCTTAAAATTCAGTTCACGTTCGAAAAAAAAAGTGTGTGCTGAACAAAGGGACTTCACAGAAAGTTCCAACTATTTATATATAAATATACATACTACATAAACAAGTTATATTATGTCCATTAGTATGAATTATCGTGGCGTCCATCGAACGTGACGAAATTATCATCGCGCAATCCCAACGAATACTGCTTTACAATGTGAATATACAATTTACATATCCTTTTTTCAGATAATTCGTAGCGTGCACGCCAGAAGCATTGCTACATAATACCAAAGATCGTTTAAATCAATCATACTTACCTCAACAAAGTAACTCTTCTATCTGGCTTTTTTGGCCTTTGCATAACCCGTAGCGGGAAACAAGAAACTCTTCTCATAGTTTATCTGAGCGGTGCATCTTGTCGAGAAAGTTCGGCCAGATCAAGCTGTGGTCGTCGCTTACAAATATTTCTAGACGCTGAAAGATAGACTAATTCTGAGCTGGCCAATTTACATTTGCTTCCTGATATAATTTCCAACAAACTCATTTGCAAAATATCTCTATAGGACGTCTTTAAATGTGACCAGCCGGATTGCATGACCAACAGTTTAGATGCAACCATAATCACTAACGTTCAACGTTTTTTTGCGAAATTTTAATCTATGTATTTACATATTTGTTGCCATGTTTCTATAAAAGGGCGCCTAAACGAAATTTAATTAATTAGAACGATGAAACATTAATCTTAGATAGGTAAAGGCAGGGCATAACAGGTCAGTGAGGCATAACGGGCGAACTTGTAGATTTATTATTTTTCTCCTAACACAAACTATTATTAGATGCTTTATCGACTTTAAGTTTCATTGTCGTTAGACATTTCTAAAACTTTTTAAAAAAATCATCCTATGCCCTCTGTCCTGGAGACACCAGTATTGGGAATTGCTACTTGTGTATTTGCTAATTTTTTAATGATAAATTTGTCTAATCCACTACTTTTGAAAATAAAAACTTTGATATGGAAAGAAATAACAAGAATTAAGATAGAAGACTCTAATTAAGTGTTATAAAGTTTTATTTTAGACATTACTGACATAGTTCTTAAAATCAGTTCGACCATATGTGGGCAATAAATGTAATCAACTTGGATAGATTTATAAAAGTAAGCTTCTGTTAATGAGATCCGTGGCTATATTCAGGGGATATTGGAGTATAGGTGATCTTTATCAGGCGATTATACATGTTACTTCAGAGAGGTTGTGTTCTGCACATTTGTGTGCTATCAAATGTTTCGCCGAGTTATTTATTATAGGTCGTTTCGGCATTTTATTGTTAACATCTTGTTTTATATGCTATTAATATTAAGCTGCTATTTATATTCAGCCATGTAAGTAACTATTAGTGATATGGTGCATGTTTGAAAAGATTATGACCTGTTGATTTTACACAATTGTTTTTTGTTACTGAAAAGACACAATTATGACACATTATGCTCCACCATCTACAAAAGTGTACCTATTTTCATACCGTTGGCTAAAACCCTTATCATAGTTTGGTACAATGTGATAAGATTTCTGAAGAAAACCCTCAAAATGAACTCTTTATACATGTATTGCACATTAAAAAACAGTTCTTTTACATGAATATTAATATAAAACAATATTTCAATATCCTCTGAAATCGACCCACTATTACCTAACACACCCTACCCGTATTTATTGTGTGTGCATAAAAATTTTTAAACAGTTATATTACCGCAATTTTCTCATAAAATAAAGTGTAATCAATTTACGTTACATAATGAGAAATACGCAGTTAAATCGTTAGCCAACTAAATCGTAATGACAATAGTACATCGCATTGGCATATGAGAAAAACATATTTGAGAAAGAGAGAGATATATTATCGAATGGATTTTCACTATATTGAATAAATACACATTAAATATATGCTATATTGTTTTGATGAAACTGCTGCTAATAATTCTCCTCGACTCTAGGATGGCGAAATGCTCAAGCGGTGATCGTGGCAGCTCAGGTTAACGGTCTCTCCAGTTTGATGGTGATTATTGAGTGGCTGCAAGTCGAGCTGTAGCTTTTTTCCAGAGAGTCATGACCCACTGTCATGTCGTGTCAGGTACTCTTAAATTAAAGATTGCTTGCAATACTTGCCTGAAACTCACTCAATGTCGGGCACGAGGTTTGTCTTCCCGACCTGCCAATTCACCACAAATCGCAAAGGACTCAAACCAAGTTAATTACTACAAGAACTAAAAACAGTGACTTGAAGAATGGTAAGAGCAAGAAATGTGTTACTCGAAACGGAGTAACAATGTGACTGATACATTAAAGTTAGTTACAAAAAAGTAAGAGACACAGAGATGGCAAAACACGTGCCTTTTCAAGCGCTCAGACGAAACTATTTTTAAATGTGAGGGAAAAACAGACACCAAATACCAGGTCAGACAATTACCCAACCCGACAACATCCGTCTTAGATAAATTCGAGAAGAAATGAGAAAATAATTCTCAAAATAGTTACTTAGGGTATGAGAACATATGTATAATATATCAGATACATTAATATGGACACATTGCTTACAAAAATGTGTTAATGAACTTTCGAGACAGGAAATAATGAAACATTTAATTAAAATAAAAGTCATGGGAATAACAACACTTGTTGTAATTATTAAAAACATATATTTTAATGTTTTTGCCGTATGAATGTGATTTGAAAAGTATTTAAAATATAAACTTTCAAAGTTATTTAAGGAGAATGAATTTAAATCACATTTGATGTACTAATGTATCTTTCAGAAAACAGTTAAACACTTATCAACAATTGTAAAATAATTTTAGTTGGCGGGAAATTTGTTTTAATTGTTTTTATAATTTGCATAAGTTATAATAATTTCAGTTTGGTCAACATTAACTTCAAGTTATTACGTAAATAATGTCAGGGATTAAACTAAACAGCATGTTTCATGTTATATAGGCATAGTAGGTAGTCTGATTTCATAAACATTATCTTCTTTTCTATAATTTCATTTCATTTTTGAAATACAGCATTGTGATTTGATTGTCTGAAAATAAATAAATAGTAAGAACAAAATTCTATATTATAACCACTATTAATTATTGAAACTGCAGTGTTATTAATAATACATTGGCGAATACACTTTGAAAAATGTTTACTAAGATATGTAGTGTACAATCGGTTGTAAGTGAAATTCAAGCTAATTCGTATAATGTCGCTGTTACACAACAAAGATGTCATTAAACTTGAAATCATGTTGATCCTACTGGAAATCGCGTATTGTATATGGCAATTACATGTAAGATTAAGTAGCATAGTATTGCATCGAATCTATTTAAGTGCGAAAGATCAGTAATCACAAAAGCGGAATAGATTTAAACTCCCTTGAAGCACGTCGATCAATATGCGTTCCTCTTCCAAGAGATAATCGTTATGGATTTGTGTAGGGACTTTGCAGAAGGAATTACGGCGGATGAACATCTTCTACTTCCAGAGCTAAATAATACGATAACCATAATTAATTACACACGTTCTCATTGATTGACGCATTATTATCAAATATAGATAACGTATGAGATAATATCTTTAATAGTTTATGATAAGTATTATGTATCACAGAAGGAGTATATCCGTATGAGAAATCGTGAGTATGCGAATCAACTACTCCTTCATATATATATATATATATATATATATATATATATATATATATATATATATATAAAGCGACATGAATAGAAAGCGATTAAATGACAAAAATAGATAGATAAGCTGTAATAAAGAGTGAGATTTATACATAAATACGGATATTTGTACAAGTATTCTCATTTGTTTAAATGCTTGAAAAAGCCAACGGCGAGTTGAAAATGTATACGACAGCAAATATGGTGTGCAGACCCTTTATCTATAAATTCCTCTTGATTCTATTTTCAGAAATAATGTGTCGTGTGTCGTTTTCTGATATATATGATTGGTAAGTCGCTGGTATAGAGAATTATATATACTATAGGATATTTTATAGAGATTAAACACCAGGCTATGATTCACTACCGAATAGGTTTGTGCCTTTGCAACCAAAACCGTTAAAATTACAGTCAACAGCATAGATATGAAAACAACCTTTAAAAGTACCCACAACCGCTGTAAAACGTTACAAAATTTCTCAAGAAGATTAATGTTGGCAAGCCAATTCGTCCTGACAACATTATGGTCGTTTGAGAGAAGAATATACTGGAACTGATCCATAACTAGTACAATTATATTCAATCTTTGTTAAAGGAGAAATGGGTTCTCTACGGAAATCTAGGTTAATTAGTCAAGTATTAAATAGTAATTTTGACCAGTCTACTGCATCAAATACATCGGATGAACGCCCTGTTCGTCATGAGTAAGTCGCTTGAATTTGGAATTAATCAAGAAGTTGTCAATCACTTCAGTAAAAGCGATTTACTTAGTGGCAATGAATATGGAACTCGTTCTGCAAGATGAACTGCTGATCTGTTGACTGTAATATAGCATTAGTGAATATCCTGATTCTGACTTGGTTTCTAGGGGAAGATCTCTAGATATATAAAACGCCTTTAGTAGGGTCTGACACGGTTGTTTAACAAACTCGGAAAGGTATTTCAAACAATTATTTTTTTCTTACTGATAGGTTTCTAAAATGAGTTGTTGTGGGGTAGAATTCTAGAGACATATTATCAACACCAGCGTGCATCAAATATCTATTATGGGACGAACATTTTCCTTCTTCTTGCTCATTACAAATATTCCAAATGATATTCTGACAATACAACTGCCTATAGTAGTACCTCGAAGATGATCGGTAAGTCTTCCACCACGCTGGAAAATATTTTCTTCTGCGTAGAGGAATACTTTTTCCCAGAGGAAGTAGACGAAGTGACCGACTTATTGGATGACGTTTCACTAATTAATCCATACGAGGTCCTGAAAGACGCCGTAATAAAAGGCATGGCTCTCTCCTGGAAGGTCATAGTAGAGTACCAGTTTATCATATCAGTCTCGAGACCAGGACTCCTTCATAACTGCTGCGGCATATAAAAACACAACTCGGACGAAATACCATGTTCGCGAAAATATCACAACGTTTGTTGCTGGACAAACTGCCCCGCAGCGCAACGCAGATACGAGCGCCGATGATAGACACTCTCCCAGTGACATTTTGCTAACTAGCCTGATAGGATTCCTGAGGCCATCATATTTTAACAGACGATCACAATACTCGCCCTTGCATAAACTTAATACTGAAATGAATGAATGAAACGCCATGCTGAATTACTCTAAATCCAACACAGTAAGTGGAGAAGCCGTTTACAGTCACATGACAGGGACCATAAAAGCTGTAGCAAGAAGACGTCCCGTCACAGCCATCCTAGGGTAAGATTAGTTAAAACCATTTTAAATTTAAAAAGAAATATAGAAAATGTAACAAAACCTTCAACCATAAGCAACTGAAAAAAGTGCATTCCATGCGATAACTTGCATTGCGACGACTGCAACTACAGTCAGAAAAAAGGTCGCATGTTTCATGTGAAAGACCGAAACAGCGGGTATACATTTCTATCGGATACTGGTATAGTGATAAGCCGTATTCCACCACCTAGATGAAAAGTTATCCCTTCCAAATTCTTACTGAAAGTAGTAAACGGCTAATTAATCCAGATTAAGGGGACCAAATAACCTATTTTTTATTAAGGACACTGCCGGAACTTTGTCTAAAAATATATGCAAGCAAACCTTATAATTCTTATATAAAGAGCTGGATTGATTTCCCATTATAGACCGTCTGTCTACATGTACAACCTAACACTCCCGGGAGTCATGACAGACATCAACGTGAAAGGAATACTAACAACAGTTTTGGTTCGAATCGAATCTATTCAGGAACTTACCACACAAAAAAGTATATGAAAACATCCTGGGGCATATTTAGACATCACTAAAGCAGTTGGCATAAACAACTCAATGAAATTAACAATAACGACACATAAAGACCGCTGGACATCTAGTATATTGTAATCCTTTACGTATATTGCCAAAAGAGTGAAAGTACGCCAAGCGAAAATTTCAGTAAATGATTCAGGACGGAATAATCGAACCTTCGGAAACTCCATATGCTTAACCCTTCAACTAATTTCCTGAACCAGACTTGAATTCGCATTGTATATGTGTTGATTATAAGCGACTGAATACACTAACTATACTATACTGCTATTCCGTACCGCACACACAAGATTTCGCCCTAGAACTTCAAGGTATGACAGTATTTTATTAATTGGATCAGACTAAAGCATTTTACCAGATCCCAGTAGCGGAAGAATGCATTCCAAAAATGTCCGTTCTTCTGACTGTAAGTATTTTTCCGTTCAGACGGATGTTATTCGGTTTTAGAAACGGTAGTCATACTTTTGAAAGGATAATTGAAAAGGTTATCAGAGGGTTAACTTATGTATAGGCTTACTTAGACGAAATCCTCATAGCAAGCCGGGAAGAAACGACACATGAGCAATATTTACACTAATTTTACAAAGACTATCCCAACATAGTTTAAACATGTACACAGTTGTATGTTCTGTGCCAATAAATTGCCTTTTCTGAGACACTAAATTACCGAATAAAACATATAACCTTTTCTTTAAAAGGTAGAAGCGGTGCATCACCTACAACGACCAACTTTACTTCGTCAGTTGCGATGATTAATAAGGCTGACTAATATCTTACAGAACAAAAAGAAAATACAGTTACAGTTACACTTAACACAGACGCACTTTACAGATTTAAGGAAGCCAAATCTGCATTCATAAATAACATATACCTCATATACCTCTGAGACAATGTTCACGCTAAACTAACCTTAACCACAGATGCAAGCATATCTGATGCAAGCACATCTGAACAGCTACATGCACAGATAATTCAGTTAACTGGACGATATAACACAGTTGTCAACTGAAATAGTATATATAAGATGTGGCCAACACATAGTACCTCATGCACTTTTTCGAACGGACACATACTCTATCGCTAAAAACATACTTAGTCACGAGTATCATTTACAACTTTTAAAATGATTCTCTAATACACTTCTTTTTAATTCTTAGTTATCCTAACTGTTTTTAATGATACAAATCCAGGCCTTACATCCCACCTCAACTGCGATAACGAATATTATATCATTTTGACTCACTCCCATCCCAGCAAAGATCCACCCTAAACATTATCAGCTAAAGATAGGCATGGCCTAGGATAGACAAAGATGTAAGACTTTGGACTGTCAACCGCATAAATTGCCAGCATTGTAAAGTTTACGCGCAGACAGCGAGTTCCATTGCTATATTTGGCAACTCCGACGCAAGGTTCTTTCATCTGCACATATATATTGTTATACACCTACCACTTTGCTAGAATTGATGCTATTAAAAAACGATCGTTGACCGATTTCCTCATTCGGGCACTGCAAGCACGATAAAAGACATCTTAGCAGACACAGTAGCAAAACTATCGTGCAATAATGGTTAGCCACATACATTGTACCGGCAGTCATCCCGGCCAACAGGACAACACATTCCTATTCAAAGCTGTTGGTGGAGTTCAACTACCTTCTACGCACCAAGCATATACGAACGCTTCCGTACCACCCATGCTCGAACGGCCTAGTTTAACAATCTCCTTAACAGTAGAAAGCGTATCTGGCTATGAAATCCGACACAAACAACTTGGTCCAATAATTTATTAGGAACGTCGTCAAAAAGGAATTAGGTTCACACATACTAAATTAGTTTTCTGGAAAGTATATTTCCCATGCAATATTTTAACAAGAATATTATATACAGCACACGACTACATTTGTACTGAATTAAACAGCTAACATGTCAAAATTATATTTCATTATTACACGGCACGCATCTAAAATGAATTCACATACCCCAAAAACGTTTTGGATAATGAATATGTATTTGTCTGTAGAATTTGGTATATCCTGACTACTGTTCTCATATTGGGTGTTTTATCACAACGTTTCGACCAATGTAAGCTCCGATCTTCTTCAGGTGTACCTTGTCGAACTCGGGCATCTTTTTGTCGAACTCGGGAATATGGACGGAATTTCGAACGGAATCCTTTATTAAATCCACGGGGATAGCATGCTCTCGTTCCATCTGCAATGACTGGGAAGAAGTATTCAGTAATTCGCAATTCTTCGTATCGCCCGAAAAGAGGAGTGAACTTTCAACCTTCAAATGACTGTCACTTACAACTAAATTTTATTTAGTACTATATCCAGTACACCACAAATTGAAAAAAAAATGAAACTGTTTCCTTTGAGAAAGTAGCAATTGCTTCAGAAGAATAATCACAGCAAATCGATAGATGCACAACAACAACATCAATTCTGAAAGTATGAAGACATCCAATGCTCCAAATGCATATACCTAACAAGAAAAAGAACAAGAACATATATCAGATCTAGTAGAAATGTAATGATTCACACATTGCTGAAAAATATGCGTATATTATTAAAATAATGCAAACTATTTTTTGAACAAATGCAATCTGTGCGGAGTAAAATTGGTAGCATTAAATACGTTTTTCTACACACTTACATGTGCTGTAAACAGAGGGCGTTTCATGCCAGACAATTTATGGTTCGTAATGGTAAAGGCGCTACACTCCCTGATTTAAACAATTTACGCACACAGAAATCAATCTCATTATTTTGGTCTGGCAGCTGATTAACAACCTTACTAGCACACATTCACTACGCACACATATTTCACGGTAGGTAAAATATTCATTTCAACTTCCGTACAAACATACACACCTGTACATATCTTTTTTCATACACATTTCTATGGACACACTCTTAAAGCAAACCCTATCAAAATTGCGAAAAACAAATACTGCATACATTAGCGTTTTTGTGTCGTTTCCTTGTTTCATTTGTCGAATATGTATAATCGAGAGACGCTGCCTAAACCTAGGCTTACCCACCTTAGGTTTTAAGACTGACGAACTCCAGATAAACAATAGACACATATATGTATTATATTGCTTAAGTTACTGGATATATACTTTTATAATTTTATAACTCACATAATTTACACCTTCTGATATGATTGTTTTAACTATTAAATTGTTTTTGTTTCAAATATAATACACTCCAATAAAATGCCATATATAATATTCAACAGAAATTTGTCAAACTGCAACTTGTTTTTCATATGGAACAATCATGTTGGCAAGTGTGAGTAGGTATGCTGTTGCATCACTACATCCGCTGAACAGGTGATCAGTATATTCGATGTCAAACCAAAATAAAAAATAAATCATTTCATGGTTGATATTAGTTAAATAAGTCCAAGCATGTAATACTGCTACCACGTCCGGAGGTTCCGCTCAGGACCTTTGTCTTGCCTAACAGAATACAAAATCGGGTTCAACATCGGGATAATAGATTCTGTTCTCTAAGTTCCTACTTTCTCGCAGATGAGACGATGTTCGTCTTTCTCTACTCTATTTCGATTTACATGAAAGATGTTCGACTGAGCTTTAACTTCTGCTTCCTTTTAATGAGACATTCACAGCAAGACGTCGTCTTAATACCACAACTGAAAAGCATTTTCTTGTATTCCTCCGTGTGCCAAGCGTCATGCGGATTCTCAATGAATAATGTAATTTTCTAAAAGCTTCCCATCTGTGGAACACATTAACACATGACTTCTTCTCTGCAGACTACAATTTCAATCCAATGAGCACAAATACATGATCGAAACTGCTCCCATAAGTAATTAAACTTTGTTAACGGAATTAATCATTTCACTCCTTTCATAATATTCTTTAACATTGAACTAACAATCCATCTATCTGTTTAACCTTTATTGTCCAGTGGACTTTGTCTTTTAAAAGTAGTGTCAAATTATTAAGTAAAAGAGACTCCATGTTTGTATAATAGATGTAACAGTGTGTATTAATTACGAAGAAATAAACTACACAATAGATGATGATTGTTATGTTGCTTCAGGCAGGAGCGAAGTTAAGTGTCGAGGTCAGGATCGTCCCTCTTAGGTGTAGTCGTTGTGGATCACCACGGAACAAGTGCTGATGTTGCTTCTATTGCTGATGTTTATTATTGTCGTACACGATTGGCGAATCGACCTCTCTAATTTGCTGACGTGTCAAAAATGCTTATTCTTTAAGCGGGTATATAGAGATGTCCTGTTCCGACTTGATTGTTCATCGGGAAGTTAAATGTGTAATGAGAGACGTAAATTACTTATGTTGTGTTTATAAAGAATGTCCTGTAACAGGACACGACGAACCAGCAATAACGCTTATATAGTTTTTACTTTTTCATATAGTTACACTCTTTTTAAATATGCGCATTCAAGTTGTAAGTTTCGTAAATACATTAAAACGCTGATTTTAAAATAATAAACGTAATTTAAATTTTGATTTTGTATTATATTAAATCAATTTGAATATTCATTTTTATGTTTCACATTATTTATATATTTTAATTAAAACGAATCTATATAATAAGACCGAAAAAATAAACAACAGTAAAAATTAGCTCACACATGACCTGTTCTGGTAAGTTTTAAAACGGGTGTATTGTTTGTAATAATAACATAGCTGGAATTAAGCTCGTAATGATAAATTTACTTGCTCAGACGAGACCGGTTAAAGAACGTCAGTACAAGAAACACAAGTCGCTAACTTTGTATATGACTGAATCTATATTCGCCCCATTGGATCATATTGTTCATGTGACGTGAACTAGATTTTTAATTAGATATATAATGTGTAAATAAAATTACTTGATGAACGAATGTGACACAAGGATGATGTAAAAATTTGTGAACAGAGAGCGATGTAAGTATGGAAATTAACCCATGATATAGTAAAGTTAAATAAAATTAATTTTAAATTGAATCCTATTCGACTCGTTTATGAAAACATTTATTCAAGCTGGTCGCAAACAAATTATATTGAACCCGTCAATTCAACAGACAGAACAGAAAAATACAAGATGTGTAAGAAGCATTAGCAGCAGTATGTGTTTTCTTTAAGTATCGACTCTCGATTCTAGAAAATCTAAAACGTGCATTTTCTTTAAGTCAACGTTGGACTCTTTAAACTATAATTGATTTTCAACATACATTTTTTCATTGTCTTAACACGTTGTCAACAAAAATAAATTATTCTGTATAGATTGACTTTGCCAAGCTTTCATTACCTAATCTATTTACTTCAACAGAAGCAACGATAGGACCTAATGATACGATGATGCCCGATGACCGTGAATTCTTCACTTGGCTGCAAACAATAAAAAGAAAATCGTCACTAAGTTAGCGAAAAACAGAATGAGAACAAAATCAGACAAGGTGGTATCAAAAGTCATGAAAAGAGTTCGTAATCTATTCATAATTGAGATGATGTATCTGTCTGTCTATCTGCATGTCTGTATACAGCTGAAACTATATTATTAGTTTTCATCTTTCTCTTTTTATATCTAATTATCAACTCCTATACATACCCATTCCAAAGCTTCTCCAAACATCACGTGTCTTTCAAATGTGCATAATTAATTTGTTTTTAAGCTTCTAATAAACTAATATTCGCAAATATACACTCATTATTGTTTTTTTTAATTCCCTAATTTATTTAAAATATGTTACTCAATAATAATAATCTTTAAAATATATATAAATAGAAGTAATTAAATACATTGTTGCTTTAATCTGTATAATTGAGCTACGTAATTAAATTAGATTGTAATGAAACATGACGGAACAGCCGGCGCCCATTCTAACATTTAGTTAACCGCCCTCTGATTATTCGGGCGCACAGAAAGTTATATTTCAAGAAAGAGACAGAGAGACAGAGAGGGAAAGAGAGCGATAAGAGAGAGATAAAGAGAGAGAGAAAGAAAGAGAGAAGGAAGACAGAGGGTGGTACACGCGTAGGAGTCGCTCAAAAATGATATATTTACTTTATTCTTTTATTGAAACTTGTTGGGGTTGGTTTTTTTTATAGCTGGCGCGCCAGATTTACGTGACTTTGCGTCGGCAAAATTCGGGCAGCTTGCGGAAGTCCCCGAGAGCTGGCGAGACGAAAAAATAACGAGGCTGAAACTGCCAATCGCTAAATGGAAAACTTTCAAGTAACATTACATAGATTTAAAAAAAACGAACAAACCGGAGCTAAAGACTTGTAAATTCATTTATTTTGTATTGTTGTGTGAATTAAATAAACCATTGTCAATCAAATCCGTAGATTTAAATGTTTTGATTTTCTTCAATGTGTTTTAACATAAAACAAAGAAAAAAATGAATATGTTATGCTTTTGAAATTAGTCGTTTCGGAGTTTCGATGACCTGACACGGCTGATAGTAATTCATTGGCGTTGCAATAGAACACGATTATAGTTTTCTTAAAAATATGGTAGGCTGCTTGCCATAGCCTGCTTGGCGAATGAATGCTGCAACATGATTGGGTAATACTTCATTAGCTATCGGGCTCTTCCGAGACCTGCCCAATCGTTTCCGACGCGACGTCACCGAAATATGGCGCCTCAGTTAGAGTAGCGTTTTATTTTAATATTATTAGAAATTATGTTTTAAAGCATGACTTCATTGAATCAAATTGTTTAATTTAAAAGATAATTTATTTAAAAATTACTATTTTTTGGTAAAAAAACGAACAAACACTTTTTACTGAGCTATTATATAGCTGAATTTAGAATAGCGTTCACTGTATTTTATCTTTTTAATTGTTGATTTTATTTTAGCTACCTCTTTTTTTCGATTTGATAAACTTAAAATATTATCATTTTTTTAAAGCTATAAGTGAGGTTAGGATTTTTTGTTTCACATTTTACGCCGAAAATAGGGAAATTTTGTTTTAAAACTGTTTTTATTATTTCGTGTTTTATTTATTAAAATTAAAGATGGGTGATTTTCATTTATTTTTGTAAAAAAAAACAACAACTCCATTTTACTGAGTAAATAAAACAACTAGCAACAAAATGCGACCGGAGTTGAAATAATTAAAGAGGCAGAAAAAGTAAAGTTAAAAAGGGGAAATATTCCATGCATACTAAAGGTTAATATATCTTATCAACGTATTCTAAAACCCGATCTGATACTGTATATGTTACATACCGGACCCAATTAATTACCTTGGCCAGATCCCTTCATCGTTGATAGCTCTGTCGTGGGTTTTTCTTCCTTCGTCTGGTGACCTCCCCTTTGCTGGCGTGGTCCATCGGTCCCCTGAAACGGAAAATTCTCCCAACGGTAAAGAAAGAACTCCAAGGAAGTTTCTAGACTGTCGTGAACGATTTATTGGTCTGTATATTATTTTACTCGAGAGAGAGAGTGGTCATTTAATGTTGCTTCTTTTTTTCTTCTTGTCTTATCTGCTATCTTCTAAATTCTGTAGACAGGGGCGAGATGTCGATCTTCTGTCTCATTTTTAGAGACGCAGTCTTAACTTATTTGTCTACATATTTAGACAATTTCGTCCGCTTTCTCTCACGACGATCTTGTCGCTTCGAGCTCCCATGACGGGCTCATCTCAGTTCCCGTTTTCGACAACAACAAGTGACGTCACCGTTTTTTGTCCTGTCATACAACATATAACCAGAGCTGGCCTGACCTTTATTGAACCTCAACTTTAAAAGTCGGCCAGGTTTCCCCAGTTGGTATGACTTCTTGGGATTACTCATTCTGAGAACAAATCTATTTGTCCCAAAATGGATGTCATTTCGACCTGCACTTAACTCGAACAAAGTTCACCCCTCTCACATACAGGATCTCTCATGATATTACATATATCGTCGTACATTGGAAGACGAAACGTGAAACCAGGTAGAAAATATGAAGAATATTAAGCAACATGACGGACAAACAAAAACTGAACTGGCATCATTTAAATAAATACCAATGGATAAGAGAAAATCTTGAATATCATTAATCAATTTGAAAATCAAAACAAAAGTATCGACTGAAGGTTTAGTATATCGGATAAGATAAACATTAATGAGAATTTAGATGGGCACAAACAGGAAAAACAGATAATCAACGAAGATTAAAGCAAAAGTAGAAACAGACGAAGAGAAATGGCCGTCATTTTTATCAGTTACTCAACTTAAAATCGATTATTGAATGTAAGTTAACTTTATGAGAATGCAATTGATATGATTCATATAGCGATTAGTGAAGTATTGAGTGTTTTCATGTTGAAAAAAACGTGTGATATTAATGCATTAATAATGACTAGATGTACCTAAGTGGAATTGTCTAGCAGTCTTGTTTCTTTCATTTTTTGTTCGATTTTTTTATTTATTTATAACATTTATTTACAAAATTATTTTTTTTAATTATATAATTTTTAAAGTTACATTTTATTTTTACAGTATAGTTAGCGAAATTGTTATAACATTGTAACTATCTTGATTAATGTGGTGGTGCTTTACTCTCTAGTAAATTGGAAGTAAATAGTTTCCTAAATATCTTTACAAATGAGAACTTTTAAGCCAAAAGCAACTTTCGTTGTGAAAGTTTAAATTCTTCGAAACACCTTCCAAATATCCAAGTGTGCGAAGTAATTCATTTTGTTTTTCAAGTATTCATCCAAGATACAATTGTCGAACTTGTTGTCGAATAAGTAGAAGTGTATTGTGGTAGATTTCATTTCGGAATTCAATTATTTTATGAATATTATTTAGAAAACTACCTGTACTACTATTTTGTATTTCAATAAATAAATAACTAATAGTAAATAATTATGTATCCTTAATTTTATAAATGAAAGTTATAAAACATTTGAAACAAGAATTATTATAAATATTTATACTGAAAATTACTATACACCTATTTAAAAATGAATACTTGTAAATTATAATAATATGATGTATTGTGTTTTTATTTTTGGTTATGACTCTGAAGAATAAAAAGCCCGTTGCATCTGTGTCAATGCAGTAGTCATAGAAATTAGGCGTAGAAGTGTATTTTATTTGTGAATTTAATTGAAAGATCTACCCTTTTATAGTGTTTTAATCAAGACTATACTCTTTGTAAACAGGTGTTGTTTATGTGAGGATGAGTTTCTATAAACATTGCATTGTTTTACTAGAGCGACGCGTAGTTTTCTTTACAGAATTAAAAAAATAATGCGATCAAAATGAACTGGGAGAGTTCAGAACTTGCGAGATGATAATCGTTTTTATATCGGAAACAGTGACACTTTTATAAGGATAGGGAAATGATTGTAGATAGTAAAAAAATGGAAACGTTATTGGTTTGGAAATTGCGTGTAACCCCATGAGATTGAGCTAGCTCTCATCTCGGTGACATGTGTTGAGAAAGAAATATAAGATTATCTATTGTTTATATATGAAATTTAGAAAAATGAATGCCAGAAATATAAAATTTAGAAAAATAAAAAAAATATAGGAAATAAAATTGTAAAGTAAGAAATGAAGAAAGAGAAGAAAGTGGGGTGTGCGTATATGTTTTTAGGTGTTTTAGTTTTGTCGCGTTGGTTTGATTTATTATTTATAAAAATGTTAATATTATTGCATTCTACGTATAGAATTGAATAAAAGGTGTATGTTCGGAAGCAAAGTGATATTGTTTATACGCTAAATGATTAATCTCATTTTACTACGACTCAAATTAGTTTTATGGAGTGTGTGTATAAATTACATCGGTATGAATCCATTCTGTAAATGTTAATGCATTTTAAATTTACACTTTTCCATTGATTGATTTTAAATAAATGGAGATAACATATAAACATGCAGCTACTTAGATTTTGTTCAATTTACATAATAATGGTATGCAATAGTAATTGGAATAATAACTCGCGATAGTATGTGGTGTCATTCTATATCTCTTAAATAACTGTGATTAAATAAATTAGATGTCAAAAGAAAATGAACACATGACACTTGTGTCTAATCTCCTGGAGGGGGGATAAAATAGAAATCACATTAACACTTGTCCACGGGTAGACTCAGTCTTGATAAAGTGGTGGTTTCTGTTTTACATTTAAAAAAGAACACATTATTTTTGTTTAAAAGTGTAATGTGAGAAAGAGTGGTTTTGACTAATTAAATAGTTGAAGTCTGACTTTGACTAGCTATATTACTAATACAGAAGCAACTGGTCCGAAATGTTAGTATAATTAGATAAAACAGTACTTGCACACTCTTAGGTTATGGAGTTAGAATTTTTAAAACGTAATATATTTTTAAGAGTTGCTTATAATGATGAAATTAGCTAGCAAGAAAGTAACCATGTCAACAAAAAAACCGAAAACGACACCTTGACAATGTTTTGACTGGTTTCGTGGTAAACAACGGAATCATGTCGGAAATGAAAAAATTATGAAAGTATAATAGAAAATGTCGGGGTTCGGCTTCAATAATCCTTAAAGCTGATGTGATAATATGGGGCATGTTATGAGAAAATATTGTTGAAGTTATAGTAGTTGCTGAACGGATTTGAACATGGAAGTATGAAATAATAGTACTTTGAATAATGAAGGATTTTTAGTTAGAAAATGAATGTGCAACAAAATTTATAAACATATATTTGTTACGAAAAACGTATACTTTCTGATGTAATATATACATTTATTCAGAAAACTAGGCGGACACATCATTTACCAGACATAAAGAAAATAAAAACACCAAGAGAACAACGGCAGCCATATTTGATTAATAACCGAACCCTAAGTATCGACGAAAAGTTACAGAATGTAGCGTCACTTGACAGTGTATAGTGATATATATTTACTAAAGTCAAATAAACACATAACCAAACCCGATGTAAGCATCATATACAAAGCAAGAAATATTGACATATGTTTTTCTTTTTTAAATATTTTATTTGGAAGATTTTCCTACCACAAAAATCATCGAACAAATATGTGGTTATTTTTTTTTTATTATAATTCCAATACTAACTTAGGCAGAATTCTAGGAAAAAAAGTGTCCGTATTATCTTAGCTTGAATTCTTTGATATTTAAAGTATGATGTAAAGTAATAAAACAATTCAAACTATGTATTCTATTTAAGCGAGATTAAATCCCAGTTTTTATATTCTGATCTTGTAGTTTCCAATAAATAATGTATGATCGATAATTACGCTCAATTATGTATTATATTCTTTAACTTTTCTTTACCCCCAAAAAGGTATATTGCGATTTTGACGTAAAGGGCTACGGTGATTAAGGGCCAACTTTATATGGGACATCTATTTAGATTTATACATTTTATTAAAGTTGTGGAATTCCAAAAACAAGCGCTCCGAGAAAAAAACTCTTAATTTAAACATTTCTGGTATGTGGCGACGTCTACATTCAAGGGGTGAAACGTTGCTGCTGGTCTAGGTGATCGGGTGTATTTAATTTGAAGGGGTACGAGCACAAGGATATCACATTTTGGCTTGAGATTGGTAAACGGTGCGAGACATATGAGGTTTAATAATCTTTTTTGCACCCTGTCCAAGAGGGGGATACTAGTGGTTGGAGCACCAGCCGATATGTTGAAAACTAATCCATGCATGGGCGAATGTTGAATTTATAGAGATACAGAATACTGGCAAGTGTCAGTCATTGTCTAGTCCGATAGCAAACTTAGTAGTATATTGTGTCTATTTATTTTAATGTGTGTGTTCTGTGAATTTTAGACCGAGGAGTTTAAACGTCGGGCTATCAGACATGGAAATCGGTGTTTGCAAAGGCGACTCATAAGTGTTTATTGAAAAAAAACTCTGTCTTAGTAGCATTACATGTCACCATCAATTGTTGTCCCATTAAACTACATACTGCATGGGATAATTTTCTGAGGATGCAGCTATGGTGTTGGATATGATTGTGTACGATGTGCCAACATGTAAATAAAACTAATTGGTGTTATCAGAAAATATACCTATATCGGGCACGATTGCATTAGGGTAGTCGTTTATGAAGATCAGGAATAATAAAGGTGCATTTACGGGCCCCTGGGGTAGACCAACATTAATGTGATATATTTAAATGTATGGTCATCAAGAGAACTCTGACACTTTCTTTTAGCAGGGAAATACCTGGTTATATTAAATATCTATCCAGTAATACTGTACAAATTATTTTCCTGAGAATACCTTCATACCAGACATTCTATAAGTCTAATCCATGTATGGTATATCCATTTAGAGATTACGGTTAAGATATCCACGTTTTAACGAGACTGCCTAAGCACATATTGTTGGTTAGAAACACGTTTAACAGTATTGCGCCTATCGCTTAATAGATGAATTATTCAAAGGTTTTAGCGACAACTGTGAAGACACTAATAGCGATAATTTTGCTGGTCAGTTATTTCACCAAAGTTGCTGACAACTGGTACCATTAATGGAAACTTCTCGGCTATCAAGGCATTTGTTATATTGTTTGTGAACGACTGGATTCAGTTCAGCAGAGCATTTATTTATTGCTATAGAAGGAATAATATATGGTTCACAAACTTCGAGAGTTTATAATCCTTTCATAATATTCTACACATGATATTCGGTGATGAAAATATTTTATTCTGTGGTTTACGTCCTGGGAGATAAAAAAAGAGAGGTCAGTTTGTAAACTCTGAAGGTAGGTTTATGAAAAACTGCTGGCCAAGCTGTTCTGTTTTATTGGTTGAATAGTAGGGGAATTGTCGATTGACCATTGTTAAAAACAGTATATATGATTTTCCACATATCGCGATTACCTAAATTGTGTGACTCGATGCGTGTTCTTGTAATTTGTGTATACATACTCTAAGCTGCAGCTATTACACTTTACATTGTTATTCATGCTATAACTAGTTACCCATTTGTAGATGAATAATAGGGGAATGTTGGCTGCTAATGCACTATAGAATCTGCACGATTTAAAGTGAACCATTTAATGGTGGGGGTCTTACTATAGAATGCGTGTGTCGCGGAGGAATGCTTTTATACCTAATTTAATCAATTCAGCAACCATCAATAATCGATTACCCATAAGTAGCGTGCCTGATTGAGATCAATAAAACTGTAGTTTGAAGTAACATTTTTATTATTCTATAAATACATATATCGAAAGCACACACTAACATTAATATTCGTATATATATATATATATATATATATATATATATATATATATATATATATATATATATATATGTGTGTGTGTGTGTGTGTGCGTGTGTGTGTAATAACGGAGAATGTGTAATCAAATAAACAGTATTATACGAACACCCATATTTCATAAATATTTTCCGAAACGGGCAGAGTCTATTTTGTCATATTATTTTTCCCATTTTCGTTTGACCCAGACAATCTTAAGATTGTCTGGGTCAAAGTAAACGCTATTTCGTGTCAACAGAACTGCCCACTACGTTACCCCTTACTCGAGACGACGTATATCCTAACTTTGCTTACAAATGCATGTCATCTTTGTAAGGTTAATAAAATACACGCTACAGCTTACTTAAAAAAGTCGCCCACGTGGGCATCTGACCAACGCCCATACATATGAATGGAGACTGCATTTTACAGTCAGTGAATCAGAATTTGCCAGTCGGAGATAATTGCGGGGCATTCCCGACGCCCAGTCGCAAAGAGTGATAAAGAACAATAATAAGCAGAAAATGAAGAAGAAGAAGGAGAAGAAGAAGTGGACGAAATAGAGATCGCTCATACCCTTTTGACTTCGTGATCAGGCGAAAGTTAGTTAATAAAAGATTTTGAGGCGGACTAAACCCACCATAACATATGATGCTTTCAATGAAATTTTAAATAATCACCTAGCCATATTATTCTGATATTCTATGTAAGGATTGTGCAGCGCACACCAAGACACCCACTCAAACCCCCGTTCGTGTACAGGATATCTACTCGACTTATATTTTCCTGGCTGCTTTAACTTTCTAATCGCAAATATATTGTGAATCTTAGATTCTTGAACTTTTCCACGAGTTTGGAGAGCGCAATTGTAATTCCTGGACCCTTTAACTTTTTTACTTCTGTGGAGAGCGAACTCTTGTGCCATTCATCAATTAATGTAAGTTTAACTAATGTTCTCAATACTTATATATATGTAGTATGTATCATTGTAACGTAGATGCAACCGTTGTCTAGACGAAGCCTTTGTCTGACAAGATTTGGGGCATGTCCGGTAATATTCTCTTAGGTCTAATTAAAACTGTTTGAGCGAAGACATACCAGATGCAAGACAGCAGGAACTGTAAAATCAAAATGTATGGCGTGGAAATATTTTTTAATTCTCTCACATTCGAGGGATTAATAGGTAAATGACAGATAACATAATCGAGAGAGGGGCAATGTTAGCATTAGAGTGGAAACGGTCTATGAGGTAACCTCAGTTAGAAAGAATAATAGCGGAACACATGTTTACTACGACATCTTCGAAAATAGTGTGTTAGAGAAACTTGTGGCAGACTTGCAAGACTTTCAAATACTCAAATAGAGATTGAAAAGACTAAACTTAAGGCGAGCTCGCGATAAAGGATAGCATAAGAAAACACTAGGGTTCGAGAGGTGATAAAGATGATTGAACGTCACACTGCAGTTGTAGAGGCACGAAGGGTCTCAGAGATACCCCAGAAAATGACAGAAAAATCTACTAGAGTAGTTATATTGTTTGCGGTCATCCAGACAAAAGCTAAAAAGAAAAGCGAAGATACACGCACCGAAATACTTCACGATTAAACCATGTACACTACTTTACGACCCAATCGCATGAAGTAGGTGAGTTAGCGTCACAACAATTCCAAACAGACCAGAAAAAGAGCGTAATCAACGAAACACTGTTCACTGAAATTGTGAAAGCGGAGATAACGTCTTCATGCGATTACCAATATCTAGTAACACCTCTTAAACCAGGTGTCATGGACCTTACCCGATCGCTCGAAATTCCAATAATAACCGCTCCATCATCAAAACGCTGTTTCGCTGAACAACTACACAAATGTATTATGCAGCTATTATCAAGCTTTGTCATTGTTATGACAGATCAGACTTTGTCTTAGCAACAACCAGAGCGGTTCATAAACCTAGCTATGTGACGACGACGAGTCCATAGTCCGAGGCACTGACAGCCTGTGTGCCGATGCGTTATCATGCGCCTAATATATGATAATAGTGTATTATTAACGTAAGCAACCTCGATTAGAAATGAGCTTTGTTTAGGAAAACCTCGTCCCGATATTCCGAAAATTTTTGCGAGTAATCATTTTTACGTATAGAAATGTCACGTAGAAAATGTGAACAAATTTAAAATTATAATAATAAAAAAAACTATATTTCATCAACATTGTACGAAACGTGCAGGGTCTATTTCGTCATAATATTGCCTCCATTTTCATTTTGAACTATACCGTCTAAAACGGAAGCTAAACGCTATTTTCTGTCGACAGAGCTTATCCCTCCCTTACTTCCTTACCCGAGACGACGCATGTCCTGCCCTGTTGTAAAAGAGCATTTTACCTTTGCAAGGTAATTGAAAAACAACATTTCCACCGACGTAAAAAAATCGCATATGTGAACATGTGACCGTGGCTCATATATACTAAAATACAGCGAATTTTACAGTCAGTAAATGAGAGCCTGCCAGTCGGGGATCATTGCGGAACGTTGCATGAAGAAAAAGAAGAAGAAGAAGAAGAAGAAGAAGAAGAAGAAGAAGAAGAAGAAGAAGAAGAAGAAGAAAAAGAAGAAGAAGAAGAAAAAGAGTAAACGAAGAAGAAAAAGAGTAAAAAGAAGGGTAAAAAGAGATCAGTATGAAGAGGGATTAGACGAAGACACCTCTCATGTCCTTTAGATTTCGTTATCAGGCGAAAGTTAATTATAAAAAGCTTTTCAGACGCACTCCATTCACCATCACATATGTTGCTGTTAAGGACATTTTAAATTCTCACCTAGAAATCTTATTCTGATATCCGATGTGACGAGTGTGTATAATATCTGCTAGACTTATATTTTGTTGCTTTCTTCGACTTTCCCATCGAAACAATATTGTGCATCTATGATTCTTGAACTTTATTGCTCCCTTGACGAGCGCAATTGTAATTCCCTGGCTTTCCAATTTTCTAATCTTGTGGGAAGCGTTTCATCAATGGTAAGGTTAACATATATTATATTTTGATCGTCTGGATATGACTTTTATTATAGACTTTTCTCATCGTTAGATAACATTTTGTATAATCCTATTTACTTATAATATTACACTGCATTTTGGCCGGAGTAAAAGTGTAGCATCTGTTGTGATGGATACTTCACCCTATAGACCGGTGTCGTCTTGTCCTTCGGGGCTTGATTCCACCGGCCTGTGCGTTGGTCCTCTGCAGTTCTAGGAGGTCCACCCTTCCAGGCGTTGCCTCCCCTCTTTGGGGAGGAGTAAGTTTATTACTTACTGTCTGAGGCGCTCCTACCGGGGAATGCCGACGGGGCTGCCCAGCCAGTTTTTTGTAGGCTAGAGTGCTTACCTTCGCGGGCGCTGGCTTTTCAAATCCCACTTTCCCGACCTTGTGTCACAGATAAAAAGCTTATAATATTACATTGTTCTTGTTATTATTGTGTTCAATGAATGATTATCCTTTCTTGATCTTAATGTAAACAAATATCTGTTTAAATAGATAACTTACTGTTTGGGGTTGTCTCTTACATGTTCCCTTTATCCCTTATTTCTATTAAATGTCCTGTAACTGGAGAATACACTTCTTTCGTATTCGATTATTAATAGCATGGTGTAGGCTCTACCGCCAACTTCTAAACTTAAGTATGTTTTCATAATTGTGACGTGCACGCAGCTGTAATCCCGACGAAATATGTGCGTGACAATATATATATATATATATATATATATATATATATATATATATATATATATATATATATATATATACATATATGGGAAAAGAAGGATGAAGGTAATCCGACGTAATGGGAAAACGGAAAAGGAAAACCAAAAAGGAATGTTTTTTATATGTACATCAACGTTTCGTCTTTATTTATAAGACTTCATCAGGATGATGATATGAAGAAAAATGCCATGCAAGTACGTGCACATATAGGGTTGACATTATGGGAAGAAGGGAGGAAAGTAGTAGCCACTACTGGAGAAAACAGTACGGCTGACTCCACTAAGTCCGGACGTCAGCCTTACTGTTTTCTCCAGTAGTGGCTACTACTTTCCTCCCTTCTTCCCATAATGTCAACCCTATATGTGCACGTACTTGCATGGCATTTTTCTTTATATTATAATCCTGATGAAATCTTATAAATAAAGACGTTGATGTACATATAAAAACATCCCTTTTTGGTTTTCCTTTTTACATTTTCCCATATATATATATATATATATATATATATATATATATATATATATATATATATATAGAGAGAGAGAGAGAGAGAGAGAGAGAGAGAGAGAGAGAAACAAAATGCCTTCAATGAGAAAACCATGTATTAGATGCAGATATTTTATTAAATCAAAATAAAAAATAAAAACATTTTTTTTTCATCTTGACTTATATAACTGATATTTCACTTGATACAACAATCCTCGACAGAGTTTAGACAAATAACAAGTTATTAACCGGTTTTTTAGTAATACTCCTTCCTGGTCTTGTAGAAGGTGTCCGATGTTCTGGACTAACGGTGCACATGTCTGTTTTATTTGAACTTAAAATCGCGAATGGTCGCCGGTATTTATGAATTTAGGAAAGTTCATTTTCTTTAGCATCTTTTTGAATTGTAATATAAAGATAGAAGCAAAATGCCTTCAAGTTAAGCACTCAATGAACAAAATTGCTCCGAATGCTTCTATGTCTTCTAGAATGACCCTGCTCTTGCACACAAGGCAGAGGCGACCCTGGCGGTGCTGCTCAACAATATTTCTCACTAATTGTCGGCGGACATGTGGATGCCATCCTCAGCCGATTGTAACTCCCTATACTATTTTTGCGGGGCGTGATCTAGGCCAAGACAAATAAGCCCGACTACGCACGGTCGACACTCTTTTGGAATCATCGCCGCTATAGACAATGATATGGTCGCCTAAACGTCTAACGCATTACGCGCGCACCTTAAGATGATGAACTCAGCCAGTGGCAGTTAGATTGAAAATAAATTAATTTATAACTTTAGCTGTTGCTAAATAAACTGTTACGGTTATGCATATACAACTTTTGTTTTTATTGCCAATTCTTTTTTTGTCAAGTGTCAGATTTTGATGCAACATTCGGTATAAAATATTGTTGTTTCAATTATTTGTAAAATATGCCATTATGAACACGGCACTAGTAGAGTTTCCTTCTCTCTATTCCTACACATACAAAGCCACAATAGCCGTTTTTCGATTCTTTATATTTGTTATTACAGAGTGTCAATGCTTAACGAACAATAATCAAAGTTTTTAACATGCGAAAACGTATGCAAGTTAACATTCACATCGTTAATTACTTAAACTAAAAGAAACACTACTAATTTTAGTTGTTTTTTTAATATGAAAGAGCAATATCCTTTCCATCTCTTCGTCTAATTTTAATTGATTTAATATCAATGGACTTTTCAAAACAAGATTTAATTTTGTTATTAATATTTGAACAAATACAAATTAAGAATAATTTGATGAAAGAAGAAATAGTTTTTTGTCGGAATAAATTACACTTTTAAATTTTTATTTGGATAACAATTAGAAATTATTACCAAAAATATGTACTTTTCAACAATGTAGCAAACCTCAAAATCTTTTTACATAGTGTGATATATGCATATTTTTGGTATCTAAATTGTGATAAGCTTTTACAGTTCAATTCTACATTTGATGGTCATCTTATTAATGTCTACCGAGCAGGAATATATGGTTTTTACTAGGATTGATTAAGGAAATCTAATTCATTGTGTACTCAGCTCAGAGAAACATGTAACTCTTTTATTCTTATTTCCTATGATATGGAATTTGTACTCATCATTATTTGGTTGTAAGAGGTATTAATTACATTAATATTTATTAAAATAATGTTCAGTTAATCTATCGACGGCAAAGTCTTCTATGCTAACCCGACGTTTACCGGTTTAATTGCATCCCATGATTACTCTTTTTAGAAGCTGCCACATTATAATTTTTATTTGTATTCATAAATTTATGTAATTGAAATAGAATAACAAAGTTTGAATAACAAAAATTAGAATAACAACGGCAAAAAGCATAAATGTGTCTCTTGCGGAAGCAATTTGCATAAAACAAGATCAGTAAATGTTTTCCTATTAAAAACAATAAGTTGTTCTTTACAATTTAAAAGTGTGATTTAATGTCAGCATATAATTGTATACATCTGCTGAGCGCGGCGATATATTTCGTCAGTGATAGAGCCAATGACAGTTTTAACTGCTTACAACATGAGACATATTCATCCAGGAATAAAATCTAGGATCGATAATTTCCCAGCTTGTCGCTCGGCAAGAGTTCACTTTGATATCGACGTTTTCAAACGGCTAATAGTTTGCGTAGTCTTTTTGTGTATAGTTTGTTTCATGAATGTTAACCAATATATACAGCATCCTCGTTGCTCCAATATCTTATAAACTAACCCGTAATCAGAAATATATTATTGAATGCGCCCTGCAATTACCAGCTATTCATTGATAAAAATCTCGTCGACATATGGCAATATGGCACTCTCAATTATGTGATATTATTTGATAACCACGTCGATGATGCCTTAAATGATAAGCGTCATAACACTACAGCCTGCACAGAGTCATGAAAGTTAAACTCGCTCACACTTAAAGATCATGGTTTTAAAAAGCCAGAGTGCCCTCTAAGCGTTTATTTGAATTAGTCATTTCGTAAATTCTAGAGCGATACATGGGTTGTTATCGTCACCACTCTCTATATTTCTGCGCGTTATCTGTGAATCTATGCATAAATGGGTTTAGGATACTCTAACAGTTTGTGTTCTTCTGCAACCGTCATCACAGAATGTTACACTTAGGTGTCCTACGTTCTTTTATATTATATTGAAAAGATCAGTGAGTATACTTCCACAGTGAGTATTCGTTATTTTACGCATAGCGGGAACAGTATGCTCACATGTTTACAACTTACTAGACATTCAAGTCCTCGCCAATTTCCAATATAGAGTCCCTATTTTCTTACTCCGAATACCACACCAAGGTAAGTACCGTCTATTGAAATAGCGAACCTGTAATCAGGTTTCTAAAGCGCAGTTAACCTTACTCCGTTAAGTGCACGCATTCGGGCATCCTAATCTACAATCAAGTACCTCCCAGAAATCGTTCATTTAAAATTAAAACCTCAACATTCACCGGCTTATCCTGCCCGACTCCCATCGAGATCATGCAGTACTCACAGTATTTCGGCTTTTTCAGTTGGCTGTAAGTACTCTCACATTCAAAACCGTTACATAGCCTCGTTGACAATGCACCAGTAATTCACCAGAGTCGAGGAAACCCGCAAATACCGCCTATAGTTTTGTGTTCTCTTTTTTTGTAGGAAAGTGATGATATTCGTCGGATGTTATACTATCGAAACACCGTTTTTGCCGGCGTCGCCGCTGGTCCCAGGTGTTTAATCCCTCCGAACATCCTTACGTACATCTTCGCCCATATGATTTAGACTAGAATCTATATAGTAGATGATTGTCCTTCTGTGTAAGTCAGCTGGAGTCATCTCCGCGTGTGCATACGTTTGCCATCGATCGTTATGACTCGCGTCCGGTTGAAAATCTACTCTATAGTGATAGTATCCATGAGACATATGCCGCTAAGAAGTTGTGTGACACGTTGTTTAAACGCATACACGATATGCCTATTATTAGCGTCATTTCTTCATACTAATACTACCAGTTTATTAAAGGAAATATGGTTTATATTTAATTATTGAAAGCAGGGCCTACAAAACTTCTCCCGTAACACAATATCAGATTTTATTAGATCGTGTGTCTTTATTCATTTGTCAACCTACTCATCAAATAAGGTTTCTAAATTAGAAAGACATGACAATCGGTCAGTCCGATGTCAGAGAATATAGGAAGTGAGGCATAGTTTCTCATGTTTTAAATTCTAAGATATATTTTGTCTTTTGTGCAATGGGGTAGAGTCAGATAATGCCGGATCAATTTCCAAACCCTTGACCATGTTTGAAGCTTTTATAACTGACAATCAATGGTTGTATGGCTTACATTGAACTACCGACCTCTATTAGTCATTGGTCCATACTATTTCAATATCCGGTACTCTTATATGCCCTGCTATTCGTTTTATTCCAGCTGAATCTGTAGATTTGGGGTGTAATAGTAAAATCAGCTGAACACTCACAAGAATATTGCCAAGTGCAAGTTATTTATTAAATATTACTGTTAAAATATCAAGGTGATTCTTCTATCACACTATGTCCACGCCAGACGGTTGACCCAAAGCTACCATAATATTTCTACATTTGTTTGAGAATTTAAAGGAATTCATAACTTTCAGAGGGCTATTAGTGAAAATTACTCAATAGGCCGATGTTTGTTTAAAACTGAATGTAAAATATTCAGAGCAAAAACTCGTCTAGCGTCAACAACTGTAAATATATTTACTTTCTTTCCTGTGTACATAAAACTAAACCGAACTAAATGAACAAAGTTTATTTCAAAGAACTTCCCATCTGTTGAATAAAATACCTCGGCACTGCTGTCTAGCTGAGAACAACCTAATCGTGTTTAAGTTCAATGTTTACGAATTCTCGTCAGGGCGGCTACATTAATAATCAAAGTCTGACCAATTAAGTTATTGTTTCCAATTCTCTATAAGTTGTTGTTGCATCGCAGTTTACCCTTATCCTCGAATCGATGTTGGGTGTTGATAAGCGGTGTCTCAGTAGCATAACTAATGTAATATACACTTTCCGACTCGGTAAACGCTACCTCACTTATAATTATATAGGATTCAGATGCAGTTTAATCATCGACTTCGTTTCGGTTCGTGTGTACATTGATAACGAAACATTCGTGGTTATTGATTTGTTTAGTATTTTGATTGTTAAAGATCCCACTTTTTTAACTATATAATATGTTCAACACTTAAATGAAAATTCTTTCAAAATATAAATACAATATGAACATGCATATTCCACCCAATTAAATATGTCATTCAATAATTTTAAAAATGCACTCGTCATTCATTTTTCACATTTATTTTTGAATTCATATATTTTCATTTTAGAATGAACAACGTTACTCATGTTCTTAATCTCCTCTACATATGTATCCACAACTCCAGCACTACCATATGTCATTTCGAAACAGTTCTGTTTTTTTAAATTTGCTTAGAAAATAACTTTTCGAATTGTATTAGTATTGTTTGCATTGTTAGTAATTTCATTAATATCCCTAATAATGTACGTATTATTGGGAATGATATGAGCACGCAATTTCCACCTCTAGCCATAACTAAAAAATGTTACAATGTAATGCATATCGTTTACAATGAACCGTTCATAATGGGTATTATTTTTCTTGAATTACCTTTAAAAGTGGATACGATTTAGCTAAACACATAATTAGGAAAGTAAAATAAATTGTTTTCTCATTATTCGATTATAAATGTATCTCTATTTTTATTTGTATATATCTCTCTATCTCTATGTATGTATCTGTTTATAAATATGTATGGGTTGACTTTTATTTTTGCATGACTCCGTAAAGTATTATTTGCATTCGTATTTTTACTTTGTGTGTTATTATTACAAATTACACCATTGTGTTACTATCTGAGCTGAAATCTAAAAGCTAACACAATTCATTATGCATGTCATGTAAACATTATCTAGCGTCATAGATAGATAGGTGTGTATATGCATTGAAAGGAAGAGAGACAAAGGCGGAGAGAGAGACAGTGAGAGATTATCTGTCGTCTCCAAATGTAAACGAGTGCGTCGTCCAAAGTATGTTCAAAATTATTTTGAAACTTTTTTCTACGTGGAATAAAAATAAACATCATCCAAACCAGTTTGTGCTTTTATGTTTAGGGTTCTAATAGGTTACGGCTGAAGAGTACGTATATTCTACTTATTGTTTTAAACTCCTTCATTTTAGAAATTCTTCTGCATTCAATGCTTGAAAAGAATGTGTATTGTATCGTATCTAATTTCACTGATTTGTGAATCATTGTTATATAGAGCTTCATACCCTCAGAAATACCAACAGAAATAAAACTGCCAGCCGCATACACCCCATCATGTGCCGACGCCATTGCTTACGGAAACCACTATTTCAATTGCTTTCAACGAAATAGATGGTTTAAAAGCAAAGCCGCCTATAGGGCTGCCAGTAACCACCGATACATTGTTATCAAAAATGCAAGAGAGTTACATGCACAATATGTTAAGCGTTGGGTAGCTGAACAGAGGTTTGGTTCCCATGAGTGTTCGAGAATAACAAACATGGTCCTGAACAGACGCGTAACCTCTATCTCAATAATCATCAATCCCTTGATAGAGTTTGGCATTTAGGTCTTCTTCACAAGCTTCATAACTATGAATATCTGGAACTGGTTTCTAAACCATCAAATCTTTTTGTCTCTGATACTTATTTTACCGGTAGTCCTTGATGGACAATAGTCTTACGCATATAATATCAATGCCTCAAGGATAAATTATAGGCCAACCTTTCTTCCTGATCTTCATCAATTATATCGCAAATCACATTCTGAGATCATTCGTCGACAGTTATGAAGATGACACAACCATCTATGGCAACACTTCGAAGAAACATAATTATCTAGACCTGTCTAACTGTTTCTCATCCGACCTAGAGCATGTCGTGCAATGAAGAACAAGATGACTGGTTATTTTTAATTTGTCAAATACCACATTTCTCTCCTTTCACCCCAAACGTTCTGATTCTCACTTCATCCTTACTGAAATAAGTGGCTTTTACCTCAGAGAAGCCAATGATTAGAAAAAGCTTCTGGGATTGACCTTCCCTCCAGACCTGCATATAATTGTTGGATCATTCTACCGCCCCAGAAAGTGTCTCACTCCTGGCACAATTCTCTATGCGTATAAGAATCAAATATGTCTTAAGATATAGTACAGTTGCCTTATCTGAGGAAGTGCCTCTCAGGGCATCCTTTCCTGCTTCGATATAGTGCAAAACTGACTCCGAAATCTGGTGGGCGGTGTACTCTTGTCCAACATAAGCCTTTTTGTCTGAGAGGAAACGTTTCTAGTATTTCTCTACACTATCGTTAGTTTCATGGCAGGTTCTCGAATTAGCTTCATTCTATGGCCCTCCTTTAAAACATCCATAAAATAACTCGTCAAGCTACAACAATTGTCAATAAATTCGCTTTCCCCCTCTGTGTACCTAGAACTAAGCGGAACTTCTATTGGCCGAGTTTCTTTCCTAAAACCGCCTGTATGTGGAACACCGTGTTGCGGTGCTACTTTCCAGCTGACTATACCATTGCCTTTTACAAGTCGAATGTAAACACATTCTTGTTGAGCCGTCCTCTTAAATACAAAGTGCTTTACCAGTTACCATGCATCGTTAAAAAGTCCCTCAGTGTCTTAACGTCTACCTGCCTTAGCCGACAACTCTCATCCTCGAGTGGCATATGGTTCTTAGTAAAAGGTGATAATTTGTACAAAAAACTATGAGAAGTGTCCTGTCTCAAGATAGATAAATAGTGTTTATACAGGGTGGGCCAAAATAAGGGTCCTATCTTTAAATTTGAATAACTTGAATTTGAATAACTTCCACAAAATAAAAGTTAAACTCACCAAACTTTATGTGTGTGTGGACTGACCCTTCCGAGATTTTTTGAAATAAACAAAACAAATTTTAGCCGAAAAACACTTCTTAAAACTTACAAAAACTAAAGTATTGTTTTTTACACTGTTTTGAGTTTTTTAAGCAAAAATAATGTTTTCTAAATGAGAGTACGTTCCTTAGGGCTAATACGGCTCATGCTTGCTTCGGAAGGGGTCCTTTACTTATTCTAAAAAAAAATTTTTTTTAAATCAATAAATAAAAAAGTTATGAATTTTTAAAAATAGGACCCTTATTTTTGCCCACCCTAATATATATATATATATATATATATATATATATATATATATTTTTCTTCCCAACATGTCTACCCTACATGTATCTGTGCTTGCATGATATCTTTTCCCTATATCATCATCCTGATGAAGTCTTATAAATAAAGACGAAACGTTGATGTACACATAAAAAACATCCAGTTTTTTGGTTTTCCTTTTTCATTTTACCATCACGTCGGATTACCTTCATCCTTCTCTTCCCATATATATATACATGGAGAGAGAAGGAGAAATAGAGAAAGTGAGAGATGTTCATAGAGCAATTAAACAATGCCAATATGTCGTCTCACAAAATGCATTGTCCGGCATTATCATCACGCACCGCTTTGCTTTAACACATTTGCTCTTGATTTTTTAAAAGTGCTATTCAATCAATAATTTCATTATGAAATAATATCGTAGTAGAAATGAAACTTATATTGTAAATACGTATCTTTTTCATGCATTTTAATAAGGGTTTCATTATTTTACATCATAGATAAAGATGTATATATATATACATATATATATATATATATATATATATATATATATATATAGAGAGAGAGAGAGAGAGAGAGAGAGATAGATAGATAGATAGATAGATAGATAGATAGATAGATAGATAGATAGTGTAAATATTTAATTTTTAAAATTAAATTTAAAGGAAAAATTCGCTGAAATTCTAATTTAAATTACAATAAAAAACTGAGTGACTGCTGCGCAAGATGGGTTCATCTCTACGCCTCGTTTTTCTCTGTTAACAATAATGGGGAAAAGACAGACAAAACTTGCTTGTGCATCAAAGAATCGAAAATGTATTAACAATAAAATGGGAAGAAAAAAGGTTAAAATAAGAAAATAGGTAGACATGCATATATGTTCATATGTCATTCAAAAAGAAAATAGTAACAATCAAAAGTACTCACAGTTCACAATTTACGATAAATATTTTTTTATAGACGTGGAAATTCTGTTTTTACAGACGTTGACATTCTCTGGTATATTCTTCTTATTTCGTTCATCAGTGGCGATAAAACTTTTCTTGAAAAGAGTTCTCTCATTTTTCCCGGAAAAAAACGTGCCGAGCAGACGACATCTTTATAATGAACAAAAGGCAACATGATGGCAACCGACTTTCTTCGGTTTTTTATATTCAAGTAATAATTTAACGAATATTACTCGTGTTTCTGAAAATGAAATAATTATTATTTTCTAACTAAATTAACTTAATTAATTCTTATATTAATTTGTATAAATAATTATAACTCCCTTTTTTATATTTAAAATGCGAATTTCTGGACTACAGACTGAGACTTACAATCAAAACAAACCCACGATGACTTGATTCGTTTACCTCTCTGATAAAGGAATATTAAATTCAATAAATATTTTTAATCTCTTAGTCCTTCTGACACAATAATAAATATTATCGATACTATGTCGATATTTGTCGATCAATCCTTTAAGACCATTAGTCTTTCTCTTTTAGACTAAGTAAGATCGACGAACCTTTGTTGTGATCAAACTTTTCAATAACAACTTATCGTCATAAGTTTTCCTCATAAACAATGGTTTATATTTGAGTTTTTCAAATACAACCTTATAATTCTAGGACCTCTTCCTTGAAGTATGATTAAAATAGTCATCAGATTACAAAAATATTGTCTGTAGTGCAAATTAAATTCACATCGTAACTAAGAGATAAATAACTCAAATTCACTACGTTATTTTTAATAAATCTTTTAAATTATTAGTTAAATTAATTTTCGACATAATAATGTCGATTTCACATAAACGAAAGTTATTTCATTAATTAACGAGGGGACAATTTTCCTAATGAAAGAAAATTCTGTCCACGGAGAGAAATTAGATGTTAACAAGTCAACATCCCGAATTTATCTAAAGATAATTCCTTCAGCGAGGAAAATGCCATCAGAATTGTTTACCATTAGAAACTGACACGTTACTCAAATTAACCAATCAGAGGACGAGCCAGAGATTCGATGTAAACTGTCGTCTGCTCAAATCATTTCAGGCGCGTTGAACCAAAACTAGAAATCGTTACAAACGAATTTCACAAACATTATTATTAGTACTAAGCGTTTTCAATAAAAATGAAACATGGCCATTCTTTAAAAAATAAATAATCGAACTAGAGATAGGGGCAAAGAGGCTGAGTTACTAGTCACCCTTTATCTATCCACCCCCTGTTTATACACGTCATTAATATTATTTCATTCAGTATAATGTTCTGAAAATGTAAAAACACAATCTGATATTATTGTTACAGCTGAAAAAATTACAAATTATTATTAATTGGATTATGTTGTTTACAAGAATTTAATATATAATGTACTTCATAAACCTTAATAAAATAAACCCCTACCACACACTCAACACCATAAACAATGAAGCTACATCCTTATTTTCCTCTAGGAACTTTTTAATCCCACTGATATTGTAACCTCAGGAACTTTGAGAGTCTCTTTAAAAAAACATAAAAGAAATCGTTATGATCCCCCATCTACCAGATTATTCGGCCCCTCTAAATCTGATTTCGGATTGACAAGTAGATAAATTCTAGATATAATTATCCCCAAAATAAAAGAAAAATATCTCCACATCATTATAGTAATCCTCTGATATGGTAATTAATTGGTTCTATATCTTAAAGACAAAGCTAACTTACATTGTATCACGTTTGCTATAAATAACTACTGCCTATCAATTTCCTATATCCTCCTTAATAAAGCACTTATCCTAGCTAACACTTATTCTGATCTAACTGATCTGGAAAGCAGGCTATCAATAGTAGATTACTTTGCAATTTGACAATATAATTATGACATCATTATGGGGGCATCACGCTCTGCACATGAATTTAAATTTAAATGTAAACTTATCCATCGACCTCTTTGTCTCTAGATATAGAGATAGACTTTACAATAATACTATTTAGGAATAACATACTTTCTTTAAAAACCGTATGCCTATCAATCAATATAGTACCTGAGAAAAATATCTAATTTCCCTGACGTAACGCTTAATGTTTATTCTAAATCATGCAGCTCCTAGCATAACCTAACTTGGCATTATGTTATGTTAATAATCGCTCTAACAACACATAATCAATCATTAAATATATATTCCATTCAGTCTTCAACAGAATATACACATTTTCAGCTAATAATACATTTTTTATCAAAATTCTGCTTTTTAAATGATGCTTTACTTAATTCAAGATATTCTGAAGAAATAACATGTGAATATAACGTCTATACCAACGTAAAAAGTACTTGAGGAAAATCACGCACATGACACTACATAAAAGAAAACATAACACTAAATAAAAAGAAAACATAACACTATAATAGCTACTACTACTAATAAATGTTATACTAATAGACTCAGGATGTCCACTAACAATGATAAGCAGATAAAAAACTCAACAATCCAAACCATATAAACGGCAAAAGAGGTAATACTCTATAGTTCCATCCCCCGTACGATAACAGCGGTAAAACATACATCCCAATATATGTTTTTAATTATACAAAAAGCCTTTCAACATCGACACAGAAATAGCACGATCTTAAATAAAAACTCGAAAAAAATCACGTATTCCATAATGCCTAACATAGTTCAAATAGTAATAATTTCTAACACCAATGAAATTAAATTTGTTAATACATTTAGCTCTCCAGGAGCTCTTATTAATAATATCAATTGCCAAAGATCTCTATAATGTGAACTCAATAATGATTATATGTATACATATGTAATATACGCATGATTGTAAAGGAAGTCCCTCTTCGTTATAAACTACTAAATAATACACTTACACCTCCTCCATTCAATACACTTACGCATTTCTAACTTTTACCACACATCAACATCCGAAATGTAACTCCAAGCATTAATTGTTCTACCACATCAGTGTATTAACCCACATATCTCAGTGCTATATAACAACCCTATGTGATAATTTAACACCACCCTTACTCCTAATGAACTAATACTATAAATAGTGTACCAAACGCAATTATGACTTCCTTGAAAATACACACTTATCTCGAGGCTTACTTACTGTGAATCCGCACCTCTAATTATATATATTCTTTTAAAATACAATAAGAATAAAGAGACATCCCTAATAAACTAATCCATAATTTAAAACGGAAAATTGTTCCATATTTACTCCATCGGTCGATCCTGAGTAAATCTGATTTTTATATCCACAATGGTATTATTTCTGTCAAGTGTGTACCTTCGAAGCCTTTATGATAATCACTGCTAAGAGTAAAAATATAATACACTTTGAATATGTATTTCCCTTGGCATGCGGACACAAAAGACAATTTAAATATAGGCAATTATTAACCCCAACTGATACTACACCCGTATCCAATAATCAAGTCGACTCGACTAATAGAATGTCTGATATATCGATTTGTGTTCGGGGTTCGCGCCTGCTGACCGGTGGGAACTAGTTCCTAGACTGAAGATTGCGTTAGCATGAAACATCGATGTCTCTAGGTATATTTTAAATATTTAATATTTATAAAAAATATTATTGTTTATATATATATATATATATATATATATATCTTCAAGATGTTTTCTTAATATTTTTTTTAATTGTTTATCAAAATAACTATTTCGTTACTTATTGAAGACTTCCCTTCAAGCTTCCATCACTTCGAAATGTTGGAATATATTTAAATTGCACGAAGCGTATTATACTCCTTTGAGAAGGACGATCGCTTAACACCACCATTACATTTTCATTTGAATTTAAAATTCCGATATTGAATTTTCAATTTGCCTCTCCATTTCTATTGTAAAATTCACTAAAATACACTCCGCACTAAGTGTACATCTTTAATAATGTCCAATTACCCTATCCACGTATTCTTTATACCCACTTTTACATCGTCTTATTATCATGCCGCATCTTACAATATAACCCTTTATTTTATTATATACTGGCTTCATACTTATTTTACAAACACAATTCAATGAATTTAGATAAATTATTTTAATGAACCCTTTAATAATAATGCGTTCGCAATTCTCACCATTTATCAAACCCATTAAATTAAGTAAATTGATTTGATGAGATTACATTATCTTTTTGGAAACTATGATTTTATTTCTTCTCTTATGAATCTGTTTTCTTATTTTTAGAGTCAGTTGCCTCCCCCTCAACGCAAAGAATCTAATTCCTAGAAAAGTGTATCATTCTGAGTTTTGTTAGCACCTCTACAATAAGTGATATCAAGTTATATTGTTTACTTTTCCGCTGCCCTAAGTAAACGGTTTTGATATATACTGACATACATATACATTACCACCGAGTTGAACGTGCCCTAAAGATATATTTATTGATATACTTAAACTATAACTTTCTCCTTTCTGACGGATACTTTTTGTTTACTTATAGTAAAACGTTGCTAATGTGACGGCATCACATCTGTAGTTACTCACCAAGATATACACTTTTTCCGTGAAAACTATTTTTCAAGTTATTAAATTTCATTAATGTAGATTAAACCTTGCTTTTAGTCTATTATTTCATAATTTAGTTTAACATTGGTTTCGTCTAGGTTGTTAAAGACACTCTAAAAATTTAATCTAAGACATATTTTTAACAACATCTATTTGCTTAGAAAATGAACTCTGACCGTAAATTATACGTGGCAATGTCTTCTATTTGAGATAAGCTTCCCCATTCCCTTCATCATATCTCTCTCTATCAAATGTATCCAATTGTATTCCCTAAAACTAACTTCCCTTTTAAATAAGGTTTACCTTACCCATCCCAGTTCGCCTCCATATCCCCATCCCCCAATTTCCCTCACAGCGTTCATATTACTCAATACTTATGTCCCACTCTCCTGTCTTAGTGGATCAATACTTACCTTTATTGCACTTTTTATTTACTCCCCTTTTCTGTTGGCCCTTTATTTGATTTGTAAGTCTCTGTCTTTTTTACAACTTATTTTAATTACAGCCACGAATGTTGTTAAATTAACAGACTTTTATATGTTCTTGTTTTGAATATACACTACGACTTTTATACACAGCCCAGGAAGTGGTAATTATTTTTAAAAAATTATGACAAATTTATTCAGGACACATAGTGTAATATGTATTTTGGGGGAGCATTCATATAACTAAAAACGAACGTTCTCTTTTATCTGAATACCTGTATCTACTTAAATTGAACTTTATACAACCGCGAGTGTCTGGAGTACCGTAACCCATAACCCTTAACGTATCTCATTCTTTGAACCGTCGGATTTATTTATACGAACTGTCAACGCCTTTTCAACGGTGATTTTCATTGTTTGTTTTTTTACATATTCATATATTTTTTCAAATGTTGGCATTGCGATAGAGTTTATTGAATCATTTCTCAAAGTTCTCTCTGACGATCAGACTAGATCTTTTAAAGTCGATAAATTAAGGAACAAAAATAGGTTTTTTTTTATATGACCCTTTTTTCGACCAATTGATGATTAAATAAATATTGCATTTTATACAATTCTTATTTTCATCACTTATCTAATTATACTATCGTACATCGAGCATTGATTATTCAAGATAGGATATAATTTTATGATATAATATTATCTTTATTGTTCACTTTACTTGTATATCTCTCTCTCTTTATACATACATATATATATATATATATGAATATATATATATATATAATATATATATATATATATATATATATATATATATATATATATATCGTCGAATATGCATACTGTAATAATCGATGATTGAAGAGATTCAAATAAGGAATGAGCACACTGATATGCTATTCTTAATTAACAGAAGTGTGTGCACATAGATCTTTACTTACTCCACGGGGGTAACATGCTCTCGTTCAGCTAGCAATAACCGGGCAGAAGTCCTAAGTAATTCGCAATTGTAGAAGAGTGTCACTTAAAACTGTATATACAATTGCGAATTACTTGGGACTTCTGACGGATCGAAAGAATGTTACCCCCATGGATTAAATAAAGATCTCCGTTAGAAATTCCGTTCAGATTCCCGAGATCGACATAAACATTCCCGAGTTCTACAACATACAATTAAATAAGGTCAGAGGTTACATCGGCCGAAATATTGTCCAAATAACACATTGTCGAAATAACACTTAAGATGAGGACAGTAGTCAGAATAATCCAAATAATATAGCTTATCAATCATGTAAAAAAATCACAAATATAGTCAACGAATTAGGTCTATATTTAGAGTTATTTGATTTGATCGATGGGAAATATTTAGGAAGAATATAAAATGCAAGTTTATTTAATATTGTTTTTATAAGAAGAGTATAAACGATGAATCAAATCAACAGAATGTTTTCAAACTATTAATTATATATATATATATATATATATATATATATATATATATATATATATATATATATATATATATATATAACCTCACCCATTGTGTACAGTATGATGAATTACAATAATCACACATACTATATATGCCTATAGACATACACGCTCTCACACATACATGCAGCTACAAGCTGATATACATATATAAAATGTGATGTTAAAGTATATATATATATATAGTCTCGGAAGTTTCTCAACCATTAAAACTATGTTTAAAAAAACAAAAAAAACAAAACTTATAGTCCCAAGTCTTCCAGTGGAAAATCTTTCATGTAAGTCAATTTATTTTTTACAGTTATTATATTAGTTTGTTTCTAAAACTATTTTAAGGTATCATCAGTGGTTTACCATGAAAAACTGTTTGGGAATTTAATATTTATATATATATATATTTATATATATATATATATATATATATATATGTATATATATATATATATGAAGAGAGAGACAGACACATATGCATATAGTTTGAATTGCCTACTAGACACATCCTCGAGTGTATTCGGTGTCTCTGTAAAAAGGGTTGGTCAGGAAAACCTGATATTAGAATACTTCACACTACAAATCAACCCTGCCAAAATAATCAAAATAACATAGTATTCGAAGCCCATATAAGGTCTCCCCTGTTCGGATAGACGCCTTAACGAGTGATAGTGCACCTTCTCTTAGTGATGTTTCTATCAAGAAGTAGCATTTAGCTGGATAATGCATCACACCCAAAGAACAATTGGGGAGAGGAAATGTAATGTTATTAACTTCTTTTCAAAAGCATTGCTTGAGAGGTAAATATAACTTTAATGGAACACTCAAATGTCTACGTTTGTTATATGAATATCAAGTGTTAGACCCAGGAAGAGGCCCGTTTATTTCTGAGAACTTCAATTGAAGAAAAATGGAACACACAAACATATATAATATATTAATGCATACACTTACACTCATGGATAATCAAATAAACATATATTCCGTTATAAAAATATATGAAATAGGAGTAAATATATATATATATATATATTTAAATCTACATATAAAAGTTAAAATTAAGGAACTTTATATGTCTAGTCTGTCAAGACAGTTGCTGAAGATAGTTTATAAGTTTTGTAAGAGATTACTGTGAACTAGGTATTAGTAATAGTGCTATTAGTGATACGAAAATAGAGAAAAGAATAGCAGGGATAAGTAAGTTCCAGACTTGTTAAAAAAGAGTGTTTTGGCAAATATATTGAGTAACATATATAAAAAGCAAATATCTCTATAATGTATTAGCTGACCGGTATCTTGCTATTTCCCAAGAAAGTAGATTAACTGCGAATATTCGATACCACAAGCTTAAACTATTGAATTATTTGCTGCTTGTAGTTGTGTGTTTCGAATTAATGCTTACCCATCCTGAGACAGATATTGTTCTAATACACACACACACACACACACATATATATATATATATATATATATATATATATATATATATATATATATATATATATATATATATAAGCCATCATTCAATAAACTACAGATCTGATATATACATGGGGCCAGTAAAAAATATATATGATTTTTATAAAGTAGTTACATTCAAATAGCATGTGTCACAATGTGAGCCCATTCGTAATATTAATTTTCAAATTTACAGTTAAGTTGATCTACTGTCAGAAATCTTCGAAAAGTAGAATAATCTTAATTTTGTTTTGATATAGCATTGCTTTCCGGTGGGGAAAATACTGTTCAAGAAAAACAATGGATTGATAATTGTTATCTATACAAACTATTAATTAGACGCAATTGTTAAAAGGCACTATGCTGACTTAAAATGTGGTTATACATACACACATGATGATGGATTCTTATGTCGCCTAAATGTGGCAGTTACCCTGGAAAACATATTTCAATTAAATAGCAACTGCTTATCCATGCATTCACGTATTTGATATTGGCTAAGTTATATTCTATTATAAACATTCCTGGATTCTCGTATTTTGACAAGACTAAATCCTAATATAATAAATATAACATTAGAAAACGTTAAAAATAGCTTAATGTTCAGCCCTGTTATTGACATTAATTGTTGTAATAAATTTATATTATAGAACATGTTGATATAACATATATTTTCAAATAGTATTTATTTACGGAGCATAACTATTGAATACAATGATGGTCCTTGTATCATGATAAAGACTTAATATATTTTACTTAAATTTAAACTCTGGTTAAATCTGCTTACTTAAAGAATGAACCATGGAATTACGTGTGTATTTAGTCTTCGACTGGGCCGCCGTTTTTTGACTTAGAAGGAATGATTTAGTGCAATGGTTTCATCTACTCAGGGATGGATACTCATTCAGCAGGAAACAATCGCATTCAGAAATATTTTCAAATATCATAGATTAAAACGTGCAAATACTTCAAATGCTGAAAATCAAATGTACGAAGCTTTTAATCTATCGAATTAATTTAATGATCTGAAGCAAATTCACTTACTTGCGACAAGAATACCCTGAATAATTGAAGAAATTTAAAAAACTGACTTTCCATATGTGATATTATGGGTGCTGTTTTATTATACACCTTTTCTGATTTACCGTAATACTTTGTCAGTAATGTTTATTCAAAAACCAATGCATATTTCATGTTTTACAACATCATACTTTTTCCTCTAGTAACTAAGCAGGAAGCGATTACATCCTCACTTGTATTGTGGCAGAGTTAATTACGGTTATTTTGTAGAATTTGTTTAAATTGGTGAGTGTGCTGCTTGACAGTTTTGTTATAGTTTGTTGTATGCATATCAACTAAAACATAGAACACAGATGTCCCCCTTTGTTTCTACCTCAATAATATAGGCCAGGATCTGTTTGCTGTTTGTGGCATTAATGCTTACCTTTGTAGGTGTGCATTGTGCTCTTGCTTTCAGTGATTAACGAGGACAAGGACCTGGGCCCTGCAACTTATTTTTCTCCGACCAAACATCTCATAATACTCTGCAAAATAAATAACAAAACAAGTGTGGTATTTAAAAACATGAGTAATCCAATTTTCCCAGAATGTTTAAAATGAAACAGTACGTATGGAAATTCAAAATCTAAAATCTAAGTGTGGAGATGTATCAACTAGAATTATTAGTAAGATATGATGAAACTCTTTGGGTATGATTGTAATAAAACAATTTTGATGGCGAAACACGATCTATAGCGTTTTTTTTAATCAAAGTCTCCAAAGGTATCTGAGTAAAATTAAAAAGATACAATTCAATTACAAACACTTTTCATTCTTATTATGACTCTGAACTCCTTGTTTTACAAATTCTAGTCGAGAAATAAGATATTGCACGACGTGTATGTTCATATACAATACGTTTCGAAAACTTTTTTTTATTATTACAGTATCGTTTGGTCATGAATTGAAACAAATAGTTTTAAAATTATATTTCAGTAAGATGTTTCATTTTCTATTTGTAAAATTATTAGATGTGTAGAAATGTTATTTGTCTGAGCTCCATGCGGAAGGTGACAGCGATGGAATTCTATTTAACAATTGCAAAAAATAAATCGTAATTATATGACAGTCGTCTATTCTAAAATAGTTTTTTACTACTTTCTATAGGAATTTCATTTCCCCGAGCTTGATGTGGAAGGGGGGACGCGATGTAATTCCATTTGGAGTCAATAAATAGTTACGAAAGTTAAATTAATAACTTAATAACATATTGAATTGGAGTTCTCTTAATTTAATTGGATGAAGCTACGATGGAAAAACTAAAAAGAGAGATTGTTTGCCGCCTCAAGCAACCTGTACAGAATAAGAAAATGTCTATGCATACGGACCTGCGTATTTTGTATGTTAGCGGTTTTGATTGTTACGATGAAAATGGCTGATTTCTCTTGAACGCGAGGCATTTTTTGGCAACTGAATTATTCTTTTTTTCTTTTTCTTAGAGTGTCCACATTCGTTTTTCTCACCCCTCTATTATGTCGGAAATAAAAATCCTACAATATTTATAGCTACATAACTGTCATCTTTTTATACATGGGAATATCCTAAGAATTACTCCTTATTCGACAATTAAAATCATTCAAGATTAATTAAAAATAACTGTAATTGCCACGAAGTGACCCACGAAGTAACCCATTCCTTTTTCCACTATGAACAATATATTTAAATTAATGTTTTTACGAAAAGAACAGAAACGTTTATTGTTAGATTTTATTTCGTAATAATTTTAATATGGTATGTAAATATTCGTTTTAGTAATTTACACTGTTGCATTTTAATTCTTTAACACTTTGTCGAACGCTTTTCACATATATATCTTGGATTTACTTTAAAAGAATTATTTCTGAACACATCTAATTCTATCTTAAAATATTCACATGTTTCTGTTCTTAATCTGAGCTGGCAGCTTCTTTTAAAGAAAGTATTCCATCAGCAAAATATATCCTTTCATTCCTCTCTTAATATAAGTAGTTAATCATAAATTGCATACATCTCCCCCACTCCCCTCTCTCTCTCTTTCTCTCTTCTCTCTCTCTCTCTCTCTCTCTCTCTATATATATATATATATATATATATATATATATATATATATAAATACAAAATTAGATTCATGTAACCATGTCTTTACAAAATTATTTAAGAGATGAAGATTTTTAAGAACCGTTTTCTTGACACTTTGACGTTATTTATCTTTGATTTTCTATTGCGATAATTGCTTATTTATATATTCTCTGGAGTTCAAAAATAAACATCTATTGATGTTAAATCTTGAACTTCTGACAATTAATAATATATATAAATATATGTATATATATATATATATATATTTATATATATTTATATGTATATACATATACATGTATATATATATATATATATTTATATGTATATACATATACATGTATATATATATATATATATATATATATATATATATATATATATATATATATATATATATATTTATATCCGATCACGTGTACACTTTATTATAAAATCAACAGCGAAAACAGCTGCAAAGGTGAGGATAGCTTATATCGTACATTTTCCGAGAGCATTTATGATAGTGCGCAAATCACTCAAACTCTAGCATCAAACATAAACAAGACACCGTGTGGTCAGAGTACAAGGCGCTATCCATTATATAACTTCCGTTTCATGTACGCATACTCATGCATACGTTTCTCTTATAGGTGTTATTTGAAACTCATGAATAATTCACTTGGAGCGGTATACGTTATATTCTTACCGCACTTTATCCTAAACTATAGAATCGGTTATGTCAAGTTCAAATCCCCTCAGATATATTGCGATCATTTACGAAATCGTGATGTTGAGAAATGTGTGAAGCCACAATCCCTATACGGTAAATTGAGTCGTATACATTCGACACTTCATAATAGGACTTTTGTTTCGATATGAAATAATAGGAAACTGTTTTCATAGTTTGCTACACAGACGTATTAAAAACATAACACAAGGAAAATGTCACATGAATAAACTAATAATATACTATGTATAGGGAAATTACTCACAGAGAGAAAGTGAAATTCTCGCACTTAAGGAAGTATAAATATATATCCTAGTAAATCTGTGAAAGTCGAAATGCTAGTAACAGTTTTTGGACAAAACGAAAATCATTAAATACTTTTAATTCTGGCATCATGGGGAATTATATACAACTAAAATGGGTATGCACATGAGGGAGGAGCTTTGCGAATAGGCGCCCTCGCAAGGGCTTATCTGAAAAATGGATTTTCATGAAACTGCATGTACGCTTAAGTCTCTTTTTCTGATGCAAAGAATGGAGTGTGCCCGTTTACTGCCTACTCAGGGCTTATGTTAGATGTACTTTTTTACCGGCGTAAACGAAGGTTGGAAAACATGATAAAAGAGGCTATAGTGGCGCGATTTTTAGTTTATATAGGCTCGCTCACTTCACGTCTAAAAGAGCAGCGTTTGGTTTACTTTTTCTCATGTTTTCTGCCCTTGAAAAGATAAAGGAGACAATGACTTACGAATGAATCCTACTTCCTTTAAATGAGGCGAAGGGTGAATCTAAACACACATCCTATTCATTATAAGTATTAACAATGTGCATCGTAGAAATCATATGTATACTCAGTTCAAAACTATAACTGATTTTGTATATTGTTGTGACTTTGTTAAGGGGTAGTCATAACCACACGAGAGAGGAATTGAGTAAACATATATATACACAAAGAATGTTAGTACAAAAACATATAAAAATGAGAGACTTACAAGCGAAACTTTTCGTTGGCTGCTGGAATAATGACTTTCACAAAGAGCTGTCCCTGCTGCTATTTATAGCTGGAATAGTTCATGCTGGCATGGGTAAGTTACCATAACACCTTCTGCTAAATATTAACTTCGCAAGAGTTCCAAAAGCTATTTTTCTTATTTTTCTTATTTTTCTTAACGACGACGAAGTCCGTCATTTTATTTGCCACCTTTAAACGGCTTGTTTCGGGCCGCTTGCTATTTTGAAATGTGAAAAGTATCGTAGATTTCATCTATGACTTTTACCTGTTTAGAAGAACCCCTAGCAGCATAGAAGATACTGCCAGATCTGCCCCTAAAAGGTAGGCTCTCTTTACCAGTCTCGAAAGCTGCTTACACTTGTCACTATTTGATATTTCTAAAGAAAACAGCATTTGCCTATGCACGCATTCTTGACACATCTGGGCTAGTGCACCAACCACAAATTTGTCTATTTTTTACAGAGTGCAAAAATAAAATATTTCACGTAATATGTCCCGACCTGTATATCAAGCTCCAGCCCCTGTCCTCCGCCGCAATATTGTGGCCTTGTACTTAGTTTGCATGTACTTCCCGGGAATATGTTCTGAAAGTATTTGCTTTGTTTTCTAGAGCATCTATGTAGTTGTTTATCTTCCCACTTTTTTTCTCGTCGTTTTGTTTCTGATTTCAGTGCTTCCTAAGTAACTCGTTGGAACGGTGTCTCTTGGTGCGGGGATTAGCCTTTTCATTTTTTGAGTTATATCGGGTAGCTATTATTGAAAGTATAGATGTGTCTGGAAATTCTACTTAGGGACAAATTTAATTTGTCCCTAAGTGGAGCGTATGATATATATATATATATATATATATATATATATATATATATATAACACTGGATGAAGTGAAAGAATAACATATGGTGCAAATCAAATTTTATTAGAATTCAATGTTCAAGCAAAGTACTTTAAAGTCCTTAACTCATGAGTTTTCCAAGATCATCTTCTCTTCAGACGAACATTACCGCAATGATACTACTCCGGGTAATAAAATTTAACATTGAAAACATATAAAAAAATATATAAAAAATAGATAAAAGTATATAAAACATCAAATATATCGGCCAAAAACATACTTTTTTTGTTAAACTTATACAGTTCATCCAAGTCATAAAGTTTAAAACAGCTTCAAGAAAGATATCAAATAGGTTGATTAAAAAACAATATATGGTATCATCAAGAGTAGGAAAAAAGATGTTATATATTCCGGCAGTAGCATTTTAAAGTAAAATAATCCATCGAGTCAGAAAAGGTAATATGAATCGTGATTTTTCACCTGCAATAATCTCGAAGAACCTAAAGACTGAAATACAACTTACTTCTGATCATTGAATGTGTACAATAGTTGAAGATACAAGGAATGATTAGAAAACAAAGTGGGGAGTCAAATAAGATATAAAATCGAATAATAATAATAATAATAATAATAATAATAATAATAATGATGATGATGATGATGATGATGATGATGATGATGATGATGATGATGATGATGATGATGATGATGATAATAATATTAACAACAACAACAACAACAACACCAACACCAACAACACCACCAACACCACCACCACCACCACCACCACCACCAACAACAACAACAACAACACCAACACCAACACCAACACCAACACCAACACCAACAACAACACCACCAACAACAACAATTCCAACAACAACAACAACAACAACAACAATATCAATAATAATAATAATAATAATAATAATAATAATAATAATAATAATAATAATAATAATAATAATAATATGGAGCATGAAGAAAGTCAGTATAATACCAATAATCGTAGGAACACTAGGAAGAATCCCAAAAAACCTGGAAAAACGACTGGGAGAAATTGGGATCAAAAGAATCATTGGAACTATACAAAGGACAGCAATGATCAATAAAAAATTATTGAATGCGGAAAATAACCCGCATAAGCAACGAAGGATCATACGGAATCTAACACAGGAAGAAAACAAAACTAATGAAAGAACACACCACAAACAAAGAAACAGAAAATGCAAGAAACATCACTTAATAAGCCCTCCTCCCCCCAATAATTTACAGCGGCCTCAACTGACACAACACAAAAATGGACCAATGAACAGAAATAGCAAGTAACACCATAAGCTCACCACTCCCACCCCACAAAATAAATAAATAAATAAAAAATAATCAGCTCCCCTAAAAAAAATAAATAAATAAAAAATAATCAGCTCCCCCCAAAAAAAATGAATAAAAAATATTTAAAAAATAAAAAAATAAAATAAAAACAAATAAAATAAAATAAAAAAAATAAAAATAAAATTAAAAAAATAAAAAAATTAAAATATATATATATATATATATATATATATATATATATAATAAAAAAATAAAATAAAAATGGTACCAGTCTAGGCTGACACCACACAAAATATCTGCATAGAGGCAAGGAGGATGAGAAGACCGAGGAGGGACAGCACAAATTAGACCTCCACTGGAAGTGCAGAAACTGCTGAGACCTCGGGGAGGCTTACTGCCACCCAAACCCCAGAAAACACCAATGGTCTTTGCCGGCGAGAAATCAATGGGAAACGGCTGTTGTGATACTGCAAATTTATTTGCGGTGGCTATCGAAAAGAGGTGGAGAATACTGGAA
>OY744527.1:133092009-133314509 GCA_963556195.1 Sepiola atlantica | reverse complement strand
TTTAAAACATTATCCAAGTCTAATCTTACTTTACTGAAGATGAATATCAGCTTAATTTTAAATGTTACAAGATTTTTCCATATGAATAAATAATATTCATGCAGGAGGTTTTCAAATTTATTTTATATTGTGTTCTTCATTAATATAAGATGCTAATCGTAAAATAAACGATAAGGTCAAAGTTAATACTAATACAAATATGCTATTTGAATGATTCTTTTTAAAACATTTCATTACTGAAAATAAGCCCACCCTTTCTATGTATAATCTAAACAAGCTTTATCTCATAGTCCGAAGTTGTAATCGGTTAGAAAAGTAAAAACAAGTGAATCGTCATTTTGTTCACAAAATTGGCTATGTAGATTTGATAGATTTTTCGACAGAAATAAAACGAAAACATGAAAATAAAAATTATTATAATAAGATATGAAGTAACATAATGTATTTGTGATTTGCCCAACTAATATAGATTATGCGGTCATCTAAATTCATATATTTTCTATATATTAGATAATGAAATTAGATAAACTGTAATGCCCGCTTCCTCATTATCAGTCAGCGCAGTGCGGATGTACCGTGTAAACAATCGTTAAATAGTTGAGGTTAATCCTATTTACGGGTTGAAACAATTCAAGCACCTTTTTTACAATGTTACACTTGTGAATCTCTTAACTATTGGCTCCCATGGCTTTGTCCAACCATCTGCGGTGGTCCTCACTAATAGGAGATAATGATCATTGGTTCAAAATGCATATGCCTGATAGTCAGGAGAAGGATAAATGTAATCAGAAAACCTGTAAACGGGGGCACTTATCTCATAGGCTTGGTTAGGTTACTCTCACACACCTGCAATTATTGTATCCCGTTTTTTATGTCCACCTCCCAAATTCTATCTGCAACACGTACTTCCAAGGACAGTACAATATTTGTCAGGACTTCCATCAGGCAATTCTTCCTAATCTATTCTTTGTATTCTATTTTAAATAGCCAGAACGTACATAGCTCGTTGTTACCCGTCGCGTGAATTGGACCTACTACGATTGGGGGTGGGGGGGCATTCGTGTCAAAATCTCAAAAAGACTAAAGAAGCTTTTCACTTTATTTATTAGACAGCTTTAATTCTTTAATTATAGAAACTAAAATATTGCAAGCATGAGAGGAAGAGATGCGTGTTAGTTCATTTCTGTACGACGCTCGAGATACATGCAATTTAATTTCATATTTTTTTTTACATACTCTCTAGAAATTGTCGAACATATTTGTAGTGTTATCACTATGTATCATTTTGAATTCGAGCAGCTAGATGAACACATTTTGTGAATCGTTTAGCTTATCGACACCTCCGAGAATGTCGTCTTCTTTCAAATGATCCGATGCAATATATTATATTCAACGATTACATTGCTCATTCAATCATCTTTATGAATCTTTATCACTAAGGAATTGTCGATGGAGCGGTTGCTCTGCCCGTGTGTATATTGTATGTCGGCATATTCAATAACGGACGATAATAGCAAACCGTTTACTGAGACATCCTACAGAAAGATTTATATTCACTTAAGCAAGTGAAATAAAACTCTAATGCTGCCTCATTGCGTATCAAACTTTTGCAATATTGTTACACCGGCCGTTCTTACACAGGAGACACTGCACCGGTTGTCACCATAAATAGTGCGAGTCACCAGAGACACAGAGAACAGTCTTGTAACTGTCTAGCCAAGTGCTAGTAAGTTTCTTACTTTGTTAATACACTTGTTAAACTAACCCTCGACTTGACTTCTTTTATTTATTGTTTACTGTTGGACAACTTCACAACAGATTGGCGACGAGAAATCGAAACGATATCACTGCAGAATAATCACCCAAAGTGATTGATATACAAAGATTCGCAAGATCTTCACGAAAAAAAACATCTCCGTCTTTTCAAACAGATATTTGGATTCGCAAGGATTAACAGTAAATGAACCACTACAACTGTAGTTAAGCGACGAAACAAAAAAAAACACACAAACTTAAAACTTGCTACCAAAAATCGAAAACTAGAAAACGCGAAAGACATGTTCAATTATTGAAATAACTGAATACACTGATACTTTTATTTTTCTCTTCAAGTTCACTGACTCGTAAAGATAAATGTTATCCGCGTCAACTATTACAGATATTGTGTAAGTTTGTCGTTATTACTAGGACAACATCTGATATTTGAGCGAGATCCGGATTGACTATTTATTAAAACGGTCTACCACACAATTGTCGAGAGCAAAAAACCGACAGTGAAAAATACATATTCGCGTAAGTCATTTGTGCTTCTAACAAAGAACTGTTAAATAAGCAAGTCGCATTTTATCAAAATGAAAAGGGGTTAAAAAGATTTCCCATAAAACTAGGCTTATAGCGACGCACTTGGTTTTGTAAAACTACGTACACATAAATAAAAAAAAACATTTTTTTCTTAGTTTAGTTTTTCAAACAAAAGAACTGGGATTGAATTTTTTTTTTACTAAGAAATAATATATTACTTGATTTGTGTATTGGTTGAGCAAACTAATTATATTAAGCACGTTGTGGGGAAAACTGATTTATTTTTACAAGTGTGGTGCATAATTTGAATTCGTGAATCATGGACACTGAATTCAAAGATTCTCTTTTTCAATTAATTAAATTCCAACGGAACAAAATGTTACATTACAAAGACAGCAAGTTTAACAACAAATGGAACTTCAAAGAAAACAAGTTGAAATTGAAGAGAAATTTAAAAGAGTGTCGTTGGAACAGCAAAAAGCCCAAAGAAAAATGCATGCCGAACGAGAAGAAAGATTCCAAGAAAAACTGCTACAACAGCAGAAACACTTCAAAGAACTCTTGATAAAAACACAGGAACAGAGAAAATTTCTGGAGGCAACACAGTTAACGAAATCTAACGAGAATCATAATGCATTCTCCCAGACGTGGAGCGCTATCGAAATTTTCAATTATAATATCAGAAGACGATGTCACTATTGCTCACTTCTATAGAAGATATGAGGATATTTTTGTATCGGACTGCTGTACATGGACAGACTCTAAACGAGTTAGATTGTTGATAAGAACATTAGGAGCTGCCGAGCATACAAAGTTCGTGAATTTTATCCTTCCAAAAAAGACCAGTGAGTTGAACTTCCAGGAGGCAGTTACTTTACTAACAGAACTGTTTTCTACAAAAACTACTCTTTTCCATAGGAGATATAAGTGTATGAATGTCACTAGAAGAGAGGAATACGACTACATTACGTATGCAAGTATAGTAAATAAACTTTGCGACGATTTTAAATTAGAAGAATTATCATCGGATAAGTTTAAATGTTTAATATTTATGCAAGGTCTGGTCTTAAATAAAGATTATGAAATCACACGTCGTGTTTTAAATAAACTCGAAAATGAGCCATTTTTAACAATACACAACTTAGCGGAAGACTGTGAACGTTTTGTTGCGTTGAAACAGGACAGTCGTGACATAGAGGAAAACGGAGTGTCGCACATTAAAAAAATCCATCAGAAGAAAAAATTAACTTAAATGGACCGTGTTGGAGGTGTGGAGATAACCATTGGTACAATGAGTGCCCCTACATATTCAAACAATGTGACAAATTCCACCAGAAAGGACATAAGGCATCACGTTGTAGAAACAAATCTGGTAGAAAGACAGCCATTAAACTGACAAAAATTGAATCTGAAGAACAAAATATCCGGAAATATGTACAGGTCAAAATGCTTTAAAAAAAAAGTAAGACTACAACTTGATAGTGGGGCTGACATTTCCATCATTAATGTACAGACATGGAAGAAGCTTGGGAGACCCACTATGCTCAAATCACAAAAAAACGGCGAGAAGTGTAGGTGGTGAAAAATAACCTTCGAAGGGGAATTATTGACGAATATTTCTTTCCAGAATAAGCCCGTAAAAGCCAACATTTTGTTATGCGAAAATCGAATAACCTTTTTGGAACTGATCTAATTGAAAAGTTGAGACTATGGGATCTGCCTTTAAGCTCCTTTTGCCAAAAGGTTGAGGATTCGAATGTGGAGGCAGAAAAACTCAAGAGGGAATTAAAAGACAATTTTCTAGACGTATTTTCAGGCGGTCTTGGAAGGTGTACAAAAGCGGTAGCAAAGTTTGAAGTCAAAACAAATTAACTACCTGTGTTCAGAAAGAAAAGAAATGTTCCATACGCCGCTATAGAGCACATTGATGGTGAATTAGAAAAGCTCGAGAACATGGCTGTCATTTCAAAAATTGATCACAGTGAGTGGGCTTCACTTACAGTTTATGTTAAGAAAAAGAACAAGAAGATTCGGGTTTGTGCCGACTTTTCCACAGGCTGGAACAAGGCATTAAAAGATCCCCAATACCCTCTTCCAAGCCCTGAAGAAATATTTGCGAAACTGAGTGGAGGAAAATATCTTTCTAAAATTAACCTCAGCGACGCTTATCTTCAAATCCCTGTCGATGAAGAGTGTTCAAAACTGCTATGTATCAATACCCATAAGGGATTATACAAATTTAACCGACTTCCTTTTGGGGTCAACGTCGCCCCTGCGATTTTTCAACAAATTATGGACATGATGTTAAGTGTTAATAAACAGCATTAGCAAAGAACAACACAAGACTCATGTAAACCAAGTATTAAAAAAAATCCAGGATTATGGGTTTAAAATCAAAGATGAGAAATGTACTTTTTTCATGGAAAAATAAAATACTTAGGGCAAATCATCGATGAGCAAGGAAGAAGGCCAGACCCAGATAGGGCAATGGCGATAAGGAATATGCCTGCTCCAGAAAATACTGCGTCTCTACAAAGCTTCTTAGGGTTGGCGAATTACTACAATGTGTTCGTTCCAAACATGCATAAACTAAGATCACCCCTAAATGAAATGTTAAAGAAGGACCCAAAATGGGTCTGAACGCGAAGAAGCGGTTCAGAAAATTAAAGATGTCTTAACGTCTGACTTGTTCTTGCACATTATAATCCCAAGCGTGATATTGTAGTTGCAAGCGATGCCAGCAACTATGGCATAGGAGCATGCATATTGCACAAAATGGATGATGGAAAAGAAAAACCCATAGCCCATGCATCCCGGACACTTCTGCCAGCCGAAAAAAAACTCTCAAATTGAAAAAGAAGTGCTAAGCATTATATTTGCGGTAAAGAAATTTAATCGTTTCCTGCACGGTAGACAATTTCTGTTACAAACAGACCACAAACCCTTATTAACGATTTTCAGATCGAAAAAGGGACTATCACAACACACTGCGAATAGACTCCAAAGATAGGGGTACCATTCTTTTGAACTACAATTTTCAAATGGAGTATGTAGCATCTAAGAAATTTGGTCATGCAGACGGGTTATCAAGGTTGATACCTAAGCAGACAGAACCATTGGAGGATATGGTGATAGCAGCCATTCAAGCGGAAGCTGAAGTAAAAAAATATGTTATGTGACACAATAAGAGAACTTCCAGTAACGCTTGATGAGATTGAGAGTAAGGCAGAGGTGGATGAATTTATCATAAGCACGAAAGAAAAAAATCAACAATAACCAACTAGACGAGGGAATTTTTATCAATTTGCGACAACGTCCTGTTATATAGCGACAGGGTTGTAATTCCTATGACATTACAGAAAAGAATGCTCAAGGAATTCCATGTAGGACATCCAGGCATATCGAGAATGAAAAGCCTCATGCGCTCTTTCGTTTACTGGCCAAACATGGATAAGCATATCGAAGAAAATGTCAGGGAGTGTAGAGGATGCGCCTTAGCTATGAAAGCTCCTCCAACTCAGTTCGGATCGTGGACTAAACAGGACCGACCTTGGTCAAGAATTCACTTAGATTTTGCGGGACCACTGGATGGGTTCTACTATCTCATTGTTGTAGACAGCCTAGCTAAGTGGCCGGAAGTACTAAAATGCAAGAACCCCACATCCGAGGCAGCTATCAACTTCCTATACGAACTATTCGCTAGGTTTGGAGTAGTAGACTGCATTGTCACCGCCAATGGTACTCAATTCACGTCTACTGAATTTAAACACCTTTGCGATGATCATCTTATCGAGCATATAACAATCCCTCCATACCATCCAAGAAGCAATGGACCGGCGGAGAGATTCGTTGACACATTCAAGAGAGCTCTGAAAAAAGCTAGTGGATCACCGACGGATAAGTCAATCCAACAGTTTCTGCAGGTTTACAGAGTCACTCCGAATGCAAACATCGAAACGTCGAAGACACCTGCTGAGTTCATGTTTTGACGCAAGGTTAGATAGATTTTCTACAAGTTGTTACCAAACCAGGATACGGCAAATATAAAAAGAACGATAACAAAAAAAACGGTATAAAGTTGGCGGAAAAGTTGTTTATAAGATCAGCAGAAACAATAGGACTCTCTGGGAGTCCGGCACTGTGGATAAACAAATAGGCAACATGGTCTATATGATTTAGGGACCAGATTTCGTGCACAAACGTCACACTAACCAAATCCGGAAAAGATACTCGAACAATGAGGTGACCAGATCGCCCGAGGATAGATTCATGGATGCAGTGTTTGATACTTTTAAGGTGCCCATACCAGAGATTGCTCCTGAGATTAGGGGATCAAAAAGAAAACCGAAATCGACTCAGTTGATGATGGTGATTCCCAAACAAAAACGTTATTAATCCCCAGAGAGGATATTTTCACGGGGGTGTTACACCGGCCGTTCTTACACAGGTGAAACTGCATCGGTTGTCACCATGAATAGTGCGAGTCACCAGAGACACAGAGAACAGTCTTGTAACTGTCTAGCCAAGTGCTAGTCAGTTTCTTACTTTGTTAATACACTTGTTAAACAAACCCTCGACTTGACTTCCTTTATTATTTACTGTTGGACAACTTCACAACAAATATAATGTATTGTTTAATAAACATTTTGGTTTCATAGGGACATAGATATTATCATTATTATCTCAATATATATAAGGCAAAAATATGTGTGTATATATGTCTCGCTAAAACTTTTAAAATACTCAACAAATACTCCCAAAGTAAGTATTATTTTAATCGGCATAACCACGGGCAAATAATATAGAATACATTTTTAAAAAGATTCCATTTCGGCGATTCATTTAGGCATTTTTTTCGTTTAATGTGATCACGATTTTTAATGTTATCTTGTGCACATAACGTCATATTGATATGTGCATGATGTCATTGTAATAGGTGTGGATATTTGTTATGCCATCGTAACATTATTGTTTCTATTTGCGTTTCTCTTAGGACTATTGTCCTCACAAAAGGGAGGGGAATAAGAAAGAGTTATTTTAGAATGGCTCTGGAGGACTCCTATATTTTATATTTATAGAAGCAAGTAGTTGGCGTTGTCCGGGAAAAAAGACAATACAATGTTAAAGAAATGTTCTATTGTCATGATTATCGTTGGAAAGGAGAAGTTAAGTAACGCATATCCTGCTCATTACTAAATGGATGACGATTTAGAATAACCAGGTGCTGTGAAATCGAGGTTAAGCAAACCGCCACCACCACTAGCACTGCTAAAACCACTTCTGCCCATCATTTACCACCGCCACTTGAACAAGCACTTTATATTCTCTTTCACCGCCACCGTATCTGCCACCACCAATTATCTTTTACTATCACTACCACAACTTATATTTCTCTACCAATTGTTGAACATACACACAGATTAATAAAGATTTTATTTAATTGTTTAGGATCCGCTGCTGTTGTAAGATTTATTATCAACCCTTGTACATTTCGACCTTTCTTAAATAAGTATTTTAGGGAATAAAATGTATTGTCTAACTGATGCCTAGACAGTCCGAGTATTTTTAACTAAACCCTTTATAATAATAAGCAGACGTTCGCGTTTATGTTAATCTGAACTAAATTAAACTCAGTACATTTTTTTCTGAATTAATCTTTACCTCAGAATGTAGTGTATGGTTTAGCGGCATAGCCAATTTTAAGTTTTCCTTAGATAAGTACAAAGTAAACAATATTAGCTTAAAAAATCCGTAGATTTGCAATTCGTTTAAAGTTGTATGCATGTTATATGGTGAGTGTGTACGTCTCTTATTTGAAAAAAGAAAAAATACAGTTGGATAACACGATACCAAAACGAACGACAAGTTCGCCAAAGAACTAACTAGTCCGGGATATGACAACGATGGATAATGAATGTCGAAGAATGTCGTTATTTTTTCCAGAGTACATTGTTACCATTTTATCCAGCCAAACTTGAAAACGAGCACACACGTGAGGGCTGGCTCGTTTCAAGCCGATATGAGTAAGGGAGGAGAAGTTCCCGTATCCTTATCTCTCGCGATAAATGATGTAATTATATATATATATATATATATATATATATATATATATATATATATATATATATATATATATATATAAGAATTTCCGTCTTCATATCGCAGTCATACGAATAAGGCGTCCCTTTTAAAAAGAAGTATGTCCCGTATTAGATCGAGAACAGGAACAATGACGCCTGAGTGGATTTAATATCGAACGTGGATAATTGTATTATACACATGCGACACCACACTTACAAAGATATATCGGTCGAATTGTCAGTCTCCTAATACACATATGAAAGCGTAATGTCGTCATAATTTATCATGAATTTATTTTATAAGTTTCCTATTTTTAATCTGAATATATATATATATATATATATATATATATATATATATATATATATATATATATATATATATGTATATGTTTGTCAGAGAAAACAAATGAGTAAAACTCGCGATTTCTGAAAAATCTACATAGTGTGGTGAACAATGATCAAATCAAGGATTTTCCCACTATCACACCACAATGATGTCGTTTGCACGGCAACTGATGAGGCTGAACTACTTGCCCAGTGTTTCTCGTCTAACTTTACTTTGGACTCAGAAAACTACCCACTCCCCACATTCCCATTGCATACCGAATCCACACTTGATAACCTGGTCATCACTCCGTCTCAGGTCAGAGACATCATAAAAAACCTTGATATCTTCAAAGCATGTGAGTCTGAGCTTACATCTGTTATAGTAATAATAAAATACTCTGCTGAACTGGCCCGTGTCCTCTCCAAACTCTACAATAAATGCCTAGCTGAATCTTTCTTCCCCGATAGCTGGAAGATTGCCTCTGTGGTACCAGTCTACAAGAATTCTAGGAATAGAACCGGCTCTCTGAACTACCGCCAAATCAGTCTACTCCTGGTCTTTGCTAGAATCTTTTAATCCTTAATCAATCTCGCGATAGTTAGGTACTTAGTTGATGCTTGACTTTTTTCTGACCAGCAGTATGGATTTAGACAAGTACGATCTACTGCAGAAATCTTAACGGACATCTATGAACGCATATATCATACACTCAACGAGTCAGGTAAAGCTAGGGCTATAGCGCTTGATATATCCAAAACCTCTGAAAATGTATGACATAAAGGGCTTCTCCTGAAAATACGCTCATACGGTATTACTCGGCAATTACTTAATATAATTAGATCCTTCCTAACCAAAAGAAAGATCCTGGTTTCCCTCGATGGCCGTTCATCTAAGCAACATGGCATGAATGCTGGTGTACCCCAGGGATCTATCATTGGACCTTTATTGTTGCTGATCTTCATAAACAATCTCCCTGATGACATAGAGTCTTGGATTGGTTTATTTGCTGACGACAACACGCTTTACTCTGGTCATGTAAGCAAAGCCGACGCGCACATATCCGAGGCAATGGCTGACTCCTTAGAAAATGACCTCCAGTCGGTAGTGGAATGGGGTTAAACATGGATTGTAACTTTATATGCTGCAAAGACAAAGCTACATTCCTTCAATAACTACAAGAAACCTCTTCAACAATCGATTGTCATGGCAAATAACACCCTACCTGAGAGTTCATCATTCAAACTCCTCGACCTAACGTTCACAGAAAACATGAATTGGAATAAATACATTTGAACCAATTGGCAGGGCTGTTGCAAAGAATGTGGGCTCTATCTACCTTGCTAGTAAAGTCCTCACACCTGACATCATCCTGTATATCTACAAAGCCACCATCCGCCCATGCATGGAATATTGTTGTCACATCTGTGCTGGTTCATCATCAACTAGTATCTTTCTCCTTGACAAGGCCCAAAAAAGAGTCGCACACTTAATAGGTCCTTCACTGTCACCAAGCTCCAGCCCCTGTGCATCGCCGCAATGTTGCTTCCTTGTGCTTGTTCTACAAATACTTCAATGGATTATGCTCCGATGAACTGACTACTCTGGTGCCCCCTTGACGTAAATTCACTAGACCTACTCGACAATCAACTAAATCCCACCCATTCACTCTGGAAGTCCCCAGATGCCGAGGAGCTTCTACTCCAATAGCTTCTTTCCTAGTACTCCTGGCCTCTGGAACTCCCTTCGTGTGCCTGTTTTCCCGACAGTACCGACATGCAGAGTTAAAAACTAATGTAAACAGGCATATCGCTGAACACTGCTCTCAACTTAGAATAACATTTTAACCTACTCCCTAATTCTCAGAAGCTTCTTACGTTTACAGTGGCGTCCTGCCTTTTGGGTGTGAAATATCATGATACAAATATTTTAAAATTTGATTTACAGATAACTGTTATCAATTAATCAATAATTAGTTTTATTGGCAAAGAATAGAAAATTGCAGCAAGATGTGTAAATCGCTAACGATATTGCATCTATATATGGTCTGAACTTTTGTCCAGGGCGACTTTAAACCTGGATATGGTAGACATATTCGCAACCTTTTCGGCAGGCTATTCCATTGAGCCAAAACACGGAAAGATAATGCTGCCTTTCTTCTATTCAGAAGACAGTGGCGATGGTATTTTTCTGGAGCTAGGTGTTGCGGTGAAAACTCACCTTAAGGTTGATTAACATTCTTGTTGATTGTTGTGGTTTAAAGGTTGAACAATAATTAGTGAGGAATACAATGAAGACGCAAACAACAAGGAGAATGCAATAATAAGTGTATTAAAGAAAAGGTATAGTTACAGTATGTACAAATGAAGGTGTCGAGTCAGAGAGTCTTGGTGGGAGGACATGTACGCTCTTCGGCGTCACTTCCGGTGGCATTTAGGTAACACACACTAAGGCCAACCTAGGCTTGCCATTTATAGTGTACCGTTATTCGTATATGCAAATGAGTGGTTGCCACCACAACATTGATGATGAAGCATACCAGAAGAAGATCCCCTCATACCCACGCTGATCAAATGAAGACATGTTTTTCCTTAAGCCGTTCTTATTAGGTAAGCGTGGAGAATCCTTGTTGTAAAATGTTGAACACGCTCAAGTTGATAATGATTGGAAAGATACTATTTTCTTTTAATGATTTCTATTTAAATTCAGTCGAACTATTCCTTTATAGTTTATTGTAAAATGAATTTAATTACAACGGTTATGAAATCTTTTAAACTTTTAGAAAACTCAAGTGAATACAAAATATATCTAAAAACATATAAATGAAAATAAATAAGACGCTTATGAGAAGAAAGTGAAGTCTAACGAAAACAACATGGATTTAAATTAAAATATTTAATAAAATATGAAGAATTTAATCAATTAATTAAATATGCGCGACATTCCAGGCGTCTCATTCGGTTCATGTATATGCATTATACATAATAATTCAATATTAAAAAAATAATCAAAATAAATTAATCTTGAAATTAAACTTGCCCTACAGAGTAAAGTTGTTATCTTAAAGAAGAAAACAAAAAGTGCATTTAAAGGGTGTTTATTAATAAAAAAACATACACTTTCCAGTTGCGTGAATTTAATGAACGCGTTTAGCGATGAAAATATTACATTACTCGCAATTGTGACATACAAACGAAATTGTTATTTTGAACATAAGCGTTTTGTAACGCAACATGCTTTTTGAAAAGTAAACGTGACGTACAAGACGTGTGTGAAGCTTATGCAGATTAGTGGACACATGTCGAATGACAGACGTCTATGTAGTCTGTGCGTTTAAAGATCAACATTATTTCTGAAACTGAAAAGTGTACAAACAGACCGATTGACAGACCGATTAACAGACCGATTAACTGACAGTGCTCGGAGAGATACAGGACGCATCTGCACATTGCGTACTAACATCATTACAATAGACGCCATTTTTGCTTTCTGTCTCGTTAATGATGAAAGCATTGATTTTCAGATTAGCCATCGGCTGACAATGTTTTCATGCACAAAGTTCATTTCAATATGAGCTCATTAGTGCTAATTCTACTAAATACCAACCCTTTGTTTGAGAACAAAAAGCCATGAATATTTAGGAGTGTGCGTGGCATTACGATTGCTAAAGACAGATAGATGACCTATGAGAATTTCGTCATTAGACACATATATAATATCGCCCAACGTAGCTAGATGATGGCATATGTATGGATGTGCAGGTTACTCTCAGGTGCCTGTACGAATATAGATATTTAATTGTATATATGTAATTTATTTCCCACGATAGTAATGCATGCTATACACATTTGTAACTAGGTGCCCCAACCGTTTCTCACACCTGGAGTGTGTATTCAAATTCTAAACATATGTAAGGGTTCGTTTCTTTTTATGTCTTTCTTATAGAGTGTATAAATAATTGCCTAATATACCTTATAGTTAAAGAATAATATTTTGTTATGTTACAATATATCTTAAATAGTCATATAATGTAGAATTTGGCACATTTTCATTTTAAAATAAATCAGAATTCTCTATTAATGAAGCTGCTTTTTCTATTGTTTTCTAGAAAATACATCGTGTTGGTCTTATGAAATACCAAAGTTAAAACTTACTAAAATTTAATAATAGCTTGCTCGTAATTATGGAGGTTATATTTAGAAAGTATATTAGAACCAATTAAAATATTAGATTTATTAATTGATATGTAACGCATTGTGAAGATAGTATTTTTAAAAATAAATTGCCCTATTTAATGTTAGTTGAACGAGTCGACACATGTTTTTTTCTTGATTTGAACCGATTAATTCGCCAAGTGTCAACACTAATTACGTCAAGTCCAGTCCTGAGGATCTTTAAAATAAAACGTGGTGGAGGCAGAACTATAGACGAAAGAAACCAGTTTCATCGCCGTAATATAAGACTACTTAATATATATATATATATATATATATATATATATATATATATATATATAATTTCATCATTGTAAGTAGGAAGGTGAGAATTCCGAGTCAGAAGCAATGCAATGTTTACTACCGTAAATTGGAATATGGGATGAACAAAAATATAAGTTCAAGAGACGGTAAATCTCAGATCAATTCATTTATGACTTTTTTAAAATAAAATATAAAAACAGTGAATTGTAAAATAGTAGGCTTACTTCTAAATATTTAAATGCCCGGATTTGTGGAAAATGTAACAACCTCTCTTTTTCAAAATAGAAAACAAAATTTGGGCCGGCTGTATCAGGTGAGGAAAATAAACATGGGCGCTGCTATTCCAAACATTAAATTCGCAGAGAAAAGACAAGGCTAGCAGAAAATTGTGATAGAGAAAACAGGAACATATGTGAAATACAATCGTAAAGATGTGTAATAAATTATTAATATTAATTGATTTTGTTAATCTTAAATATAAATATTTACATTTATATTATTTTTTAATTTTTATTAATTTATTATTCCCTTTTATAATCTTTTAATTTACTATTTCGGTTAAGTGTCGCAATTGTAAATATAGGTTCGGATCAACAGATGGTCGGAAAGGGGAAGCAAAGTCAAATACGAGCGATAATTAGTATAGTAAAGAGATAAGCTCTAAGATGCTCGGTAAGTCACGCTGATGATGGCTTTTAGCCTGAAACACCGTCAATGTCTAACTTGTGTGCACGCAAAAATAAATTTGTAAATTAATTATATAACTATGTATACAATAAATTGGTTGATAAATGAACTAATTAATTAAAAAGTCTATATATACAAAAATTGACGATTTGTCCGATTAAGGGCGAATACAAGAAAAATGCGCTCCTCTGCATATTCTTAAATTATAAACAGACCGTTCAGGGTAGATAAATAAGCACTTACCGGTAAAAAAAACAGATCGGTATCGCCCAAAACAAAAGAAATGTGGTAAGTCAGGTAGTGGTTGTAGCGTTAGTCGACTAATATTTACATCAAACTTACGATCACTGCCGGTATGTCATGCTGATGACGGCGTTAGGCAGAAACGAGCGCCCATGTCTAACTTTTATGAACGCAAAAACTAATTTGTAAATTAATTATAAAAATATACAATAAATTTGGTTATTAATTAATTAATTAATATATATATATATATATATATATATATATATATATATATATATATATATATATATATATATGTAATTATTTATTAACAGTATTTTGGAATTTACTCATATACACATGTATTTTATGCCAAATCTGCAATCATCAGTATGAGAGGAGACATTCCAAACCGGTCACACCGTTCGAACCCTAACACGAAAGGGATAATTGACTTCGTAGTCGGAGCGTGCACCGATGTGCCTACAACGCATTGTCTGAAAAAAAGGGAGATAATTTACGTCCTTCTTGCAAATTCGGCGGCAATCTAGCAAGTCGTTAACAGAACTCAATAGGTGTTACACAGGGTATCACATGACGCTATAAATAACGGATAGTTCTTAACTTACTTAAAGATGTCACACTAGGAATAGATTTGAATAAGTATTTATGAATAATATGTTTAAATTATCCCATATACTTATGTCTTTTATGCCAAACCTGCAATCATCAGTGTTTAAAGGAAACATTATATATATATATATATATATATATATATATATATATATATATATATATATTATCTAGTACAGAAATAGAATAAATGATATGTACATCAAGACCATTAATCAGTTGTGAGACTGAGTAAGTAAGAATGAGCAACATTCTTATCTCGGCCCTTCTATGTTATATCGTATGAAGTATCCCCGAAGTAATGCCATTGAAACCTTTATCACTCAAACATTCTTTATCTGATGAGGCTGAAAGTAATCTTGTTAAAAGGTGAGCATAAGACCTATATCGTATGTGTGATTTCATTGGCCAAGTACATGTCACTACGATCAAAGAACCGAAGTTAGTGTCAAATACGTTGCTTTCAACAATTTAATCACTTTAGTTTTAATTTAGATATCCCATAATTCAATTTAGATCATGCTCGATATATTTACTAATTTGTGTAACGATTTGTAAAATTATGTGGACGCTAGAATTTACACAACAAATATATTGCTCAAGCAGGAAACATAACCTAATTGACGGATGGAAAAAGAAAAGTATCGGTAATACGTCACGGTTCTTTAACAAAAACTACTCATAACACAAATAGTGTTCTGGGTGAAATTATTAAACGAAAACTCTATATTCCTAAGAAAGCTAAATTGAATCAAGGCAGACACAGATAACATTTTTCTCATAACCAATATCAATAACGCACACGTGATTTATAAATAGCTGTTTGCGTCTCTTGAAATAAGATTTTGATTTTAGTTAATGACGTTCTAATGTTAACACTGAGCTTAAGTTAAAGCCTATAAATAAAATATTTTCTATCTCATCTTTATTTTTTGGATCAAGTTGTAATTTATTTGTTAATCACACACACGTGCGCGTATATATATATATATATATATATATATATATATATATATATATATATATATATATATGTGTGTATGTGTGTGTACTTGTATGATGGTTAGCGCCTATATCCTTGGTAACGTGTAAATGTTTTTACTTTTTACTCACTGTGAAACTTTCGTGGCCCGATGAGTGTCTCTTAGTCTTAGTGGGGCTGCGCCGTTGATATATCCTTGGGTTGAATCTGATTGTATTGTACGCGACACAACCAGCCTCGAGAACACACGAAGTTCATGGCGTTCGGGAGGGGGCAAGTTGGCATTAATTATTAATCATTAATCACGAGCTGTGACGTATAGATTATATAACTTTCAGTTTGTTTTCCATGATTAATTGCCATTACCATTTGGACAGTTGTCTTTTTTAAAATTCGTTCTTTACACTTTTGCATAAATTCATTGGGTCGTTTTGAAGAATATTTCCGGCCTGCAAGCTGTAATTTGAAAAGTGGGTGGCCATTTCCGCAACATCTTTTTGTTTGGGGGGGGGGGCAGATTAGTCATCCGGGTTTGTGGTGATTGACTGTGTGTCACGGAGAATTGGTAATTTTGAGTACCGCCTGATCATTAAAGTCCGGTAAAAAAAGTGAGAGTTCCACTGAGGTGCATGCACCTAACAAGCATCTGTAAAGTCGGTAGGCACGAGGCACTTTACCCACCTCCTTGAGTGTTCGAGTAACTTCATATGGTGCTCCTCAATTATTTATTAATTTTGGCCTTTTGTACAAGCTCTTTCCTCACTCTTTCTTCACCAGAAAAGCGTTCGCCTATATCACTGTTTTTTTTCACTTTTTACTGGGGTTCTATTCCGAGCTGGGTGATTCGTATTCGGCTCGTTTTTAGGAGTCGATCTAACAGCGCGATTAGTTGCTGTGATCGGTGGCTACTCAACTTTCTCCTTTGGGGATATGTCGATTTTACCACTGGTGTTACTACCAAGTTGTATATTCAGCCTTCAATAAGTCAGGATTGACGATTAGTTGGGTTTGGATCTTATTTAATAAACCTGCTCACAATATCACAAACCGATACATTTCTGGAGTCATACAGCCTCGAGGAAGCATTCATTTTCCTGCTATGGGTAGGTCAACTATGCGATTTAACACCATGTTCGCCCGTTGGTCTGGGTTACTCAATTCCTCTCTTTCGAATTTTGCTCTTCAAAAACTGCAGCTCTTAAGAGTGAGACTTCCGACCCAGTGTCGATATATTCCTATATCGATTTACCTTTTATTTTAACAATACAACATATTTTGGAACCTTGGTTGATCATTTTCTATTGTTGGGCTTCTTTTATTTTTGAGTTTTGTTTTTCGTTCTCTTTTTTCTTCGCTGTACCAGTTTCGGACCGCTTCCACTAATCTTTTGACAGCCATTCCTCATCTGGTTCATAATTCCTCAGTGTTCTTCTATTATATATGAGTTATATGGTTTCATGTCGTGTCTCAGGATTTTAATCAAGCTTGTTGTATTTAGTGGGTTTTACGGGACCCTTATATTTTATTTTGCTAGGACGAAGCAATTTACTTATTTCCTAAGTGGTCATATTCAACCTTTATCGCTAAAATACTTTTGCTGTGGTCTCTTTGATTTTACCGAAATGTACCCACAAAACATTCTCTGTAAAGCTTTGTCGGTTTGCAACGGCTGTATAACCAAAGCCCTTCTCCAACTATTTCTTGCTGTAGAATTCTATTTGGCGTATCTATAATCTAGTATGAAACCCCATCCGTCCTTATTGCAAGTTTGCGCCGGTTTATAAATTATCATTTAGGATACACTGTTACTTTCCTTGGCCACATCAGAGTCGCTCATATAGTTTTTCGCTTTATCTGACCGATAACCAAGCCCCTAATAAAGTTGCCGGTTATTTTATGTGTCAGTAAAAAATAATCTCATTGAATGGGTACAGCGTAACCTTCACTTAACTCGGTGTATCTTGCAAGTCGGTTAATCCTGTTAGCTTAGACTGCGAGTAGATCGCCTCGATCCTTTTTTATTTTTATTAATTACATGACGATATCGACGGGATTAATGAGTTCGTCGTATTGTGCCGACAGGTGATTGAACCGCTCTTTACTCGTGACATTCGGTGACCATCTTGATATTCTATGATCAACTCCTTTACTATACAATCCAAAAATCGTACGCCAAATTTACTAACTCTGGATCTGTCAGCTTGTAGATCTGTGTTTTACATAATCGCTAACCATGGCCTTACATCGGGAGGTTTCTCAGTATAAATTCGGTGTACGATATTTAAGAGGGATGGGTTGGTGTCAGCCATGCGTATGGATTATTTTTAAAGTCGCATATGGTCTAAAAAAGATCTAACCATAATTTTACAAATTATATTCATCAGCAATTTCGACGAGAGTAACAAAAACAAAGAAATGGCAACCTACCTTAGTTTTTTGCGTTACGGCGACTTGTATTTCTTTCTGACAATATATCTGGGGATTGTTCTGGATCATGTGTCCTTTCTGTTGATGATTACTAGAGATGTATTCATGGATGGAACTCCCCCCGGGTTGATCTTACGTCTTCAGACACAAGTGTGGTATTACGATGTGGCTGTCTCTCGGTGTCGATCCTGGTCACGGAACCATTGTGGAACTATTATAGTCCGAAGTCTCTATATTGGTGTCACTGCTCCGTGGAAATATCTTGGGGCGGAATCTCATCGTCATGGGCGCGGTACTTCCAGCTTCTGGGAACCTGGAAATTGATGTATGATGGGGGGAAGGGGGGAATTGACATTAATGATTAATTGTTAATGACATTGCATGAATCATTCATTTAAAAAAAAAATTATTTCATTTCTAGTGGTAGCATTTCGAAAATCAAAAAAGTCGACGCTAGCAAAAACATGTCTTGTCTGTGTGGCGGGTTTTAGTTAATGCTTTGATTTCTTGTAGTTACAAAAAAGAGATAGAAGAATTTAAGAACAAGAAATAAAGAAAAAACGGACAAACAAAACGAAAGAAGAATAAAAAAAGGCACTCGTGGTAGTTTACAATCCGACCCCCCCCCCATAACACAACATGCGGTGTCGCCATCGTTATCTTTTATCAGCAGATATTTTACTTTCGGTCCTTAGGCATCGAAATATCCGATTTATTCGACAAAAAGTATGTTCGCGAAGGTGAGGAGAGATTTCAAGGACCCTTTCAATACTGGCTATAGTAATGTTTTGGTTGAGAAAATAGTGCTAACTTCCATCAGCCATAAGTTGGACCCGATGTCACGCACATAGCACGATGTGTTATTGTTCATGCCATAAAATATCTTGCGGAATAGTTCAATAACAATCCAAACAATAATTCCATTGACGTAATCACTTGCAAGACACCCCAGTAGTTTATTTATTAATACTACAAGTATTTAAATGGTGATCCTCCTATAACACGCATTTTGCACCGCGAATACTGCCAACGTCATTTCCGTCCAAATGATCAGTATGTATCTTAGATGAACGTCAGCATCGAACGTTTTCAGCCCCGTCGGGAAGACGCATGTCCGCGAATCAGTAAATCCCCATTTTCGTTCCTTCCGTGAGTTGCTTAGGACTTATTTCTTTCATGGGATTTGCTCGCCAGTATCCTTCTCCCTTGAAAATAGAGTTTTGTTTTATTACCATTTTGTTATATATACATGTGTACCAATCCAATGTTTTTTATGTGATTTCTTGAATTGGAGAATCCGCTTCCTCAGGTATTCTATCTATGTTATTAGAACCTGGAGACCTACAAGCCACATTCCAGAATGTTTTACTTTCTTGATATTTATTATTGCCACGCTGCCGTGCTCCCGACGAAGGATGTGTCTGACAATAAATATTTAAATCGACAAATAAATGTAACGGTTTTGAAAAGACAGAATTATAGAACACAAAATAACTAGAGTCAGAGTAATTTTTAAAAAATAAATTAATAGCTAAACCATGCTGAGAAAAATCAGCCAGTGGAATGTAAGAAGTGTAAAGCAAATATTTTGAGGAGGTTGTTCTCTTTATGAGAATGTATCCAACAGTCGTGTGTTTGCAGGAAACATTCCTCGGAGAAGATAGTAATATTATCATCAAGAACTGCAACCCATACAACTATATGAATAAATAAGCTGATAAAGTTTTTAGTAGAACATCGCTAGTTGGTGGTGAATAATAACATTCCGCAAAGCCAGATACTACTTGACACTGACACACAGGCGGATGCTGTATCGATAACTTTACCCAACATCATGAGAATCTGCTCATCTTATATGCTGACAGGTCATAATACCACACTTGTGTCTGAAGACGTAAGATAAACCTGGGGGAGTTCTATCCATGAATACATCTCTAGTAATCATCAACAGAAACGACACATGATCCAGAACAATCCCCAGATAGGAGTTGGATCTGATCCATTAGTACGGTTGGGTGACTTTAATAGTCATAATTTAATGTCGGTCAGTAAAAGCCCAACTAAAAATGGAAATATTGTTGGAAAATATAGACGAAAATAACCATTACATTTACAGCAATAAAATAAACACATATCTGCACTCAGTAATGAGACCGTATTTATCACTAGATTTAACTATGTGTGATCCAACACAATTCATAGACTACACATGCTAGGTACACGATGAGACATGATGATGATGATATATGTGATAGTTATCACTTTCTAATTATTCTGGAAAACGCAGACCTTCAAGTAGTAGAGGAAAGAGTACCACGATGGAATTTGCAGAAAGCTTATTGGTACTGAATCCAAGAGCAATGTGAAAAAGAAAAATGGCAGCAATGTCAATGTCAATGGAAGATATCACTTTACCTTATTTACAGAGACACTGGTAGAAATAGCCGAAGAGTGTGTACGAAAGTCATCTACACACCAAACAAAACACAGACGCTGGTTTGATAAATAATTTCGAAAGTCTATCCGAGTACGCCGTTCTGCTCTGAGAAGATGTAACTTGAATCCAACGAGGGAGAATTGGGACGTTCTTAAAATCAAAAAAGCTTAGAGCCAGCAATAGATAAAGTTGTGTAAAAACATTCATGTAATGGCTATATATCCCAAAAGTCTAAAACGATGCGGAGCATGAAAGGGAAGGAGAGCTGGAAAGAATGGTAGTATGCCAATAAAATCTCTCATCACAAACAATACAAATATCGCACACAGGAAAGATATTTATAACGCCTTAGCAGACAAATTTTCTCATAAATTCCGGTTCCATGAGGGAGACTAAAAACATGTTAAATCACAAATAAACTGAATAAAAGTAAAATAATAAATGTCAGTACAAGATTTACCGAAAATCATAGTCATCCTTTTACAAGATTGGAATAGAATGAATCACTTGAGAAAATCGACAATACGACTGTCTGTCCAGGTAATATATCTTATGCATTTCTTTAGGTAATTTCCACCGGTATCTTATAAATACCTTTTAGAGATCTATAACGATATATACATAAATTAGAATTCCAAAGCTCTGGAGGTCAGCAACAGTTATACCCATACGCAAACAGGGGAAATACTTTGATAATCCTTCAAACCATAGACCAGCATACTTAACTAGTTGTCTCTGTGAAGTAATTGAAATGGTTATAAATAATAAATTAACGTTTTACCTGGAGCCAAACTATCTTATGTCAGATCTACAGACTGGTTGCAGGAAGAAAAGAAGTACTACTGTCCATTTGATCAGATTGAAAACTTTTATTAAAGAAGCATTCATTAAAAAGAGCACGTGCTTTATTTGGAGAAGGCGTACGACACCACATAATAATTACGGTATAATGAAAGAATTGCAATACCTCGAAATACAAAGTAGCACGCACCTTCTTATCGAGAATTTCTTGGAAAACAGAACTTTTAAAATGACAGTCAGAACTATACTTTCCGAGGTAAGGAGCACAGAGAATACAGTACATCATGGCGTATCTAATAAATAATACTTTTTAATGTTAAGATAATAACATTGTTAAAAACGTTCACGTACGTAGATGGCTTTTTTTTCATTTGCTGTATAAGATTCAGTAAACAGAAAATGTTGGCTATGATATTCTTCAATGTATGGAAGGCAGTAGGGTATCTAACAATTCATTCAAATGAAAAGAAAACAGACGCTTACCCTTGAATCAACAACAGATGTGAGTATAGACAAAAAGTGCATATTAATCTACAAGCAATGTTTACAGGCCAAACAGTTTAAGAATAATAAAACTTTAATATACAGAACATATTTTTATATAAATGTATCGTTAAACAACAGTTATGTATTATTCCCTTGCTTCCCACAGATTTACAAACAAACAATTTTAGGAAGTGGCCTACAGAACCAGCTTCAATGCTAAGAATGCGAACTTCTCACTGGTAGACACTTTGTTTTGGATAGAGGGGCATTACTACATCCACTAAATGTGCATCATGGTCTTACATATAGATTAATATATTATGTAGGTATTAAATACGTACTGTGCAAATATACCAAATTCATTTTCATATTTATGGTTACACTGAACAAACGTCAGTAAAATACATACTGTATATGTACACTATGAATTAACTATTCTTTCAGCAATGACAAAGAACATTTTCTTTTACAAATACATCTAATAAGCATAGACCTATCCGGATGTTTGGAACGAGAAGTGTGTCAGTGTATCTACGCCAGTTGTAATGCTATCTGATTTCTGAAACTGCTGTTGAAATATACACTGTCCGAAATCTGACCTTTGGCCCAGCATATACTTACATTTACCATTTCCTCATGCTGTACTTGGATGTGACACAACTTCATGCTTGGATAAAGCAGGCAAAGAAGTGGCTATTAAAATAAAGAAAAATACTTACAACATTGTGCTGAGGACTTCTGTCAGTGTGAGGCATGTGAATAAGCATTATTGCATCTGGAAAACGCCAGAAGGTGACGTCAACAAAATGCGCTATCATCGGTTTACCCAAAAGATACATAAAAACATAATCACAGGGGATTAAATATCCCCTATCTAAAAACAGCTGCTGCCAAATTATATTTATGCATTTTACTAAGAAGTACCATTATGGTTTGTAACACGTTTCATAAATATCATCAATTTGTGATGACGGGTGATCAATGGTGTCATCACACCAGTAATGACTGATATGCTACCAGCAGCAGAAAGTCTTCTTAACTCGACCCGGTGCACCTGCAATAATATTGCAATACAGCACAGTGTTCATGTATAAAGTATAGACTTAATTGTTCAACACACAGAAGGACAGTGTTGTGGTACAGTCTGTGCTAATTTAGAAGTGCCTTAAGATAACATTGAGTTAGATGATTGAAAAATAATTGAATAATAAAAGCACTCGGAAAGCACAACATTCCGCCTAGGTGTATTGTGTTATCCTGCTATGCAGGTGAAACGTGGTAATGTTTTTGAGAATGAGACACTATATAAACATAGGAAAGTGTACACAGATTGATTCAGAAATGCCAGATTGGCGGCGATTCATATGAAGTTGTTAAATGGGATGTTCTATGTTAAAATTAAAAATGTTGCCAAATATTGCATCTGTTATAGATCTAGGTGGAATTCGATCTAGTGATATGTAATACTATCTGATAGCTATGTTTTAAATTTTAAAAACATAGACAAGAAATTGACAGAGAGTTGATTAATTTTAAAGTTTGACAATGATAAAAGATATGGATTGTTTCGAATTTTAAAAAAAATCATGAATTCAGATACTTAACTATCTCAGATTCAGAATTTATTATGGGACTTTCTTGGGCCAATATACAACTTTGGTAAAAACGGCATTGGCATCTTGTGATTATTGTTTGCTTAAAGTTGATAACAGACGACCAAGAACAACTAAGAAACAAATAAATGAACTCTGATTAAAACATAGCCCTAATACTCTTTAAATGCATACGAGAAAACAGTGTATTTTTACGAAAGAATTTTCCCTAAAATACATTTTATATAGATTAGTTATTGCAGTAATATTAAATAAGAATTCTATATACATCATTTAATATCCTTATGTGTACCAATACATTTTAAATGATGTATTGGTGCGTTTGGTAACATGCATCATGTTCACTGAAAAATACAGGAGAACCTGTTGAGAAAAAATGACAAATTTGCTTATTTCACATCCGTAGATTTTTCTAGACTTTTAGTATGTAAAAATAAAGATTTTATAAACATGAATTCTGCCAAAAAAACTTCTGTTGCAGTTAGTTTGACATTTTACCAAAATTGAGACTTATTTTACTGAGTTCAGGAGATCCTGCGCCCCCAAAAACGTATGCGGTTCAACCTGCTTAGACAATAAGGTAACTCGTCGCGAGCTACTGCAAGGCTTGAGACGACTGATAGTTGAACAAGAACGGTGTCCCTCCCTAGATATACATTCTTCAAGAACTAAAACCTCTTCGATCGTAAAACTAACGTGGTAGACCCCCATTTTGGGGCAAAAATGAAAAGTTAGTTTGCAGCCACACGCAGATACGAAATCTAAATTACATCAGGTGATTACAAAGCCACACGCAGAGAATAAAACGATGGGTTCACAGCGAAACAAGGTAAATAAATCCTTTAAATTTCGTGTTAAGTAAACAATCTCAGTGCCGACTAAATAAAAAAGAGGAAGAGCGAATATAGCTTAACATCCGCATTTAAAAAAAGCAGAACTCGCACATAAAGAATACCCCTTTCTCGATATGAAAGAAAAAAGAAAATAGAAGTATAGACATACGTTTAAGCGTAAAATAAGTGAAACATCTCCCCCAAAGATACATAAGTAAATGTAAAATACGCGAAAAGCGCGTATAATTTATCAAGAGCTATGAACCACGTTTAAATTACTTTTAAAGACTATTTTGTTACTTTTAAAAAATTGTATAGTTACAAATGGCTAATTAGTTCTGTTTCAGACGGGGATTTTCCTCATGGGGAGCATTACGAACTTAGGGGTTGACGCCACGAATAGTGGTCGAAAAGACAGATAAAGACGACAAAAGACTAAACAAAAAAGAAGGCATATGCTAAGTCGAGGCGAGGCGACGCAACAAAGGAAGGAGCCAGAGAAGATAAGAGACAAAAAATAAACGAAATAGAGAGTCAGAAAAGCAAAGAGAGAGAGAGAGAGACAGAGAGACAGGGAGACAGAGAATAAGGAAAACAATTAGCCTATACCGTAAGTTGTTTTATAATGTTTAATATGAATTGTTACATGTTGCTAACAAACTTGTAAGGAAAATCAACAGGCGGTAAGAAAGTAAAAGAAAAAGGGAAATGGAAATAAATGAAAAGAGACGGTAAAAACGAAAGAATTAAAACGGGCTAAATGTAATTAAAATGGTGGATGTGTCGCGGAAAGAAAACATGGGTTGCGCTAACGCACACTCACACACGCATGTTTTTTTTTCGGTTGTGTTATTTGTTTTTTTACTTTTGTCATGTTTAATTTTTTTTTTTGCATTGTCGGTCTGGGTGGAGACGAGGCAACAACGATTACATAGGGGCTCCAGAAAAAAAAGAGAAACTCAAGATGGGGGGTTTCTTTGTGTTCTCGAGAATTTCCATTAATGATGTAACTTTTATGTAGTACGACAAGAAAGAAATATGTGTAATACCCCAAAACGAGAGAATGAGTGTGTTAGAGAGAGGGGGAGAGAGAGTAAGAGCATAGAAAAAGGGGGTGAAAATTGTGCTTTATGAGAATAGAAAGTGATAGCTTTATTTTTCTTCTTGTCATTAATTTTTTTTGCCCAGTTTTGTAAAAGGGAAATGAAAAAAAAATCATGTCTGTGTGAATTGGAGAACTATGATGCTTTTCTAATGATTTTCCTTGTCATTTATGCTTTTTTAAAACATTGAAAGTGTAAGTTGTTGTGTGTGTTTGGTTACAGCTCCATTATGGTAAGAGAGATAGTAGGTTAAAAACAAAACTTCTCGATTAAACTGTTGTTTTATCTTTGCATTGGATAATGATTTAAGGAAAAAACAAACAGTTACGTACGGTTAGTGAATATGCGAATTCATTGTCAGTCAATTAAGAAGGAAACTTTAGATAGTTTTCAGGTGTGTATCGATGTAAATGTTATGTGCAGGACATTATAATTGTTTTGTTTTCAATTTTTTGGGGGCAAGTATTGGATTTGATGACACCCTAAATCAGGGTTATTTTTTCGGTAGAGTCCGAGTGAGCATAATATGTACAGGTTTAGTGAAGCTAAACATGGGCATTTTGTGTTCGGTGTATAGAGCAAAAACTGATCAGTCCTTGATAGTGACCTGATCTTAGAGCAAATGATCCGTATACCATAAAGGCGAATGTGAACTTAATGACAGATGACAATGAGCATTCCGAAGAGACCTGGGAAGTCCGCAATTTCATAATCGATTTGGTATGGATGATTTTATATTTAAGTTGTGAGGTGTGGCCCCATCTTAAGATTTTTGATGATGATAGATTTATGTGCTGGGATGTGTCCTCGCTGCGTAGATAGGGCAGTGAGCAGGGTACGTGGAAAGAATGATGAGCTTCCGCATATCAAATGGGTTGAGAGTTAAGTGTTGGTGAGGGAGCTCTCAGTCCGCACATCATAAGTCAGAGGGAGACATGGAAGTGTTCAAATTGAAATAAAGTATCGTGTTTAAGTAACCTTAGATAGTGTGAAAGTAAGATGCGCACGTGATTTAAGTTATCCGATATTTTCCGGGGTGAGTGTTGGAAAAATACTTTCACGTTTGTACTGAGGTAAGGGAAATAGAAAGCCAGGTGATAGTTCTCGGACATCTGTGTCGGAAATGATGAGGTGACCAAAACGCATGGTCGCATTGTAGTAAGTTGTATAGAAACGGTTTATTACGTAGAATTCGTGGCTGGCAACATATACATATTAAGAGAAGTGGATTATATGTCGTTCCGAAGATATCGCGGTATATGGGTATGTTATATTAAATTGCGATCAGTTATATATCTATGCATTAGAAATAGCACCATCACCTAAGGCGATGCTGCGCCCTTAAAAGGTATATGGTCCTACCTGCTTTAACAATAAGTTAATCCGCCGCGAGCTACTGCAGAGCTTGAGACGGCTAATAGCTACGGAAATAGTATATATAAGATATATTCTCCCAGAGATAAAAAAAACTTTTTGGATCTTCACACTTACGTCGTTAACTCCTCTTTTGGGGCAGAGATGAAAAGTTACTTTGCAGGCACGAGTAGATACGAAATATACACCACATCAAGCGATCACAAAGCTACATGCAGATACAGAAAAAACGATGGTTCTACAGCAAAACAAGGTAAAATAAATCATTTTAATTATGTGTTAAGAAAGCAATATCGCTTGGCCACTAACGAAAAAAAAGGAAGAAAGAATAAGGCTTTACATCCACTTATACCCACCTTACGTGCAACATATATTAGTATACGCATGTAAAAACAAAAGAACTTGCACACAAGTATCAAGAACACTCGTGTAATCCTTGCGCAGGGGGCATGCAACTCTCTATCTTTCTATGAAACAATTTCCAATGAAAATATCTGCCCTGCCGAAGATTATTATTATTATTATTATCATTATTATTATTATTATTATTATTATTATTGTTGTTGTTGTTGTGGTGCTGGTGCTGGTGACGTTTTAAAGAATCTGAAAGTCATTGGTATAATGTGGTTTTCAAACGAACACAAATAATTCAGGATTTTCATTCTATCTACGCCAGAGCAATCAGTGAAATCTAAAACAAACATGTTCAAAAATAAAACACATGCTATATTTTATTTTAAAAGAACTGATGACAACTTTAAAATCAGATCAAATTTCCGTGCACGCGCATATCACATCCAACTTTACAATTCATTCAGGGAATATGGCAAATAAATATGCGGTTTATTCTTCCCGTTCAAATAAAATATCTTTTTAAAAATGTTTGCTTATTCTGTTTTCGGCTTTCTTATAAATTAGTTAAATCACCTCAGCGTAAATTGTATAAGGTAACGGCACTGCTACAAACTTACACATAGTTACTTAATGCACTTGCCAACCGCGTACATCGCACATGACAAGGAGCAGAACGAGTAGCTATGGAAAGTGTATTTAGTCAAACAGTAAATCGTTGTGCTGACATATGTATACACTAGTTGAAGTACTTGTCTACGCCGGGTTTCTCTACATTTTTTGAATTTTATAGCCAAGATTTGAAAAGAAGATCTATTAAATATTCAGTAAATTTGTAGATTTGAACCATCCACTGAATCACCAAAAAAAGTAGAATACTACTAAGGCGATTAATCTGGCTAAAAGAAAAAAACAACTATTATGTTACAATGTTGTGCAGAGGATCAGTTTCGCATATAAATCTTACTGATATAGCTTTTTAGCGCAGTTAGTCATTTTTCTCTGCTATGTAGGATTAATTATCTGCGTTGTTGTTTTTTTTATTTAAGCGGGGTTGCTGAAAATGTACAAAAAAATACTTACCTACTACAAACTCAGGTCGGAATTGCAAGACCTCTCACTTAAAATGCCTACCATAATCCTACAACTAACCCAGGGTCCGTGTTGACCCCCCTCCCAAGTATTTTGACTCGACCATTAACCATAAATACGAATTACAAGCCCCCTTCTAATAAAATGTATGTTAAATCAACCTCTTGTCTTTACTCCGACTGGCAAACTCTCGCCCACTTAGCTAAAGAAAAACCTTAATCTTAACATTAAATCTTAGTCCGAGTGGCAATTCCCACCCAAAGGTTTTCCCGATGTAACAACCACATTGATGAAGACTCGTCAATTGGTCTACCTGTGTGAGCATACTGACATCAAGGAAACACCCAATTTGCCCAGCCTACTTTACGCTATAACTGAAATAATTATATAAAATGACATCCCTAACAAAAAATGAAATGAAACCAGGTGCTCACCTTCACAAAAGCAATTCGACTCGACACTTGATGATCGCGTTTACAAATATACGAGGGTCGAGAGCCAATGTAGACGACGTTGAATCATTTTACCTAGTAAACTCTCCGAATATCCTAGCACTAACTGAAACTAATCTACACTCCTCAATCCAATCCAATTGTTTTTTACGTGACTGGGCACTTCCCATTCTGTCGTAAGGACTAAGACAGACATATACATGGGATTGGAGTCTATATTCTTAGAATACTACCCTTGAGTAAAGAACATGATCGACATTCAGACGACCAGACTTTCATGTGCTGTAGACTAGTCGTACACTAAATCATTAGTTACTTATATTTTCTGTACCGTTCTCATTCGACCCAGAACTGTACCCTGCTTGAGAGTGTTTCTGACAATAGAAGTGAAGCCGTCTCTTTAAAGACTAGGGAAGCAATACATGCATTTTACGATTTTAATGCCCACCAGAGTAACTGATTCGCTGTTTCAAACTATACAGACGCAGCTAGCAACAGCGCGTATAGTTTCTCGATATTGCACTTCGTTTCATTGATTGTAATATTCCCGACCCACCTCTCAGATTTTAAAGGATAAGCAGTATTCACTTATTGGTGTATTAATGACTACATTGCCCGTAGCGTGTGTGACGAATGCTTCTAGCCCACTTAGGAACGCTAAGTACCTTGAAATATTAGTAGATATCACTTAAAACGGCTAGATACTTCAAAAAGGCTGATTAGTAAATCCATCAGAGCACACAAGAGCCGTCCCATGTACTTCAATACAATTTTCCATGTTGAACAGTGCGTAAATGAGACAACTGATTATGTCAAATCATAACCCTTTCCATGTCAGTGATATCATAGAAAACCTTGACAACTTCAAGGCGTGTGGACCTGATCTTATCCCTACTATCATAATAAATATATGCTCTGTGCGTTTGTGCTTGTGCTTTCTAAAGTCTACAACAATTTCCTAAACGAGGCCTGCTTTCCTGATAGCTGGAACATTACCACTTTGGTATCAGTATTCAGGAATGCTGGCCCGTCAATTATCGTCCTATCAGACTTGTTCCTCACTTCGCTAAAATCTTCGAATCGTTAATCAATCTTGCGCTAATCCACCATCTCGTAAATGCTAAACTTCTTTCTGACCGCCAGTATCAATTTAGACAAGCCTGTTGTACTTCAGATATCCAAACAATCATCTCTGAACGAATATACTAAGCACTAGACATAGCAGGGGAGGCCAGCGCGATAGTTCTCGATATATCCAAGGCGTTAGTATGGTCTGGCATGAAGATCTCATGAAAATTAATTCGTACAGTATTACTGAACAAATAGTAAATATCAGATCCTTCTTGTATACAAAAATCCAGGTTTTCATTGATGGCCGTACAGTTGAACAACATAACATTAATGCAAGTGTGCCCTAGGCGTCAATCCTCGGAAATTTATTACTACTGATATTCATAAACGATTTCTCTGGTGACATTGTGATCGAGATGGGTATATTTGCTAATGACACCACGTTCTATTCCAGATATGTGGGCAAAACAAATTCACACACATCCAAGGCAATGTCTGACACCTGAGAAAATTATCTCTAGTCTGTAGTTGAATGGGAGCGTAAATAGATATCAGTTGGTGCTATTAAGACAAAGCTCCATTTCTTTCAACAATTACGAAAATAACTTTCAACCACCGATTACCATAGTAAATAGTACCCGAGCTGAAAGTTCATCATTCTGACTCCGTGTGCTAAAATCCACAGGAAACACGAATTTTAAAAATACATGAAAGACATCGCCAATGCTGCTGCAAAAAAGGTGGGTTCCTTCCATTGCGATTGAAACCTACTCACACCTGACAATGAACTATAGATCTACAAAGTCATCCTTCGCGCATGCATAGAGTATTGTTGACACATATATGCTGGTGCATCAACCACGTGTATTTCTCTATTAGACAGGGTCCAAAAAGGAGTCTGCAAACTAATAGGTCCTGCAAAGTCACCCGAGTTTCAAGCCCTGGCCCATCCTCGCAATGTTATATCCTTGTGCTTGTTCTACAAGTACGTTAATTATGTGTCCTCTGACGAACTCGTAGCACTGGTGTTTTTTTACGTAAATACACCTGACTAACCTTTCAAGCAGCAAAATTCCACACTTTCACTGTAGAGGTATCCAGATGCCAGAAAGCTTTTCACTCTAATAGTTTATTTCCTGGAACTGCTAGACTTTTGAATTCCTCCCTTGTTTCCAGCTTCCCTGACTGTGAACAGACTTCTTGATGCCTAACTTCCTACTTATACTGCGACTGTAAGCATAGTCCATAATTCAAGTCTCAGTGGCAATGTGCATGGCTGGGGTGAATTGGAATTTAAAAAATAGAATAATAACGAGAGGTACTTGTCTAAATATTAAGACCCTCCCTGAAAAAAATGCCTAACTGCTAGAATTGTCCGGAAATGCGGGAGCACTTTAAGTTAAATGTATATACAAACGTGATCTCCCAGTCTAAAATCTTAATTATTACTTCACAAGTAATAACCTGAGAAAAGGTATAAAATATAAGAATGTAAGACAACTAATGTAACGAGATCTGTATGTCTTTTTAACCTACTTAAATGATTTCGGCGTAGGGATGTATTACCTCTCCGCATAAAAAATAGTTCATAAACATAAAAAAACGGAAATCTCAAATTTAAAAAATATATATAAAATAAAATTTCTTATAAAAATATATAAGTTAACTTTTATCAAATGTATTTTTATCATTTTTTAAAAAGTGAAACATGTTTTCTCTTCACAGTAGGTATAATAATCTGACGGGAAAAATAGTTGTTCCGTCGGGTTTGAAAAGTGAACGTTAAAAACCGTCGGAACGTTTTATTCTAAATTTTAATAATGAGTTTTAAATAACGTTGAAGAACTTCTAACATCAATAAACACAGAGGTACATAAGTAGTGGTTCCAAATATGCGGTTAGATTCGTTCTCACAACAGCCGTTTAGCTCTCATGACGCGATACGCATACAGATAAGTTTGCTTTGCATGGAGAGATGTTACAAGACAACTATAAAGTGTTACTAATTGCTGATATCGTGTTAAATATTTAGTGTCGAGTATGTTCGCTTGTTTTTCATTGATAATTGTTCATGGCAAAAGTGTCTGATAGCGTTAAAAGTTTAAATCAGCTAACCGTAGAAATAACGACATCGGAGATCAGAGGATATATTACTTGATCATAGATATATACGCTTAAGTGGTAATTAGTAACACACTTTTCTTAAATCATGTTGATATTTAAACTACTACAAGAGTGTACGATAAAAGTGGCCGATCGCCATGACAAATACGAATATATCAAGCTATAACGTCTCCTACTGACTGAAGGTATCAATGTTTCGATTTTCGGTCACAGCACGCACTTTATATGTTGAGAATGTATTATTGACTATTGCTGTAATATTCTCCATTTCTTTGACTAGTTATAATCTCTGATAATTCTTAATATGACCAATTCCGCAATGTACGTAATACGTTTAAAATGTTGACTTTCTAATGGATGTGCCAGTCTCCATTTATATGAGAAGGGGGCAATAATAGATCATTTTATTTATTTTTAGTAATTAATATATTAACATTTTAATCCATAAAAAGAAAATAAATAGAATTTTAAATATTTTCACAGGAATAAATAATCACTTGAGAATACGCGAAATTATAATCATGATGACCGACAAGTGTTATCCGCTAAATCTAAATTATAAAATGTTTATTCTATATTAAGTAGATTGTTATTTAATTCAGTTTCTTAATAAACTAAAAATAAATATACATTTTTAAACATTTAAAATATATACGATGTATTTTTACAAAAACCTATTCATTGTATCTATTATTTAACATTAACCAACAAAAACTATGTAATAGACTGTTTAAAGATTCAACATTACATACATAAATAAATGCTTGCTATTTTTTTACAGAATATATTTAATTCGTCAGCAGTGGGTTTCCGTTGTGTTTCTTGCTAAATAAGAAATTGAGGGTTTAGCTTTAAAACTTTCGATTAATCTTTCGAGTAATGCCTAGCTTAAATCAAAGTTTAGAAGAATCAGGTAATGTGTTGTGCAAAAATAAAATAAAATCGTTACTTCTTCTTGGCCTTTTGGCCAAGATCAAAGTGTAGTATCTGTTCCGATGGATACTGCACGAGACTGGTCCTGTGCAGTTCTAGGAGGTCCACTCTCCCAGGCTTTGCCTTCCCTCTTTGGGGAGGAGTAAGTTTATTGCTTACTGTCTGAGGCGCCCCTACCGAGGAATGCCGACCGGGCTGCCCAGGCAATTTTTAAATGGCCAGAGTTCTCACCTCTCGAGCGCTGGCTTTTCAAACCCGACTTTCTCGACCCGATCTTGGGTCACATCTTACTTGTGGGAGTAAGATAAAACTGGCCTTGTGCCGAACTCCTGGGGAGGAGTAGATAAAACCCGTGTAATGGAAAATAAATCCCTATATTATAACAATTATGAGCATACTTTAATTTTTTTAGTTTTGATGTGAATCGATTATCTATAAAATGAGAAATATTCAATAGCGTAAAAATAACGGAATTGTTTATATAATATTTTTAAAAAGGTTTTAAACTCCTCATAATTAATTTAGTTTTTTCCTAAACAAGTCAGCTATTTTAATAAGTTGTGTCTATGTAAGAAATGCATTACTTGACCTTTCGAAATCTGAATAAAATAAGGGATGCATTTAATCTATCGAATATAAAATCCTCTATGGCTTTAAATTCCTAAGTAAATTCTCATATGTATTATACAGCAACTATTTAGGAAGCTATTTACATACCAATATGTGACACGTCTGTTCCAAAGTAGTCCATATGCTTGTATTCAGATAAATGGTTGTCCTTAGTTTTTTCACTGACTTAAATACACTAAAATATTATTTTGTTCCAATTTAAAAGCTTATATATATATATATATATATATATATATATATATATATAGTAGAGTATAAACAGTGAGTCTGATAAAGAGGCGGGCATAGGTCCTATTCATGAGGATGTTGGACCAATTGTACCGATGTTGTTCTCATCTTCTGCATTACTAACATTAATGAATAAATATTACGCTCTTATTTTTTTTTCTTAATAATCAAGCACTTTGCTGGAATTTTCTCCTACTAACCTTATATATATATATATATATATATATATGTGTGTATATACACACACACACAAACACACATATATATATATATATATATATATATATATATATATATATATATATATATATATATTTAGATGCTCATTAGTATACTACAGTTTTTATTTTTAATTTGCGAAATAATATAAAATATATAATTTGAAAAATTATACACAACGCCATTAAATGTGTCGTTGGTCATATTGTTTTGGGTCATATTTTTGTCTACTTTATTCGTCTGTCCTAGTCTTAGAGTAGCATCGTTTCAGTGACCACAATACCGCATATACTTAAGGGTCATGATACTTAAAATATCTTTAAAATGTTGATAAATGTATTTTTGATCTGTAACTTTAAATCTACACTTTAATTCCAGCTCAAAGACCGAAAACAATATTTATGTTATTAGTAAGTCAAATGTTTATATTAACCAGAGATATTTGGAAAATCTTTAAAATATATCAAGTATATCTATCAAATTTTAATAAAACTTTACGGCCTTATTCAGAAAAAGAACGTAATTATTTCTAAACATATATTTCCAAATACAACTTGGTAATTGTATTACACCGAACCCGCACGCCTAGTGAAAATAGCTATTTGAGATATAGTTGAGAAGTCCTAAGTTTTCAAATTTTCCTTAAATTGAAAATTGATACAATTAATTTCAAAGAACTGTTTAAAGTATACAAACATTAGTTATTTCTTAGCAGTGACCGGGTTACCTGAATTAACAAGGCAAAGGCGCGACCAATTAAAAAATATCACCTTTCTGTTATATATTTAGCCAAGAACACGCTGAGAGATGAATGTAAACGTTTAGCAAATCGCTGCGAAAAAGTTTTTAACATTTCAAATGCGTGCGCTTTGAAGGCTTACCCAGACTGGAGGGCATTTTGCCGCCAGTATCATTGTAACCCCAGCTCACACCTAGGTCCGGCACTGGGTGTATGTATCCGACTTCTAGTGTGATTGTGTCAGTAAATGTAATAGACTGCACAAGCTACGTAGCTAACGAAGTTTGCCTATCCGAGAATGTGTCAGAGAATGTAATTCAATGAATATGAATCAGGATTACATACAGAGTACTCAGAGTCCCATTGCGGAAATTATAAACAGGGCATGGATGTAGAGGCGGAACGAAAAAACGTACACGCCTCATACCATTTTCTTTGCTTATATTGCATGAAGCTTAGAGCGATCGTTTTAACACGTATTTCCCCGGACGCTAAAAACCAAACAGATTTAACTGAGACATGATGAAATTAAACTAATTAATATACGTTTTCTCTATATATATTCTTTCTAGTTGAAACAAACAACTATTCGTGATTCCACGCCTAGCGGTAACGTGTTAATATGTTAGTAACCCTTGTTAACGGCAGATTATTATAGTATACATCACGTGCTATCACACTGTGCATGTGTTGAAAATATATGTCACTGTCATTTCTAAAATCAGGCAGTTAATAAAGATTTTTCTTATTTACTATGTAGCTACCACACGTAAATAACGTTTCGTTTGAAATAGTTTAATAATTGCTATGAAAAGCTTTATTTTAGCGCGAATTTTGGTTCACTAGGTTTGATCACGTAAACATTGGTAACCTGAAACGTAGTTACATGTATTTTTGATGAGCAAAATCCTCATATGAAAACATAACGGCGGTAGTGAAAACCAATTGACAAGTTTAAAGGCGATATCTTTAAAAAGAGGACAATATTAGAGAGTATGACATTAATTTACACCGGAAAACAGATTTTCTGAAAAATCAAGTTTGGAATGTTTATCCAATATGCATACTTTGTACGTCTTTGTAAAAGTCTAGAATATACCGGTGTAATAATACTGTATTTGTTAACAAAACTAAATATATTTAATTAAATGATGAAACAGACAAGACGAAAAAGAAAAAGAAAATCAACTCATTATTCTATTTCTGTTGGTTATGAGATTTCTTATTTAAAAAACCTGAAAGTGAATATAAACAAAGTGAATATAAACTAAGCTATACGTTAGACTTTCTGAATTTGTTTTGTGGCAATTGACATACGCTTATATATCTTCCAGCCTTCATCTTTCTCTATCTCTCTCTCACTCTCTCTCACTCTCTCTCTCTCTTCCTCTCTCTCTCTCTCTCGGTGTATATATATATATATATATATATATATATATATATATGTGTGTATACAACAAAGAAACAGGATATAGACCACTCTATAGATTACATAACAATAGAACAGGAAATATGAAGTAAAACTAACCGGACCTTTATACATGAGAAGCCCAACGATTGACTAAGGGAACAACAAATAAGCTGGTGTGTCAATTAGCTAGCCGTGTATATAAAAACACCCAGCAAAACTCCGGCCGTGCATTTTAGCCTGGAGATTGCGGTAGCCTCTGTGTAACTAACTTGCCATAAATATATTTTCATAATTCACTACATATATATATATTTAAATTCCCGAAACAGTTTTTCATGGTAAACAACTGATGATCCCTTAAAATAGTGTTAGAAACTAACTAATATAATAACTGTAAAAAATAAATTGACTTACATGAGTGATTTTCCACTGGAAGACTTGAGACTATAAGTTGTTTTTTTTATATAATTTTTTTTTTTATATAGTTTTAATGGTTGAGAAACTTCCGAGACTATATATATATATATATATATATATATATATATATATATATATATATATATATATATATATATATATATATATATATGAGTGTGTGTCGGTGTGTATGTGTGACGGTGTTTTATTTATATGCTATTGAGTATGAAATATATTTCGGTAGGATGTGATACAAAAGAGACCAAAACCGTAAATTTTACATTTCGTTCGATTGCATGTGTCGCAAAAGCTACTTTAAATATGTATTGTATTATAAATGAACACCCTTATGTGATTTATATGACACTAAGTGTGGGTGTATTATGATTAGTAATCTTCATCTCAAAAATTCTCAAACGAGATATGTGTTATTCTATTTTTTAGAATAATAAAATAAACAGCATGTTTCGCTTTTTCTGAAGATTAATAAATCGTATTATTTGTATGAGTATTTTCTATTTTAGTTCGTTTAAAACAAAAACAAATAACTCAAATAATCCAAATCATAGAAAACATATAGCGTTTATCTGATACTTTTTTTACAGGCATTCGTAATTTTAAAATCTGCTATTTAGCAAACATACATATATAAACTATTGTAAGAATATTTAAAATGTATATTAAAAAAAAACGATTATGTTTCTACGTAACTTACAAGAGTAAAAAGAGAAAACTAGAACGTACACAACGTTAAGTTTAAAAAAGAAGTGGAAAAAGAAAGATAACGTCTCACTGTGTAAACGAATGCAAACAAAAGGTCGGATCAGTATTCTAGTACTCTGTGAAGAGATTCATTAACAGAATCGTGTATGGTTTGTGTAATAATGACATTTTTTACTTTATTAGCAACATTACTAATAAAGTAAAGCATGGCATTGTTACACAAAACATACATTCTTCTGAAAATGTGCATGATATTAAGGTAGTAGCTCAATATGTATCAGCAGATCAAATATGTGTTCACACAGAATATATGAAATAAAATGTTTCAAGGAAAAGAAGAACAGTAAATAGGATTATCAAAGCGTATGAAAGCGCGTCTAAATTTGTGTTTTGTTCATAAATGATATTCCGGCGATTGATAGTATTTAATATCTTTTACATCGTGTGAATGCGTCAGCAGGTGACATTGAGAAAAAGATGAATAATAGAAATGTAAATAAATAGCTAATCTAAGCGGTGTGATCTGTAAATCACTGGACATTACTTTTTGTTGTTACATGAACAATATGGCATGTGGTATATGATAGAAAATAAAGAACAATAAAATGATAGTTAAATATATGAATGATGTAAATGTATTGACTTCATAGATCACTCCATGTCTTTTGTTGAAATGATGAACCGCTATTTTGTCATTCCGTCATCTGAAATACGCCAATAACAATAAACAGTACTTGAAGAGAATTCCTTGTATTTAGATTGAAAATCTAGTGGAGTTCGTAGACTATAGCAATAATGAAAGAATACTAAAAATACTAACGGTGATTAGTGTTACTAATGAACCTACTTAAGCCAGTTCCCGTTGAAATAAGTGGCTGAAAGTGAGATACTCCCAACTTCCTCTGTGAAAGACTGTGTTGAGAAAAGCTGATGGGCCGGATAAATATATATTTTCTGAAACCACGTATCTAGAATATACCTAATTGTCTAGCGAATAAGAGCATGGGGAAGTTTTAGTTAAAAGCTATAATGTTCAATATTTCTCTTTACTTTTATATACAATAGACGCATTGCGATGTGAAACTCTGTTCCATTTGTGTAGTTTACTTGTACTTCTATGACAAAATGGCAGTATCCTACGAAGGATTTAGGGCGATAAATCGCTAGTATGCATTTGGGAAACCTCGGTCAGTAGTCAGTTTGAAAGTAACTGCAGTCATAAATAAACAAATGTTGAGGCCAAGAGAAAGTCAAGTACACGGAAAAATCCATGCCGCACAGGAATTTGCAGTGATTGACACCGGAATCCCGCTCCAAATTGTATCTATGTAAGCAGGTGACAAATATAATTACTGTCTGGTTGAAGCAAATAGATTTTCCCCGCACCTGTAAACTTGACTGTGTATATAACGCGGTGTAGGGCGCGAATTTCGGAGAAGAGATTAGATCACAGATTGAAGAAGATGTAGGCTTAAAAGTTAAAGTTCGGAAAGCTGTCCCTTATGGAATTAATTTATTTCACTACAGACGCGGAAAGAACAGATTTTCAAGTTGATCGTCTACTTATTTGCGAGTTGTAAATCCCACCATACATAACAAAATACAATTAACTTATAAAAAACGTTGAGGCCCGGTAGATTTCATAGGAAGAATGCATATTCTAATATTTAAACACAGTTCAAAGATATTATCGTGTTTTGAATATTCACAGTGCTTGTTAGATTAATAAAAATACTGTATTTCTACATGTACTTCATTCATTGGTTAGGCGCCCGGTCAACGTCGGATAGTATTTCTCGATTAAACAAACACAACGTCGGAGCGTGTTTGTCTCCACTTGTACATCCTTAAAAGGTTGGACTTCACTAACGCTAGTGTTATGTGAAAACGGACAAAATCCCGCGACGCCACATCAACCTACGCCGAAATTATCAGCTCAGGACGCGATAGAAGTGTACAAGTGTGAGGGCAACGGCAACTGGTTGTTGACCCGAATGGGCCGGGTGACATTGACAATAGAGCGACCCTTGGCGAGTATCAGATAAAGAAAGAAAAGTTGACGTGTTTGGTGCCGGTTTTCCGAGAGAAACCCTGTTTAGTTGCAACGGTAAAGTCCAGTTAAGCCTGTATACCAACGTCTAGTTGAGAGAGCTGCCGTATGGAAAAACGCAAAAAAAACTTTAATTGAAAAATGGGTAAAAATGAAAAAATAAAATTAATTACGTTGTTACATGAGAGCCGATTGAGACGAAAACACACTGTTAGTAATTGACGAATCTGCTTGAAAGCTGGAGAGGTAGCAGAAGATGAGGATGGACATGAAGCAAGTGAGTCGCAGTTTTTTTACTCTGTTTGTTATGGTTTTTTTTATTCAGGGGAAAACGATATACGTTTCTCAAAGTCATAGTAAATGAATCGAGAATTTTAAAACTTGTATATATTAGGAATAATTTTAACTCAGCGTTGCTCGGATTTTAAACATTTGCTGTAGAATTATTGGCTCTTTTTTGTTGTTTTTGCCGTGAGCGATTAAATAAATACAAGAACAGCGATATGAGAAATCAGGAGTCAGACACTGCAGATGAAGAAAGTAGCATCGAAGAGATCCACAATGGTGTCAGAAACTTTGTAGGAGCATAGGTCCCTACTTATACTAGAGAGCCCGAAGAGTTTTAAGAATATCTGGTTGACATTCAGAAAAATACAGTATTTTAAGGTTTATATGACCGAGAATTAGTCTTACTCGTCCTCAAAGTTTATTGAAGACGTCTATGGGTATTACACGAGGCTCACTCGGACCGACCGTCGCTAACAACTAGTGAGACGGCTCGCCAGTTATCGAGGATGTCCAAAATATTACAGCATTAGGTGCCACAGAGAGGGAGCTCTGAAAGGCTTTTGGAAAGGATAACAAAGGTAAGGGGGTATGGTATTCTTTGGCCGAGGTACCGCTTGACTAGACCTGTATAAAGCATTCTCATGGATGAACACATCGATTTACTATGCGAGCGACAGACGCATTGGGAGATATAAAAAGACCGAGGCGGACTTAGGCCCGAAACTACGGTAGACAACACGATAATTTGGAAACGAACCCGAATGCAAGATAAAAAATCGGGGACCTGCCAGAATAAGGGGCTAAAGGCAAATGTAGGGGCAGCAGCTGTTCTAAACACCGAATCAAGGTGAAGGAAGATTGGGAAGCGGAGAGAGTAGTGTGTATTGAAAGGGGTAGCGGGTACTCAGAACATTTTTACAAGACTATCATAGGCCCACCGAGTTAAAGCGAGGACCAGTGTGTTGAACGTGCAGATGTGAAGGCCGCCGAGCAAGAGATCGCCTTAATAATCAGAAGGCCCCAACCTAGATTAGAATAACTGTGTTGTTGCTGTGGTAGCAAGATCGGTGACATAAGGATCCGCCACTAAGTAAAAAACTGGGCGATCCCACTAAAAATCCGACATGCAGATGCTGAATATGCATTCAGAAAGGTATTTTTTGGTAGACTGTAAGTCTGGATCGGTTGGTACTGCGGAGTTGAACGCCATGTGACTAGGTGCTGATTTCAGAAAAGGGCAGACGTTGTTCCAAATTAAGGAACCTCTACAAACAAACAAGTTCCAGTTATTCCCCGGGGAAGGTCGCAGTAAGGAAAAACCAGGTGATTCGCCTAAAAGCGTACTGGTGCCAACGGACCTAGAGTATCCAGCGAGTTAGGCGTGCTCGGAAACATGACTAAGGAAAAAGTTTTATGAAAAAGAAAACAAGTGTCATGTCGATTGACGGAAGGGAACGAGTCGTGTCGATAGAAAATACCCAGGTCAGAGCTTTGATCGATATCGGAGCGTCGGTATCGCTAATACTATCGGGGATGGTTTCCTACTGAGCGGACGTTGCGTCTACCGAATTTGGTGACCAGTCAGACGAACGGTAGTGAAATGAAAATCATGGGGATTTACTGTTTGCCGATGCGAGTTACCGGAGTCACAAGCTATTTTAAGTTTGATCTGACCCCAGCCCTGTTCAGCGATTTTATCCTGGGAGATGATTGGCTATGGAAAAAGAAGATATCACGTTTGACAATTTACTGTGCTTAGCCAATAGGTAATAGCGAAAGAGGTTTCCTTAGGAGAAGTGCTCAGTGATGCCGTAGTGGTAGTGGCGCAGACTGCCGTGAAGCTCTCCCCGATGACGGCGGTGGTCTTTGTAGGGAGAATTCCGAGTGAGAATGCATTACGTAAGGAGCTATATCAAAAACACCCATGGAAAGGGTACAAAGACTATGACGGTTGGATTACGTTTATTAGAGCTGTAGTCCAGGTTTATGAATCGATCGTTGTTTTTATGGCCAACACCGCGTGTCAGACCTTGAAAATTAAGAAGAGAGCTATTCGGATAGTCTCGATCTGGACGACGGGGCAAGCAAGTTGGCCTGAGAATATGGATGAAGAAAAAACCTGACGTAGGTGTGGTAAGTAAAAGTGTAGTCGTCCCGGAGAAACATCGTCGGTAAACGAAAAGGTTACTGAAGAATATGCCGAACGTAATAGCCAAAACAGATATAGCGTTAGTGCACATCATGGCGGACGCGATTAGGATCGCTACGGGCCATCACCCTTCCATTAAGTAAACTCTTTTATCTGGCATCGATCTACAAACGGTAATTGGTGGATTCCACGATAGATGAAATGCCGAAAGCAAGCGTGGTCGATAGATGCGGATGGCTACGGAGCTTCTAATTGTAATTACTGAGAAAATATCGTCAGACATAGCTTTCGCGTTAAATATCACGCGGTAGAATTGACGGTATTGATGATATCAGTGATATATTGGTTCTGTTTGACAAATTCATTTGCATTCTGACCTTTGATGTGAAGTATGGGTATTGGAAAAAAATAGAGAATACCGAGAGGAAGCCCAGATGTTACAACAATACTCAATGGATCCGGGGATTGTGGCTTTGTAAAGGTATAGTATACCGTCATGTGTAAGAAGTTTCTAGCCCGGTAGAAGAAGCCTACTTTCTTTGCAGCACCTTTGGCAATTTTTTCTATGTATGGGTTCCAATTCATGTTACCTGTAAAGGTGTGCCAGTTTACACGGTTAAGATTCGGATAACAATTGTTGTTTGGGATAAATACAATTTAGGCGCGCAGTGTGAATATAATTGTATTGGCGCGTGAAAGATAAAAAATAACGCCCACGCAAATTCCGGTGTGGCCTTATATATTAAATCAACTCAAAACGAGCGGACGTAGTAGGGAGCACACCACGTGATATTTCTGTCCAATGGGATTTCTCCAAAGACATTTTTCTAAACTTTTCTCCTTAAGCTCGCTGGAGTCTATCCAAATAGTATTTAAGCACACACAAACATCAACCCCTCTCTCTCAACTGACTCTTCATTCGGAGGTCTTACTATGACTCTTCCATTTCACCTTTCGCGCGCTTCATACAATTACACAGGCGAACATTACCTATTGCCTCTCTTAACATTTTATAACATATGAGCATTTCAACAAAACAAAAGACATTCCCCTTTTTACTTACCCTGAAACTAAAGAAAGGACTTCTGAACTCATTACAAAAGGAAGTATGTTATATTTGTTAATGGTGTATTTCAGTGAATAAACTTCCGTTGGTTTTGCATGTAAGTCTTCATATTATTATTTTTATTTGTGGAGGAAGTTATCACCAAAAAAAGTCATGACGACCACCACAAAGGTTAGGCTGAGGAGTTAGAATGTTGAACACTCAGGTAAGGTGTTATTTGCCATGAAAATCGGTGGTTTAAGAAGTTTCTTGTAGTTGTTAAAGAAAAGGAGCATTTTCTTTGCGACATTAAAGTTACCAAGTGTGTATTACCCCAATCCACTACAGCCTGCAGGTAACTGTCTAAGGATTCAGACATCACCTCGGATATGATCGCGTCCGTTTTGCCCACATGACAGGAGCAAAGTGTGGTGTCCTCAGTAAATATACCTCTGTCTATGACGGGGACATGAGACATGAGACATGAGGAGGGTGGGAGGGACCCCAACAAGTCATTTTTCAAAAATTACGTGGGAGGTTTTCTCGTGTCTGAGCCATAGTGACCTCAATTTCAGCCGGGCGACGGGGAGCGGGGGGGGGGGGGGTGGCAGGATGAGTTAAATTTAAAATGAGAATAGAATTGAATTATAATTACAGTTAAAACTGTCATTTTTGTTGTAATATGTAATTATTATGTAGATAAAAAATGTTTGATAATTTTAATTTATGGTATTAATTGCTACTTCTGCATTCTATTTTTATTCTATTTTAATGTAGTTATTTATGGCTTGCTCAATATTTGTAGTGAATTTTGTTGTGATAATATTTTTTAATTATGATTATATTATACTAAGATCAATACTAGTGAAATCATTTCATAAAACAAGTTTAATGGTGTTACCATTTTCAGCATTAATAAAATCGATTACAATAACAGTAATGATAACAATGCTAATCATACCTACGATAGTCGCAGTGATAATAGCATTAATGAAAATAAACAGAGCTTCACTTCTGTCCCCCTCCCCCCACCCAATGCATCTTCAATTTCATGTTGAGGTAAATCTAAGATCTATGCCATTTGATTCCATTTGTCGCCTGACGATGTTGACGCTATTTGCAAGTGTTAACGAAACAGAATATGTTTTGTCGCAAGTAATGGAATAAAATCATCAACAAAAAATATATTTTGCTCTGAATTTTCATTGAGCACTCTCATAAACCCGGTTTCAACTTCCTTCGGATTCATACCCCCTGGATATTGGTAACAAGTTAATTATATATATATATATATATATATATATATATATATATATATATATATATATATATATATATGTGTGTGTGTGTGTGGGTGTGTGTGTGCGTGTGTGTGTATGTGCGTATGTGCGTGTGGGTGTGGGTGTATGGCAGTTTATGTCTATATAAATCCATGCCGTCACGCAAAAGTTAGCGAGTTAAACACATGCCCTTTTAATCCTCTGCAATAATTAATAATTACACTGAATAATTTAACTATTATTTTGAAATAAACGGAAAAAAAGTCGGGTATTTTAGGTTTGGTTTTGCTTTAGAGGAAAAGTTAAATATGTATTTCTGTCAGACAGTAAGAAGAGAGATAGAGTGTGGTCTAATTTAAAAACGCATTTCTAATAAAAGAATGGATGATTTTATGAAATTACTGTTTAACAAAAAATAACTGTGTACAACAATAGCTACAGAAATTATAAGAAATTGTTAATTTAAATTATAAAAAAAATAATAATAAAATAAGCCATCAAAGAAAGAAATGTTTCTCAACACAGCAAAAACATAACCTTCCCGTAATAAAAACATCTAAGCAATTTGTCGTCTAGAGAAAAGGTTTGTCTTTCCTTTTGAAAATACTAAAGAACTGCTGTTAACAAACACATTCATGTTTTGCATACTGCATAGTTATTCAATGTGGGTCGCTTCACCCATTACTACATGTTAAAAAGTACGCAAATATTTAAACCAACATACCTGACTGATGGAGAAAGAAACAAGGAGAGAGAGACTAAGAACGAGTTTAAAAGAGTGTTTTAAAAGGGAGTTTAATACAGCGTATATTGAAAGATAAGAATAGATACAATGTATATTTGGTAGAGCGTGAAAAGTATTACAGAATAAAGGATTTAAGGCGAGTCGTTTTGTAATATAAAACAACTTGCCTTATTTAGTGACATAAATCTTAGTAAGAGATATTTTTACTGAACAAAAGTGGATCTAGTTGTATTTAAACATTAGAAAGAACACGTTCTGTTACACTGAATGATTAACTATCTCCACCTTTTCTGAAAGAGACACACACACAAATTCCAAGCAGATATTGAAGATGTGCAATGTTATTAACCAAGCGGTCGCGAAGAAATATATGCGGTATATGACCCAAGCTCTAAATTTCCCCATACGGCGAAATGTATCAACATATCTTTGCAGATTACCATTATAAGAGAAGGGAATTCTTGTATAAAACCTATACACACTGACTTATGGCGTCCTGTCACTGAGTCTTTAATCTTGTACGATAATCTTCCTAGAGATCGAGACTAGAATAAAAATATCAAGTTTGCAAACTTACAATTGTTAAAGGAGTAGATATGCTCCGCCTCTTGCCTGGCTTGCATTATTTATGTATCTATTAGCCAGGTGAAATGACACCATTAGAGGAGACTACACAAATTGTTAGTTCCTGTCTTATTTTCATAACGACAACATTTAACGCCGTCCTATAATATGTATTTCTTTTTATCTGGTAAACATGAATATATTTGTTTGTCACTCAGTTGTATGTTATTTGACTGGTTGAAGTTACAGAGTTGACGGCTTATCTAGATGCTGTCTTCGATTGGTAGTTCATGGCCCCATACCTTTCTACATTGCCATAAATGGCTACACTTTCAACAGTTACATAATATTGGGTTAATTGTTATATGCGGTCGCGCCTAGATACTGCACTTATTTCAGGTGTTCATCCCCGATGCCACAATCCAACATACACAGATTCGGCCTAATGTCTATCCATGTGTACTATGCTATCGCAATATATTCCTGACAATATTGCCCGGAGTGTTTGTGACAGATACCTATATCCTACGTGGGAATGCCAATCATCTAATAATGGTTGATATCGCCATAAACACAGAAACGGACACACCATTACTAAAACACAATACGAGCTTACTAAAATGCTGATTCAGAATCCTATTGATACCTCATTATTATGCAACTGTAAGTAACACTATTTATCTCCATACAGAACAGAAAAGTAAGTAACTGAATAGTTAAAAACCGCATAGAGTGCGGGTGTCTCAATGTATGAAATTTCATAGCAAGCTTAACTCTTCTCAGTCAATGTTTCACTTCGACATGTTCAGCGGCTATTGAGTATAGGCTCCAAGTAGTTTGTTGTTTCAACCGCCATATGCCATCTGAAAATAGGACAAATGTTGTTAGACTAAGAAACTACTGTTAGTGCATAGTAGTCAGATATAGGAGTAGGTATACTGAAATGACTAAACATCGCGATGTCTGCTTAAATATATATAGGTGTAGTAGACAATGGGCAATCACAATTCCCACACCATTAAGCCCCTTCCACAGCGACATTGCTTGTCAACAAGTATTTTTAAAACTCCACCTTGAGCTTCGTAAAGCTTTCCCACTACCGTTGGAAATATCTCTTTATAACCTGATCATCATCTCTTTCTATGTCCTGGCTCTCATTAAAAAAGTCGACACCTCCAGATATGCGGTCCAGATATTCTCTCTACTATAACAATAAAGCATAATTTACTTAGCTGGTCTTATGTTTTCTCTAAGCTCTTTAACGACTGCCTTACATGATTATGCTTGCTGATATTTGGTGCAATTACGTATGACGAAGAACTGACCCGCCAAATCATTGCCCGATAATCTTTCATTTTGCTATTCGCTAAGATCCTTTAACCATTAATCCATCTTACAGTAATCCACCAATGTGAAAAGAAAATACACGATTTGCTGGTCAACAGTATGGCGTTATACCATCCCATTCTACTGCAGGTATCCTAACGGTCACCTCTGAGCGTATACACTACACACTGGAAGTTATGTAAAGCTAGCGTTACACTCCTTCTTTGACAGAGTACGAAAAATAATTTCTAGCCTAATCAGCCCACATTTTCTGCAAACCTCAAGCCCTCGTCGCATTGAGTCAAAGTTGCATCTCTGTGCTAATTCTACAAGTAGTTCCTCGGAATGTGCTCCGATAAAATTACTGCACTTTTACTCTCTTAACATAAATAACCCTGACTCATCCGACTAACAGGAAACACACATATCTAACTGTATAAGTCTCTAGAGTTTGGAGGATTTCATACTCCTATTGCTTCTTTTCTTGGACTAGTTATCTTTGGAATTACCTATCAGGCCCCTCCCGCTTCCCTTACCGTACCAACATGCATTTGAATTTAATGTAATCTGAAAAAAACATCTTGCTTCCAAAATCGTCACTTTTAAACATTGGCGTTGTCTTTTGTCATTACTGCATTCCTGATCAAAATAAATAAATCCATCCGTACCTCCTCTAAATAGATTTACTCACTTTTCCTTTATTCTTGCTATTCCTGGTGTTCACCAAACTTTCTCAACTTTCAATTTAACTTAATGAATGTCCTCATTTATTTTGTCTGAAGTACCATTTGCTTTTTGTTGAATTAATATATTATTCATATTTTTATTAATTTAGTTCTTGCTTTTCTATGTTTGATATGGTTTCACTTTCCTTCGTACATTTTCCTGAGTTTGGTATATCTTAATTGGGCCAAATATTTCTACTAGAAGATGTTCAAAGATCTCACGGTCGAATTAGACTAGAGTTTATAAGTTATTCATAGTTTTGTCTCATGTAAACAAATCAATAAGTTTTCAGATCATGTATATAAACGGAATCGTTTTCTCCTTCACTTCACGAGACTTTTAATGTGTACATTTAACTTAATTAGTGTCTCATTTAAAAGTTTCTACAGACTAATGAGCTGATTTCCATATCATCCGTTGACTAATATTTGTTTTCTGTTATCATCTGACATTACAGCATCTTTTCTCAACTACAGCTACCCAACGGGGGATCCGAAGCACTGCCTCTCCAGCGACCGACTGTTACCAGTTTTCGAATCAAACAGCACTAGCAATAGTAACAACGTAATTGCCTCGTTTAGGGCAACACAACAACTACGCTACGGAGTGAATTATAAGAGGTTTGAAACCGCCAGGTGATGCTGCGATCGGGGATTATAAAAAGTGATGCAAAACACACCACATACTCGCAAACTCGCTGTTCCACCTGACGGCAAATAACATCAACGGCCAGACGGTTTCTCTCTCCTCCCTACGACCTGGCGACTGCTTTGATAAACACTTCAACATGTGTGCGCTTCATACACATACAGTTTGCATCCTGCATAAAACCTATCTTCTCTACTTACAGGAACACTTGGACACATCGTTCTTCTCAGATGTTGTTGCACACCTTTCTCGTAAACTAGATTTAATAGCAATCAACTCATGTCTGTATCACGGAAACACATTGTATTCGATGTGTAACTTTCTCCTCTCTACGTGTACACAAACTCACACACACGAATACATACACATATATATATATACAATATATATATGTGGCTAACTTTTATACACAGATACAAATTCATAACTGACTAAGTCGGGTTCGCTAAAATTAAGTGTTTTTATTTTAAATTCTATATTGTCTCCGGTCTGTAGGTTTGTCTTAATCGGCATGTCTGAATATTAAACACAGTATATATGGAGTAGCGCCTCTTCACAAGCATCACACCGGCGCTATGAAGTGACGGCTTAAAATCTTACACGTGTGATTGACACAGTTGACGGCCGACAGGGAAGATGACATATTGTCTAGACTTGACTGAACATTGTTTTGAACATTTCGGAAAAACCAACCGACGAACGAGAGACAACACTACCGTGTCATTGACTTTAATACTGTTTACTAAAAAAAAGTCAGTCTCAGCAAAACATCAACATCACCCTTCAGAGCCTATCAAGGCTCTCCAGTTAAGATGCGACAAGCAAACCGTTCTGGACATCCATCCAGTACGAAAACATGCCCGGGAATTCAACTAAGGATGTCATCATTGGAAATACTATGGAAGAAGTTGCACCAGTTGTAAACGAGTACACCATATAAATTACGATACTAATAGATGTGTGTTTATCAATGCTAGAAACAAAAAAACATTTATTCTAACAACAAACTGTGACACAAGTACAGACTCGCTTGTTCTTGTCTTTTAAAATCTGCTAAATTACTTGCAATTCATTCGCTGACAACTGTGCAGATCCACGTGCACATTTGACCAGCGATCCTGACAAAGAAAAGTTGTTTACCACCACCTAGGACTTATAAACAGACCAGACCCACTTGTACTTGTCTCATCAAATCTGCAGACCCACTTGCAAACATAGATCTCCGACAAGAATGAATACACATCTGCACACTTCACTTTACACATAGTGCCCAACCGATCCCGTCAATTGAAATTTTGATTATTAACTCCACAACAATCAACTTGAACGACATGATCAACAACAATGCAAACTCACTTGCCCCGATCACCTTCAACCGTGCAGACCCACTTGCAAGAATCACTTCAAAGATACTTATTCACTTACAAGCAACGCAACCAATAACAATGCATACTCACTTGCATTAACGACCTTTAAGCCGTCAGATTCACATTCGCTACTAATTCCAACCACAGCGAAAACTCACTTGCGATAGAGATTTCATCAACACTGCAGATTCACTTGCACTCAACATTTAACACAATCCAGATAAACTTGCACAGCTGACTTCGAGCACAGCGAATAATATTGCATCATTGATTTCATCCAGTACGAACACATTTGTACTACTCACATCAGCCATCTTTAAGGATACATTTTCAAGAAATCTGCACATCCGTGTTGGTACTCATCCCCATAATGTTCCTAATTGATATGATCAGTTATCCAGGGAGATGGACTTGTATTCTATACCCTATTTTATGATTCGACACACCAAACAAAACCAGTTTTTTTTATTTGACATCATAGCCTCCGTCATAGCAACTCTGCTTATGATTCGGCACTGCTAATAAAATGGGATGTTTTATCCTTGAACGCCTTAAGTCATGTGACAGAACTCAAAAAACTTTCTTTCTGTATGTGCACATCGTCACTCAACCCAACTAATCAGATCTCATCAAAGCGTTGCAGGAGGAGCAGCTAACAAAACAATATAAATAGGTGTATATATTCACTCTGACGCTCACCGAACTTCGCTCTAGTGGTCGTTTAAAAAGCATTACAGCTTATTGTAACCTACTACAGCTTACCACCGGTAGATAAGCAGCTTACCCCCTCTACCTCCAATTGTGACAAATAAATTCTACTCACTACTTAATGGGATCAAACTTCCACTATTTGCTGATGCCTGCTCCCTTACATGTCTTCCATCGTCCAGCCTATATCTCACACGTCTGCAGTGCTTTTCTCAGCTCTTTTCGGTAGCTTTTCATTCCGTCTCCTTAAGCATCACATCCGACTCCTCTCTTGTTCCAGTGCCGGTCGACGTCCTGCACTTTTCTTCTTCCTGACGATCGAGGTCTTGTTCACATTCACACGGATTGGACTTACCTGATACACCTGATTACACTTAAGGGATGTTAAAATCACACTGTGTGACGTCATCACATTCTGTCCAGGTTCAAGAGACGTCATTTCCATCGATCCAGCCTTTACTTGCTGCCTAGTTTCAATATATATCATTCCTGTATTTCTTACTTTACAGGCTCTAGATACGTAACTAAAATCTTTCTGTTGTCCATCTTCCAGGAAAGTCATCCATGCCCTTACAACATTTCTGCTATCCATGTTCCCAAGACGCCACAAAACGAATTCCTCAAGTTCTCCCTAATTTCATTTTAAACTTTTGGTGCAATAATTACAATCTAGATCTTTAGATACTGTTCATCTCCGTTTGCATTATTTTCTTTGCCGTTAATTGTTTTGCACCTGTTCTTAGTTTTAAGGTCGATCACATAAGTGACTGTCCTCTGCAGCATATCCCTCGTTTATAGTAAAATTATATAATCAAGTTATCATATCAATAACAAAAGGACCAAGACGAGAGAGTCTTAAAAACGATAATTCTTTCTTTATTATCTTCTTGTATACGTTTACGAAGTAAAACACTCCCGTACACCTTTTACGATTACGTAACCAAATGTGTTCAGTCCAAGACGGTTAACAAATGCTAAGATAAATGTCCTGTTAAATGTCGAGTAGACTAAATCGCCATTTTGCTTTTCGCATTCTGGTGTTATCTAATTGCGAACGTCATGTTTGCTTCTCTACGCCATTTTCTTTCACAGACGAAACGTGTATAGTCTCTCTCTACCGTATCGCTATTTTCATAGTAGGAGCTCAAATGAATTTAAATCTCTGGTTCATCCTAGTAAAATATTCACAGTTAAACTCGCCTAGCAATAACCACTATAAATAATGCCCATTTCTCTCTCTGTGTACCTAAAACTACACGGAATTTCTGATAACTACCCGTCTCTGGAACACAATGCCACGTGATTATGTTCCGGCTGACTACTACATGATCGTGTTCAAGTACTACGTTTAAAAATTCTTGTCGAGCCGTTCTCTCAAATAATCAAAGTTTCCCTAGTTTTACCATCATTTCCAATACTCAATGTGTCGCAACGTCCACCTGACAAACGCTTAACATCTTATGGATTTTATAAGTAAAAGAAAAAAAGTATGTTATTCTACAGTTTATTTTATTTCAAGAACAAGTTACAACACCTAAAGTGATTCAGGGGTATTTTATGGCTGTACTCACTTGGATCTAGAATCATATCATGTCTATAAGCTTATAACATATAGCCATCACTTCGCTTCACAATAAACTTAAATTCCAATTAAACAATCAGCATTACTATCACAAATGTCTGCGAAACAGTCATTAAATATTTCCTAGAAATGTCACATAATAACTTGCTAATCGGAGCGTCAGTAATATTTAATCAGAGAAAGATCGTGAATTAGAAAGTTTGAACTGTGAAAGTTATATGAGACTCGACCTGAATCAAATAATATATGAAATCGACGTAGAGAAGAATTTGGTGTGTTCTGCACTTCTCCTCTAGATTTGGAAGAATGAATAAGATAATGCCCACTATTGTTTTTCTCCTTAATACCGGCGCTGTAATGCAGGGTACACACGTTCTAACAGTTTCTGCAGACGCATCAAAATGGCCCGGGCAAGGACATTGCAAACAATTCTGTATCATCACTTCAATGTTGAAATATTGTTCTTGATTTATAAGCACTTTGATAGAATGTGCTCCGATTAAGTTGCTGCTCTGATGTCTCTTATACGCTAATAGATTCAACCAACCCGACAATCAGATAAATCTCATACATCGATTGTGGCGGTCCCCAGATATCGGAAAGCCGTCTACTCGAATACCTTCTTTCCTCGTGATGACGGCTTTTAGAACTCCCTCAATTCTCCCTGTGTCACTGATTGTACCGACATAAAGATATTGTAAAACGAATGGGAAAAAACATATCACTGAACAGCTCTTACCTTAGGATGTCCCATAAACTGTCACCCTAATTGGCAGTAGTCTTTTTTACGTCTATATTGGCAACTTGCATGTTTCAGGTGAACTAAGTTAAAAAAAATAAGGAGTGAGAACATCTGTAGTTATTACAGTCGCTTATCTTACCCTTATTATCGTACAAAGTTATAACCTCAGCATCTCCTGTGCCATGTGTTATGACTCACTCTTTCCAGAACCCATAACATTCTGCAATAGGGACACAAGAGTATTCTCACAGTGCTTGATCAGATATTTCAATGGACTTGCTCAAGTCTTATGCAGTTGGTTCTGCATCCAGCTTCCCCGTGATTTTTAGACACTCGATAGAGTTTAAAAGGGAGGTGTGCACAGTGTTTTGTCTTGAGTAGTACCCCAGCTATTTATCCATCTGCTAGCCACTGCCTATGATCATTTCTACAGTGAAGCATTTGACGGGAGCCGTCTTGCTCTGGACTGATCTAAATATCGTCACAAGGTGGCAAGTTCGAGAAAACCAGCTACACTGATTGGCCATTGTTGTCCGGTACAAGAATAACTTCGAACTAACACGTCAACAATACTCTAGGACAGGGGGGGGGGCAACCTCCGGCCCGTGGGCCACATCCGGCCAGCGAAGGATTAGCGTCCGGCCCGCCACCCTGTTATGCTTTATTATTGCAATCTGGCCCGCGGACCTCCCAGTAAAACTCATATCATTTTGTGACATAGACGTAAAAGTAGGTTTCAATTAAGATTTACAGTGGGATAAAAATGTATAAATATCAGCGAGCGATGCTGTATGTATATCTTGATGCCATCGTACATCAGTCTGATGTTGCTTGTATTGGTGACTGTCTGGATGATTTCGCTGAACTATGTCCAGTTGTCATTGACGCAGTGCATGACAATCTGTTGGGGATTGTTCTCTGATAGTCTTGAGAATCTGCAATTTCCCCGGCTGGGTGACTGCTGCTATTCAGCAAGGGCGGCGAACCTCGCTTCTATGAAGGAAGTCAGGCCCATGAACTTGCCCACAAACCAGTCTTAAGACTTTTAGGTCGTTTCCCCATATCACGCAGCGTTTCTCATTTCTCTGTGGTAGACTCTGCAGACTGTTGAGAACGCAGCTCCTTTGCAAAAGCCTTTGCAAACTGTTCCACAAGTTGTGGTTGGAATATCTAGCTTACACTGATGTTGTGGTTCCCGTGTTTCTTTGGGCTGTAAAACGTCTTTGGTCGTAGTCTGATCTTGCAGCAGACCAAAGTATGATCTGTGCACAATTGTGTTGGTGCTTAAGGCGTATGTAGAGGACGTTCTATATAGCGGCGCCTCTAACAAAGATAAGGTCCAGCTTATTCCATTGCTTTACGTTTGGGTGTCGCCAAGACCTTGTACTGAGGCTTAATCATGAAGTATGTGTAAACAATGCACAGTTCGTAGTATGGTTATAGCTATAGAAGGTATTCGCCGTTGTCGTTCATTCGCACCATCCGAAACTGTTCCAGGCATTCAGATAATGCCTGGAACAGTTTCGGATGGTGCGAATGGCTTTTAAGTGACATAGAAAAAACGTCTACCTTAACGTGGAGGCTGCTTATGGTAGATGCAATGTCTTCGTAGAACTCATTCTGTGCATCTTTTGTTGAGAATAGCGTTGAGGCATAAACATTGGCCAAGCTGACTGAGCTTTCGATTGTGTTGGGGTTAACTGTGAGGAGTCGTTCTGTACTCTTGCTGTTTAGTTCTAGCATACGCAACAGATTTTTCCTCACTGCGAAGTAAACTCGATGTTACCTTGGCTCGCCAGAGCTATTTCCCTGCCAATAGAATGGTAGTCCTTCTCCCTCACCGTGCTAGAGTCTGCGATCCGCGTTGATTAAAGGTGACAATGTCCACAACCAGTGTATTGAGTTAGTCGTTTATGACAGCGGTTTTCTTTGATCTGCTAATGTACTGAAAGTGTTCAAGAAAGCCGCTCATCATTTCAAGATCACAGTTTCTAAGCTGGTTTACTATTTAATTTGGTTCTGTTTCCTGGTGCAACGTTTACAACCTACGTGCTGAATGTCTCATAATCCACATGCATCCAATGATGAAAGGTTGTTCTCGGCTGGAAAGCACCAAATTGGCTGGCAGCTGCTTAGTTTAGTGCAGGCAATAGCTGCCGTTAAGATTCAAGAATCTTGCCCACCGTCGGAAACAACCTTTTACGCCAATCAAGCAATGATTTATAACCGGTAAATGTTGTTCTCTATGTTGTATCCGCGCCACGGGAGAAGCTGGTCTGTCTCCAGGTTGTCGAATGATGATTGTAATTGTGTTCTTTGAGTGCTGTTAGATGCAAGCCTGGGTGGCCTGTTTCTCATGTATCACACCCGCCTCTCTACCTCGATGATGGATTCAATAGTCAACAAGGCTGTTACAGTTTGGCACCACCGCAGTTGCGGGAACTGTCCGAACAAAGATTAGACAGCGCCAGACTGCCTAAGGCACTCCACTTCAGACTTTTATTCGAGATTTACTTCTGAAGTATTTCATATGGGTGGATATGCTACAAAGCCACATAGCGTTTTACTGTTCACTAGGTTGAGCTCCACCTACATGAAGTATGTGTTATACATGGTGTAATCACATTAATACACTAGTTTCAATAACATCATCGGAATTAAGCTCGGTCAGTACGTAGTGGATTATAAGTTGAAAATATTAAGGCGATGTGTTAAAATCATGGTCCTGATGGTCTTGCACGCCGGAGCAATAGCACAGTCTTCAACTATAAGGAGACTCATTACATTCATCTACTTATATAAATAACCTATGGTCTCTAACCATGCTGTTATGTTTAGTATTAAAGTTAAAAGTGATTATTTTTTATTATATAATAATGAAGCAAGATAGGAGAAAAAAATAAATAGGTCAATAATTCATCGATGTCGAAATTACAACACAAAATGTACTTTAGTGAGAAGAATATGATAACGTAAGATAAAATACACATTGAATGTATAGAAAACAAGTAAATAACGATAACTCTTACTGAAAGGGAATGAGTTATTTTCTTAAGTGTATTTTCTCGTTTACTCTGAATATTACATAATTTATATATATTATAAAATTGCCAGATCAGATTGGGTCATTTAGTTAAATAAACTGTAGCGAAGTACGTGAGTATACAACAATGATAAATGAAAGTTGACGAGTCAGAATCAAAGTGTGATTTGACAGCTTAGATAATATGTATGTCTACCTTTGAATATCCAACCTTTATTTACACACACGCATATATATATATATATATATATATATATATATATATATATATATATATATATATATATACGGTGTTGCCCGAGAGTCTATTAACTTTTAATTTATTTCGTTTTTTTTACGGTATAATTATGTTTAATATACTATATAGTTCGAATAATTTTTACGAATGAGCGACGTAGAGTTGAAGCTTTCTTTTTATAATTAAGGTGTAAACGTCATTTTGCCTGTTTTCTATTATATCTGTCTATATATCTATTTTATTTCGCTGTGCATCTATTCACAAGGCAAAATTAGAAAGTAGCGGTGAAATGCGGCAACCAGGGAAGAGAAAGGTAGAAAGATAAAGAGACGGTTATAGAGAAAGGGGGGGGGGAGAAATAGAAGTTTGTATATAAAGATGTTACACACACGATGTTTCTTCAATTATATGTTTTTATGACACCGAGCAACGTCGGGTAGCCCCGCTAGTTTTGTTATAAATAACAAGGTCCAATAGAAAGAAACTAAGAATTGATCAAGTAAAATAATATATCATTTTTAAGATTGCTACCAATGTCAAACTTAGAAGATAACTTCATATATATATATATATATATATATATATATATATATGTAAGTACTGTGTGGTATGGCAGGAAAACCCAATCAGAGTGCTCGATTAATTAATAAATCCGAGATTTCGAAGGATTAAGGGCGTAAGTATTTATTTATAAAATACAGAAATTCAATGTAACATCAGCACCGTCGGTTTCAAAGCGGAATGTTAATCCCGATTATCGTCAGCTGATGAACATTTTGGAAATGGTGGAACTTATTCGGTCACGCCTAAAATCACGTAGGACGTAAATTGTGTGAAATGGGGGAGGGGTTACATATGTGTGCGTAAGGGGTTAAATTTAGATTTTAATATTTAAATGTATAATATATATAAAATGGTTATTAATTAAAATAAGGTAGAAAAAGTTTGTAAGTTATATAAAAAATATGTGTACGAAATTCTGTAAGGCAGAGGTCGGGGTGGGAGCCAGGAAGTATAGGGGAAACAGGTGGTGTGCCTTCCTTTCTCTACCCGCTTTATATCTGTATTTTATAAATATATATATATATATATATACATATATATATATATATATATATATATATATATATATATATATATATATATATATATATATATAAATACATATGTTTCCCTGATCCGTGTACCTACACATCGTGAGCATTTAGAGCTAAATTTGCACCTGATTGATTTAAAAAAGTCAATAATCTTACTTGTACTCTATATAACTCATTAGGAATGTACAAAATAGGATAATGTTTTATATTTGTTTATATTATTATATTAACCACAACTAATTTTACTTCTTTTCTGTTGAGTTTCATGTTTTAAATGGTAATAAGCTGTATAAATGATACTACTAATATAAATAACAATCATGTAATTACTCATGATATAATTTGAATCTAAAAAAATTGGTATAACTTTTCATACAGACATTTCAGATGCAATAACATGTTTTGGAGTATTATTTAAGCGTATCAGATAAGTTTAAAATGAGGATGTCGTTATGCCAAATAAGTTTGAAACGAATCTGTTGTAAGTTAAGCGTTGAAATTGGATTAATGCTATTTGAGCTCAAATTCAAATGGATACTTACGTGGGAGACAGGGATGCACTTCCGATTATTAATTTACCATGAAACAACAGTACAATATTTATCATTTTTAAGTATTATATATATATATATATATATATATATATATATATATATATATATATATATATATATATATATATATATATATATATATGATGTGTATGGTTCTAAATAACAAACTAAAAGCGTCTAAAAGTATGTCAATTAAAAAAGGACCCGTGTCGAATGTGTCTGGCGGGGCATAAATTGCTGTACCAATCTCGTGTATAAAAGCATCAGCAAGGATTGCAGTGTATCAAGTATTAGTTATTTCAATAGTCACTATTATCGTAAAAACACATTAATTAAAGATTGTTTTACATAATTTATATGCTGTTAAAAGGAACAACTTACAGAAAAATATTGAATTCAGACTTTTAATAGAAATGTATTAATTTAAAAATAATAATGTATTGGTTTTTCAAAATGTGACTCGGTATATCAGAACATTAGATTACGATAAGTAGTGGCTACTTAGCAAATAAATATAGAAATGAAAGCGCCCTTTATTAAATAAGTTGGTGTGAATATTGAATTTAAATGAATTCATGCGAAATATTGTTTCATTTATTCACACCTATGTTTTAATCAACATATCCCACAGTTATTAATATCTATAACATAATAAAGTCTTTGAGATACGGTATACACAGTAGAGAGCAGAGGAAAAAAACACATGTACTTGTATTCTTAATGTGCCTATTTTGTAAACAAATTAATGTTTAATGTTATTCATTTGTAATTGTATTGTCTTATTTTACGTTTAGATATGCACGAGTTTTGTCGATATTGGAAGTAATTAATTAAAATGGGTTAATATAAAGAGGTTACTTACCAAAACCTTTCTTAAACTTTATTGCTCATTAATTGAAAAATGGAAGTAACCGAAATGAAAACGATTAAATTTTAAATTTTCAATTGATTAATATTTAAGATATGTAATGTAAAGTATGCATTTTAAAAGAATACTTAGGACGAGATTAATAACCACAGGTTAGATGGTTTTTCTTCGTCTAAATAAGAAAAACATGCTATACATTTACTTATTCTATTCATTTGTGTACGAATTATACTTAACTTATAACTTACGTATACTTAATAACAGTATTCTGTTTCTCTCACTTTGTATATGCATATATGACACTTAATTTCTTATCGGCACATAAACACACGTGAACACCTTTTGATTCATGACTTAATCGGGTTATTATATCCACTTAATAAATCTCTTGCCCACACATGTAGTTGGGATACAGATGCGAAATCTCATCAATATCGGATTCTGCAACTCAGCTTTTTCATTTGATAAATAATAGCAAGTTTGAGAATTCCCAAAGGATCTTAGGGAAATTAATCACTGAAAAAACCAAAAGATCGTGTCCCTCGTGATGGCGACGCTGATGATGATAGTGCTGCTGCTGTTGCTGCTGATGATGATGATTATTATGATGACTATCTACTACCTAGTAAATGACAACGTTAACTCAGACACACGGAAGGATAATTTATATTTGCTTTCTTTAAGAGGATCGTTTAATCTCAACGCCAAATTACAATAGTAATACATTAGATCCTAAAGAACTAATTATATATGAAGATATACTTAATCATATTTGTGTGTAGAGCACGTTTATGCTGTTACAGCATCGTTAAGATGAGGATTCATAATTTCGATTATTAATACTCGTTTTCTCATATAAATATTAATTTGACAAATATTATGCTCAATTTTCGTACTTGAGAATGTGCATGTGTAATTCACGAACTATTATGGTGTGATGTTGATTTCCTCTATTTCGGGTGTAGATAGCCTTTTCCAGAGACTATGAATAAAGTTACGACTAGGTGTCGTACCAGTAATGGCGGTAGTTATTGACGGCAGTCATAGCCACACAATCAAACACAGAGTTCTATAACATACTATTCAGTACTTCTGTGATTATACTCTAGTAAATATACCACCTTGTTGTCTTATATATTATCAGCTCTTCAACGTCACAACTCTGTCGAAATTATTAACCTAAACCCTACAATATTGGGAACCTAAATCATACAACACTGGAGACAAGGTACTCGGACTTATTCTGACTTAAAGATATTGGTACTATGTCGCACAACTCTGGTGGCAGTTAATACGGATTTTAAACCTTACACGAAAATAAGCCGGACTTATGTTGCACACAAAATCCTCTGAAAAAGTGTTAATTATATCAATAAAGCGAGAGATGTAAATCAAATTTGATTTTTCACGAGCAACGTTGTAAATTATGCGGAATAAACACCCTAACGCCGCGATAAAAATTAAAAAGGAATGTTCTTTTCTGACGAAAAAATGTATAGAAATTAAAGTCGTTAAACCGCAACAAAAAATAACAAAAAAAGAACAACAATGATCTTTCGATGTATTCGTTAATCAGAAACACGTAAACAAGTGGTTTCTTCTTTCTGATAGAAGGTTAAGAACTTATCTATCAGTAAGAAAAGATACGACCGTGTGAATAATATATATATATATGCATGTATGTATATATATATTTTTTTTTATAAACATTTAATGAATTAAAACATTATGAGTGTTCCAAGAATTAGAACATCAAGTCTAATATGGCGTACAATCGTTTCCAAAACAGTTTGAAAATACTTTATTTTATTTTATTTTATAATTTGATATAGCTAATCAAAAACGCCTACATCAGCGCCTTTAGCAACACGTCTTACAAAAAATCAAAGAAAAAAAACCTCGTTTTTGAGAAACATCAAGTGGCAGAAAGAATCACCGGTTGATGTTGGTAGCATAGGAGGGGGAAAACCCAATGGTACCTATAAACAAATCAGCGGAAATATACAATAACTGACACAATACTTTCCAAAGATCTACCCTTTCAAAATAATGAAATAGAAATAAAAAAATTAAATACAAAATTAAAGAAATGAAAATAAACAAAATATATAAAAAATAAGAATTAAAAACAACATCAATAATTGTTACACCAGCCGTTCTTACACAGGAGAAACTACACCGGTTGTCACTATAAATAGTGCGAGTCACCAGAGACACTAAAGTAAAAGCACAGTCTTGTAACTGTCTAGCCGGGTGCTAGGCACTTTCTTACTTTATTAATACACTTGTTAAACCAACCCTCGACTTGGCTTCCTTTATTTATCATTTACTGTGGGACAACTTCACAACAATAATAAAAATAGAAATAAAATAAAATTAGAAAATAAAGGTTGAATAGGATCAATGTTTTTTTAGAGAGGTTTTTTTTGCAGGAAACATCTTGAAAGAGGATTGCAGGGTAAGAGGGTAGGAGGAAAGGTATACGGGAAGATATGGATAAAAAAAACTCTTATGGGAAAAAGGAACATGAATGATAAAGAAATAGGGGTGTAATATAAGAAAGAGTATAGTTGGGATTATACAAACAGCACTGTGCATTGAAGTGTATGCATATATATGAGATATTAGGGAGGGGAAACTGTGTCTTAGTAATTTCACTGGTGCGTAAGGAAGATAAAATCAAGATTTACAGGAAATATATAATATATATAGCGAATTGTGTTCTTATAACATTTCTGCATTCAAATCAAAATCGCAAATGTCATTAGATGTTGAGGGACGGAGTATTCCAGAGAATATAAATATATATATATATATATATATATATATATATATATATATATATATATATATATATATATATATATATTTATATATAAAGAAAAGTCAGTTTAATTTCATTGACTGGGACAGATGGAGGAATTAAAAAATTCGATGATATAAATGTGTCTGGCAACAGCAAGATCAGTAAGAGTAATTACAGAAAAAGCAAGAATCATATCAGAATAAAATGGATGAAAAAAAAGAATATCAAACGAAAATAGATGCAGAAAAATACAATTGCAAAAAACCCTAAGCGGAATATCAAAAGAAAGTGGATGCGGTAAAAATGGAATTTCAGATAGAACAACATAGAAACCATTCAAATGTAAAAGAAATTCCAAGAACAATAGAAATAACAGCTAGTACAAATGAAAAGATTTTAAGAAAATGTGTCTTCATACCTAACAGAAAGAGAAAAACATATTCGAATTATGTAATGTGTGTCAAAATGGTAAAGATGAAAGTGTATTATCACAAAACAGTATTCTTTACCTTATTGATAATCTCAACTAGGATCCTGACAACGAGATTACATTAACTTAGTATTTCAGACGATGTAAGGGTTTTTATTATACGGACTGCACTGAGTGACCGATTTAAATAAAGGTTGTTTTCTTTTAGTTGAATTGGGTCCGGTTGAATATCTAAATTCGTAAAGTAAATCTTTCCACAACAAAATAAACAAAATTTGGTGAAGTAATACCATTAGTTCTAACAATCTTTTTTTTACAAAATGTTAGAATGTATGAACCTTACAAAGCAAGACAGCAATAACTACAGGAGTGTTATTTTTAACAAGCACTGAGATAATTCTAAGTTTTAGGAGTGGAAATCAGAAAGAAGCGCAATTAATAAACTTGAAAATGAACAAGATTTAACACGAGCATATCCAAGAGGACTGCCAACCGTGTATTAGCGTTGGCCAAGATTCACACTTTATTGAATAGTGTCACATATAAAAAAAATCCACAACAAAAAGAAAAGTACTTCACCGGCTAAATTTAATGATAAAAAAGAGGCAATGGCCATCTTAACCGTGGTTCGGTTCCGGACTGCTTCATTTTACAAAGAGTATTCATATAAAAAAAAAAAGGACGTTAATTTCGATTGCGTAGGTAAAAAATAAAATAAAATAAAGTTTATTAAAATTGTAAAATGTGTTAACTACACGGGGGTTTGATTCAAATAAGTATACTAGATAGAAACATAAAAATGCAATTTGACACAGACTCCGATTATTCATTTTAGGAAATTGGAAAGCCGACTGTATTGAGGAATGATAAATTAGCTAAAGCGTCAATAAACAACTAACCAAATTTATTCTAGGGCGAAATAATAACTACAGTTACACTAGATAGAAAAACTTTCAAATTTAATATGTTTCTGATCAACACTTGAAGTTGTATTTTGGGCACAGATCGGATTGAAATTATCGAATTATAGCATATGCCGATGAATTCATTCCGTATAGATAAATTAAATGCTGCGACAGAAAAGTCAGAGAAAAAATTAAATAAAAGCTATTCGGAAGAATTACAAGACAATTGTTTAGAAGTTGTTTTAGTTCTGGTGGACAATTAAGAAATTAAAAATATGAATGAAAAACTGAATTGGAAATATATATTCAAACAATTTCTAAAAGGAAAAATGTTCCTTTTTTGTCATTATATAAGATTTACGTGTGTATTTTTTTCAAAGGTCAATGTATGATGCAGCAAGTGGTTTTCGCCTATCGTCAATAAAATGAAAAAAAAATGTCTTAGTCGAATCATGGACAAAGATATTAAAATATCAAACTCAATGCGAACGAGTAGGTTAAGAAATATGCCAGTCCCTGCAAAATGTATAGGCTCGACAATTTTGCGACTTGTTATAAAGTGTTTAGTTAAAACATAAAAGATGTGCGAGCGTCTCTTGATTAGATTGTTTTAAAAGACTGAAATAGAAAAGATTGGATCGTGATGAGGGAATGCCAGGAGGCATTTGATATTTAAAATCATCATATAAATAATAAACTGTATTGATTCTCTACGGAACAATGCTAACTAATGGGGGTGCCCTGGTGTGATTTTTATCTACACTATTTCGGTAATAAATGGACTCTTCCAAGCAGTTTTATTAGAGTTAAGACTAAGTGTCGTTGCCATCATGGCGGTAGTCATTGGTGGCAGTGATCGCCACAGTATCAGACGCACACGTTATGTAACATAATGTTATGTACTTAAGTAAATTTACTCTTGTAAATATACCACCATTCTTTCTAAATCATGATTGCCCCTAAAGGTTCACACTATTTACACAGCCACAATTCGTCCATGCATGGGGAATTGCAGTCACATCTTGGCTAGTGAACTATTCTCTCCTTCTACGCTTTCGTTGGCGTGCTTGATTTACAAGTACTTCAATGAACTACTTGCTCCACATGTTTTCTTTCAATGTTAATATATGTTGGGGGAACAATCAACAAAATCTCACCATTCACTCTGGAGGTTCGGAGATAGTTGTAAGCTTTCTATTCCAATAGTTCATTTTCTTCACACTACTCGTCTTTGGAATTCTCTCTTTTTGCTGCATGTTTTTTCCGGCTGTACCTACATCTAGAAATTTAAATATATTGTGAACAGACATCTTGCTGCACAACTCTTCGCATGCCCCTTTAAAACTGGCCTAATTAATAGAAAAACTGCCCTTATTCATAGTAGCCGCTTACGTCTCAATGGCAATTGTCTGTGTTTAGGAGGTTATACAAGTAAATGAAGGAATATGTCATCAAAATGTAGAATTATATTAAGTCATTAGAAAAAGAACAATCATTAAACGATAGATAAACATTCAAAAAGGTGTGAGGCTATAACATAAAATGGTCGACACATGAAGTAAAGTAATCGAAATCTAATTTTGAATTCAATTAAATCTAACCTTTTTAATACTCATTTTAAGAACATATTGTATAAGATAATTTCATGAATAAAGGGTAAATTAATAATACTCATGTGTAGTTGTACAAAAGGTGAATGTGAAGATATAAAATAAATACTCTTAATCCTTTCTTAGAGCATGAATTGCAAATGAGATCAAAAGTTGTTTTACTACTGTCAAACTGATCTTCTGTTCACTCCTAAGAGGTGCACCGTCCAAGGCGTTGCCTTCTTTCTGAGAAGATTACTTTAATGCCAATCGCCTGAGAGGCCAGTACCAGTGAATGCCGATGGAGCTGCTTAGGCATGTGTCTTGCTCACAGTGTCTTACTCCTTGTGCGCTGGCTTTTAAACCCATACTTTAAATTGTATCTTACTTCCTATATGAGTAAATAAATTAAGAATTATATGATAAGTATGTGTTATTCAGCTTATCGGTTATATATTATATCCATACAAGCTCTACCTAGTTGTTGCAAAGGACCACTCCTTTGCGTTTCGTGTACTAGTCCCACTTTAGGCCGTGGCAGTTCCCGTCCCGAGCCGAAACAATTCTCGATTAATCACTCTTTTTTAACATCAAAATATCACCTAGTTCATATATTGTTTGCATACCTTAGAGTTCTCCATCGCCCTGCAGAGGGTCGCCGTCCCGATGTCGTCTAGTGGATGAATTATTTCTTCTTTCCTTCCTGCAGTGAACCACGTCGTCCGTTGTCTGCAACAAAAGCTTCCCGACCGACTCACGATACAACGACTTCTTTAAGTTTCAATTTTTTTATTATAGGCGTTGTTATTTATCGGCCTGGGCCATTCACTACTTCTAGAGAGAGAGTGCAAATCTCTACTTTATCGTAGTTACTTAACAATTATTTTCTTGACCATTCATAGAGGGGGAAAGGATATATCTCGCTTGTATTTACTTAGGGAAATATTTCCCTTATCTGCTGTAGTTTACAGGGTAACAATCACGTCTAATCGATTTGCCTCCAAAACCCAAACTGACGAAACTCGCTTCTCTCGAAGAACGAGTGGCGTCACGGATCCCTCTGCTTCCCGCGCAAAGGCCTGTGACGTCATAGCCTCTCGCAGGTGCACACTGACCCGTTATCTGGGGTCTCGTCACACGGTGACCTTGTCACGTCTGTTAGCTCTGACTGTGAGAACATGCCCTAATCTGCACTAGAATGCACCCGCGCTAATTCGCGCAAGTCAAGTCAACGATTTCCAACAGATACGGCCATCCCCATAGGGTCATTATCTAACAAAGTGGCTTTTCTTTCATTTTCTTTTGTGTTATTTCTCAATGTTATGTGATAGTGTTTTTTTTTAGTTTGAAATTTAAATTGTATTAATACAGTTTGATTCGTTAAGTGAATTATTATTGCACCAAATTATCTTAAACTATAATTATCTGTTGTATAAGAGAATCACGTGTACTATTTTGATTTAGAAAAATATATATTCTTTTTACATAGAAGAAGATTTATTAGGAAAAAAGAACATTATGCAATTACTATCAATATTTGGGCGTATGAAAGACATACCGGCTAATATTGCGAATCGACTTCAATTACGGTAAACTGTTTCTTTCAACTATACATGCACAATGGAATTCGTGTCAATAAACGAAAATGACAAACGCAAACGGATTATAAAAATTTATTCCGAATCTGATTTGGCTTCTAGCAGAAACAGCGATTGCTTCGTAAAGTCTAGACATTGAGATTAAGTCAACTTTGCAATACGGTAAAAGAATTACCAGCCACCGCTGCGGAGATTTAATTTACAGCCAAATGTTATAAACTTATTACAGAAAAAGAACGAAATAATGAGTTGGAAAAATGCAAAGTCAAATCACAGAAACATATTTTCTTTTTGGATGATATTGTGTTATATGGCAAGCGTGGGCTGATACCAACATTTATTTATTGGCTTCCAAGATGTTGTGTAACTCTACCAATGCTTTGCAATAGCTGGAAACCACCAACCGTCAAACTACTTCGTGTCCGAAAGTGGAGATACAATGGTTAATACTATATATTGATTACAAAATAACAATGAATGGGACTAATTCACGTTGATATTTTTACGACGTCGCCAGAATTAATCAACAAGAAAAACGCTATCATCTTTTTGCACGAAATCTTCGGAAAATAAAGTAAGCCTGATAAAATTCTTTAAAATTATGATACTCAATTTACAGCTAATATATTCGAGTATTATATTCGGATATTTTTGAAAAGAATATTCAATTAGTGTTCTGTAAACGGCTCTGGAAATCTATCAGCTAAACTAATGTTTGCAAGAAATATACGACATTTGATAAACTAATGTAACACATCCCATGCATCTATTTGAACGATTACAACAATGAACAGAATAGCCAAAAAGACGGTATTTTCGCGAACCGAATTGTAAGACTAGTGTGTATCATCGGACATACGAAATGGGTTATTAAACAATACTATAACCGGTTAAATAGAGGGATCATTATCGTAGAGAAAATTATATAAAATAACTATTTGATGTATTTGAACTATTTGTTTACTGAAATCTCAATAGAGCAATAATGTCCTTGCCACATATAAAATCGACCATCTTCAACGTTAGGACATTAATCAAAATAGACAACAGAAGAAAAAAGAATTTGAAAAGGATGACGTCTTCTAGAGGGATACCATCAATCACTACAAAAATAAACTTCGTTCGAAAATAAATATCAAGAGTATTGTTTTTGTTATCTGTGTAATATTATAGTAGGAATAACAAAGTGTATTCCCTGACCTTGTGAACGTGTGAATTTATTGTATTAATTGTGTGTGTACGATTCAATATAACATCAGCTTTAAGAGATAACTCATTGGGTAAAAATATTTCGAGCTCCCGGCACTTGGAAATGTTTACATTGAGATATCACTTACATACAGTCAGTGTCGATGATAGCGCAGGGGTAGGGGTGTCGACTCTCAGCTCGACAGTTGAGTTTCAATCCCGGCTCTCATCAGATATGTAAATCCAAATGGGTGTATATATATGATGAGACCGGACCATCGCTTGAAACGCGTTATATAAAATTATAAAATGACAAAATAATAAATAGATGTTGAACACAACGTTTTTTACAAATGTTGGTAGCCTTACTAATTTACACACATATACATATATATATATATATATATATATATGTATAAATATATGCATATATATATGTATATATATATGTATATGAGAATGTGTGAGCGTAAATGTATGACCCTATTCGATAATTAAACATTTCAGTTTTTTTATATTTTCTAGCTTTTAAATGATGAACACATAACTATATGACAGATATATAAAAGTCAATTTCACGCTTGATGTTTTGTATATTTTATTTTGATATTTGTAATTCATATACTATTTTTAGCAATTCCGAAAGCATCAAAAACATTTTTAATCTATGGTTTTGTCACATACGTATTTGAAATGAAAAAGAAAGTGTTATGAATTAATTAGTTTTTTTTTGTTATTAAATTCGCTGTTAAAAACAATTCCATTCTGGATATTCTTTATTGTTTTCATGTGGCTTTATTTATACCGGAAAAAAACTTATTCGGTGTCGAATCGTATACTCAGGACATTTGTCTGTTTGCATGTATTCGTATATTATTTCTATAAACAATGCATATCCACACCTAAAATAATTGTAGATTATTTCTGATATTATTACCTATCTTTTAATTGGTTTACGCTATCGTGTTTTTTTATTTATAATGCATACTTAGAATTAGATATTCGTTCCTAACCTAACTTGTGTACCTCCTACCATGGCAAATGTGAATAGGTCAAGTAGAACACAAGATCTTGCCTATATTGTGAATTATATTTCAGTTTAAATTTTAATTAATTATGACTTATTAGGTTCATTTGTACATTTCATTTGATAATAATCTAATTAAATTAGAGATTATGTATAGGTCTCTCTGTCTGTTTGTCCGAAGCCGAAACTATATTATTAGCTTTGATCCTCTTTGTTTATATCTACTTGAAGCCGAAACTAGATTATTAGTTTTGCTCGCTCTCTTTTTATATACTCTCATGATTGTTATTTCGAGATTTCCAAATGTATTTAAACTATTTTCCTCGATAATAATCTTAATAAAAACTATAAATAGTATAAATTAAATACATTTTTATCTTTATAATTGAGTTACGTAATTACATTAGATTGTTATGGAATATGATGGAACAGCCAACGTCTATTCCAACATTTGGTTACTCGCCCTCTGAGTATTAGAACACACAGAAAGTTATATTTCATAAAAGGGAGAGAGAGAAAGGGAGAGAGAGATAGATAAAAAGAGAGAGAAAGAGAGAGAAGGACAGAAAGATAGAGAGAAACATATATATATATATATATATATATATATAGAGAGAGAGAGAGAGAAAGAGAGAGAGAGAGAAGGGGGTTGCGTAGCATCAGTCCAGTTCCAACGAGAGAAAAAAGTATATTTAAAGAAGTGTGGTTACCAACGCTAGTAAAAAAACTTTTTCAATAATTATTTATTATCTTATAATTTTAACATTTTAAGTTTTTTAAATATAATTTCCTAACGCGTTTCGAGCATTTATCGTGTATCCATTATGCTCTCTTCAGATGTAAATTCCATTTGATAAAATTGTTTCATTTGAGAAAACGTTTCATTTTTCTTTCATTTAAATGTGTCTGTTCCATTTGACAGAACAAATGTTTGTTCCATTTGACAGAAAAATGTTTGACAGAAAAAATGTTTCATTTGACAGAAAAAATGTTTGTTCCGTTTGACAGAAAAAATGTTATCTTGTTGAGATAAAAAATATATTCCGTTTGGCCAGTGTTTGGTCATTTAAGTACATTTGTGTATTAGGTTTTATTGCTTTAATTGCTGTCGGTCGAATCTGTATGGTATGTGTGTGTGTGGTCATTCCCGGTCATTCATAACGGTGTCCCTGCTGGGTTCACACATGAATGTGGATGTGTGGGTGGTTGGGGGTGAGGATGTTTGCTTGGGTTTGGAGAGAGAGAGATGAGTAGAAAAGAGGATGGGTGAGTAGATAGATAGGTAGGGGGGAGAAAAAGTAAGAGAAGGGGGAAGGAAGATTGAGGGTAGATAGAAATATAAATAGATATATAGAAAGATATATATATATATATATATATATATATATATATAGATAGATAGATAGATAGATAGATAGATAGATAGATAGATAGATAGATAGATACACACATTCATATTATTTTCTGCATGGAGGTATGAATAGTCCTGAGTTTGGAAAATGGGCATTATCTGGAATGTTCCACTGCTGCATGAGTGTACATGTTTGGAGACAGGCAATTTTCTATTTTCTTGAATTTCAATATTGCTCTTATGGAGGGCCACTCTATTATTGAATGTTTTTGTGGCACCTATATAGTATTTTTTACATGTTATGCATTCAAGTAGATATATGACATTTTTAGAGGTGCAGTTCATATCCTTCTTTATTTTGAAGGTTTGTGTTGGATTTTTGAATGTGTATGTGTTACCCTCTATTATTATGTCGCAAACTCCACATCTTTCTTTGTTGCATTTTGTGACCCCCTTGTGATACGTGTTGGTTGAATTTTGATCAGGTTAGAATTTGTTTGAGGTTTTTCGGTTGGCGTTTGCTTTTGATTATCTTCATTGATTTAAGTATGTTGCTTAGTTTGCTATTTTGTTTGAGTAAGGTTAGGTTTCTTGTTATCTCTGTGAATAATTCTGGGTTGTTTTTGTTATGTGTAGATACGTATGCTAATATGTGTTCTTTGTTCCGTTTTTTGGGAATTCGTAGTTGTTCTAATAGTATTTGCTCTGCTAATTCTTTACCTTTGTGTATTATTTGTGCGGGGTATCCTCTTTTTGCTAATGTCTTACGTAGTTCCTTCAGTCGGACAATCCGGAGGTCTTTGTCACTGATTATAGTGCATATTCTGCGTGCTAGAGAATAGGGTATAGATTTTAGGAAGCTTTTGGGGTGATGGCTTTTTAAGTGGAGGTATTGTTGGGTGTCCGTGGGTTTGTGGTAGATGTCTGTGATAATATGATTGTTCTTAATTTTAACTAGTATATCTAGGAAGGGTAGCTCTGCGTGATTGTGTTCTAGTGTGAATTTGATTTTGGGGTGTAGATTTTGTAGTGTGTTGTGTAATTCCTTGATGTCTCTGCATGTGGGATCCCAAAGAATGACACAGTCATCCAGATACTTTTCCAAGATTTTATGAATAGGGATGTTGTATTTGTTCCATAAATTGATTATATCTTTGTGTATAATATTTCTTCTAGGTAGACTAGTGTCAGGGTAGCATATATCGGTGCCATTTTGGTTCCCATTGCTGTACCTAAGGTCTGGATGAAGTTCTCGTTGTTAAATTCGAAGGAGTTATTGTTGAGGATAATGTTTATACTGTCGATAATAAATTGTTTAGTAAACCTTGGGTGTAGAATTTGCGGATGTTTGTTAATCCAGTATGAGCTTGCTTCTTTACCTCGGTCATGGGGTATGTTGCTATACAGGCTGCTAACGTCAAATGTCACTAGTTCAGGTCCTTGGTTTACTGTTTGTGGTAAGGAGCTTAGAAAGTGTATGTTGTCTCTTATGTAGCTTCTTACTTGTCTGGTGAAAAGTTGTAGTAAAATGTCAATTAGGTTGCTAAGTCGGCTTGTTGGCCATATTGGTCCTGCTACTATGGGTCTGAATGTAAGGTATCTTGGATTCGGGATACTAATGTATTCTGATGTTTGTGTGTTGATAGCATTTTTAATCTCATTTAATTTGTGTATTTTGGGTAGTCCGTAAAAGTAGTTTTTTTTTGTCATGAAGTTGGTTAGGAAATCTCTTTCTTTCTTTGTAAGAATGTTGTTGTATGTTGTGCAAAGTTTTGTGATTTTTGAAATGGTGTTGTTGTCAATGTTGGTGCTAATTTGTTTATAGTAATCTTTGTTCCCTAGTGCTTCTATAATTTTCTATTTATAGTAGTTTTTCTCCATGATGACTATAGCGCTGCCTTTGTCTGCTTCTTTTATGATTATGTTATTGTTATTGAGGAGGTTATCAAGTGTCTGGTTTTGTTTAGATGTTAGGTTACTGGTAGGTTTAGTTTTTCTCTGGGTGTTGATGTTACAGAGGTTTTCGAAGTAGGTGTTTAGTTCTTTTGTATTGTTGTGTTTGTTAGGGAAATATGTTGATTTGTTTTTTACTAATGAATCATCTGTTTTGTTTTCGTTATAATTTAGAGTTTCTATTAGTCTAAGTTTACGTTCAAATTCTGTAACGGTCCTTCTTTAATTTGGTGATATTGCTTTTGGGAGTCTGGCAGAATTTGAGGCCTAATTTAAGTATTTTGAGTTCTTTCTTTGTTAATGAGTGTGTGGATAAATTGACTATTTTCGGTTTTGTGTTGTCTAGTCTGGGATTGTTGTTTTGGGAGGGATTCCTAAAAAATGACGATGATGGGTACTGTTTGTTTCGTTCGGGGTTCCCGAAGAGTGATTGTTTTCTATACGTTGTGTGTGTTTTAGAGGGTAGTGCTGTTTTGGAGAAGGATTGGTGATATATCTGTGTGCGTGTGGTAATTGTGGATTGGTTGTTTCGGGTTGGGGAATCTTGGTGAAGTTTGTTGAAAGTGGTGACGGGGTTTGTAATACTGTGTGGGGTTGTGTAGGTAGCTACTATTGTATGATATTTTTGTTTGATGATGAGTGAAGGGTTTGGGGTATTTTGATTGTATCGATTGGTGTGTGGAATGGTTTTAGGGTCTGTTATATTGTGTGTAGTTGGGTAGAAAGTTATTGTATGTGGAATAAATGTGTTTGTGCGGTGGGCGTAGGTAGTTGTTGTAAGGTTTATTTTGGTCTGAGAGGTGATTATAAGTGTTATTTTGTAGTGTAGGGTTATTTTGTTAGGGATTGTTGAGTAATGGTATTTTGTGGTGGTTTGTTTGTGAGAAGTGGGGTGTATGATAGGGAATTTTTGGTTGCGTTAGTTGGTGTGGGTGGGGGTATGTAGGTGTGTTCCGCGGTGTTAAGCTATATGGTGGAGTTGTGCGAGTGTGTTGTATGTAGTTTAGTATGTTTGGGTAGTTGTGTTTTTTGTGCGAATGTATGTATGTGTGGTTGTGTGGTGTGCTTAGTGGTGATTTGTTTTGGATTTGTGGATAGGAGCGGGTGTGAGGTGTGGGAATATTTTTGTTTTTTCTTTGTGAGTATTTGGATTTGTTGTGTATGAGAGTTTGTGTGTGGTATGTGTTTTGCCTCTTACCTCCGTTTCGTGAACTGTTGTCTTGGTTCCTGTATGATGCTTGTTATGTTTTTTTCTTTCTCGGGTAAGTTCCTTAGCCATGTAATTTTTGTTTTAACAATATTCCGGGATTTTTCCTCCTCCTCTTTACATTCGGATTCCCAGAGTTCCGATAGGAATTGGTGAGTTTCCGTGGGGCATAGTTATTTTATTGGGGTTGATGTTTCGTTGTCGATTTCCGTGTATTTTTTGTGAAGTGTATCTTGTTGTCTTCTTGTATGTCGATTTGGGCTTGTATATATATATATATATATATATATATATATATATACAGATAGAGAGAGAGAAAGAGAGCGAGCAATTTAATAAACAACTTACAAAAATATTCGACCGAAGGGAGTATATATTTGCTAATAATAATAATAATAATAATAATAATAATAATAATAATAATAATAATAACAGAAATCCTATGAAAATAATTCGCTTCTTTCTTCAAATAGGAGCATCTTATTGTCTTAATTATCATCACAAATTATAAAACTGGTTATTATGAGTTGAAAACCTGAAATACTTTTGGATTTACTTACGCAGTAAGAGGATGATAAAAGTAAGAACGAAAGATTCCCGCACAAATATGGGTAACATGGAGACATATATTTAACTAATCGTATAAAAGTATTCATTGAAAATGCTGCCAGATGAGGAAACAGGAGTCAGTTTTAGAGATACTCTAAAAGGTAACAACTACGTAATTGTCGAGAAAATAACATGAACCTCTCATTTCTCATAACACATCCCGTGACAACGCAGAGTTACTTGGATCCTCCTCAACTATATAATGTTACAAATATTTGTGTTCATGTATTCTCAGACAATGCTCAGTTTTGTCTCCCCCTATTGCCTTTAACAATATCATTAAACACTGATATATGTCAATGTATTGTCAAACAACGACGCGTTCCATGTCTCCGCGATCTTCTATTAAACAATATAGTGAAACATAGAGCTGCTTTAATTTATTCCTTACACCATGTTTTTGTTCATATATTTCCGAGTAAACACTAGGTCTCTTGTCTTATCTTTCACCTATTTCAGACAGATGCTTTATCGAGGGAATTGGGCACTTTCAGATTCAGCAAGGAAACGGTCGAGACAAAACCTATCTCCATTATCCTCTGAGTTTGTTGTAGTTCCCCTCTGATAGTAGATATCTGCTTTATCCAGTAAATTGTGTAGTTTCGGATTAAGAATATTGCACTTACGCGGTACCATACTTTATTCTTAAACACACCTGCTATATCTAGGGTTTGGACACTTTTAGATTAAGCTTATGACATTTTCAAGTGCAATACTGCATTATTACAGTCACATCGACTTAATACAGGAGATTGAACACTTTCGTACTGAGCATATACTATTTTCCAACAGAATGATGTATTATTACTGTTATTGCTCCAAGATAATGCTGAGTTTTTGTTTAGAATAAATTATTATGAAAACACATATTAAACTAATTGCTCCTTGGCAACACGGCGTTTAAAAACACTTGCTCTATCTTGAGTATTGAGCATTTTCGAATAAACATATACAACTTATCAAATGTAATACTGACCTATTATTATTACTCTTACCCGGGCAACGCCGAGAAACTAGTCTAGTATATTACAGTATAATAAAATACATTAAAGTTATTGCTCGCTGTAAACTCTGAGTTTATAGTCTCCTTGAGGTATCCCTATTACACAAAAATGTGAATAGTAATGATTTTAAAGCAGACCATAGTTCGAATAGAAAATTAGGAATAACAACAAACGAATAAGCGTTTTACAAATTCATAGAAAATTGTTACATGGTAAAATAAAATAAAACGCTCTAAATGTAAACCATAATGAATCATTCTGTTCCAGTTGACCTCCAAAACTATGAATATTTTAAAATAAAATGTGACTATTTTTTGTCCGAAGCCAAAAAACATACTAGCTTCGCAGGTGTATCTTGTGTATATTTAACTTTTAGCTGGCCCTAGAGGCAGACACACTTACAGATAAACAGACTAATAGACAGAGCGACCGACAAGTTACCTTTATATAGTAGACTATATCCTTCGTGCCACGGCAGTTTGTCTAGTATGTGTATATATATATATATATATATATATATATATATATATATAGTAAGCTATGAAAGTATATTTATGGCAATTAAGCTACACAGAGGCTCTCGCGTTTCATCCCCGGGTGAATCTTATGGCTATATATATATATATATATATATATATATATATATATATATATATATATATATATATATATATATATATATATATATACGTGATGAGAATAAATGTTTTGTGGAATAATATGGCTATTAAACTATCAAGTTTTCAAAACAAGGGATGTATATAAGAAATAAGTGTATAATCTCTCTCCTTCTCTACCCCTCCCCCTCTATATCCCTCTCTCTTTCTCTCTCTCTCTCTCTCTCTCTCTATATATATATATATATATATATATATATATATCAGATCCGTGATGCTGTTACCAGCTTTTAAAACGAATACTATTATGGATGTCTTATTATCACACTATATCAACTACACAAAACATTAAATTTCTGAAAAGCATCTACTATTTCCAAATTCATAAATAATATTAAAATAATATATACTTTTTTTCTACCATATCGACAAAATATTTTGAATCTGAATATAAATTTTGACAAGAAATAATTTAAAAATAAAAGATTTTAATTTAGTGTAAAAGATACTAAACGTGTTTTTCTTTATGCTTTACGTTGATGTCAACGACTTTCCCGAAATTAAATGGAATAATAATGACGATAATTGAATTCGTCGCAAAATATTATGCCATACAAGTTGTATTTTAATCATGTTTCATTCTTTAGCCTTGGAGGAAATTATATAAAATTATGTAAAAGTCCGTCTTTACGCTTTCTTGAAGGTCTGTGCTAACGCAGTCTCCAACTAATAATGGTAAAAATACTAATATTACATTGCTACAACAATTGGATTCTTATTAATGTTGTACCCGCGGGATATTATGGTGTCTATTGATATGGAACGTAGTTCTTATTCGCAACTAGGAAAAAGAGAAAGAAGAAGAGAGATAGAGAGATGAAGAGAGTAAGAAAGAAAGAGAGCGAGAGAGAAATAAAGAAAGAGAGAGAGAGCAAGCGACCCAAATTTATTCCCTTTTTGTCATTCATATAATTTTTCTTTGAAATTCTGAAAATAATCCAGGGATCAACATCAAGAAAAATCGGACAGTTTTGTCACATCAAAGTTTAACCTGGAAATAACAGCGGGTGATGAATCACGTGTGTTGCTAATAAATCTAGTGCTAAAGAACAATACCATTCTAGACACGTGTGATGGAAACTTTCTTCTAAATTTATATTTCCTTTTTTTGCCATCGTATCCCGTGCCAACATTTTTGTTACATAGACAATGTGAACCAGGATAAAATAATTTCACAAACGAATATTTACATTGTTTTTCTCATGACAGATGAAGATACTAGCGTACAAAAGGGGTTCTAATTCTTATTATAGTTAACATAAAATGTGTATAAACATTTTTATTGTTACCAGATCTGTTCCATGTGGTGTTTCTTAATAATTTTATTTTCATCTGTCGTTTTACGTTTCTCTATGTCTCTGTATCGTCATTCCATGTTTTATTCTTGTTTCACATTATTGTTCTCATCCATCATACGCATTTGCTCAATCTAGAACAATAACAAGGCCAAACATATATTTATTCAATAATGGAAACAATACAAATGTCAGAACGAAAGAAGAGCCTTATTCTAATTAAGATTGTTTTTTCGTTTAACCACGTAACTACACAGGCACACACGCATCTCTCCCTCCCTCTGTGTGGGTCTCGTTACACACACACACGCACACACACACACACACACACACACACACACACACACACACACACACACATATATATATATATATATATATATAGAGAGAGAGAGAGAGAGAGAGAGATAGATAGATAGATAGATAGATAGATAGATAGATAGATAGATAGATAGATAGATAGATAGATAGATAGATGTATATTTGAGTAGCAAATTGTTATCAGTACATGTCCATTAAATGGAGTTAAATTGTGTTTTAGTTTGTGTATCGTAATCTAACCATAACAGCATTTGTATTTCCTTTGTGTTTCATTACGATAGTAAGGCTATAGAACTCGAACTAAATTAAATTTTAATTTTAGGTTGAACTTGTAATGTCTATGCATTGAGTGGCTGTTCTTTTTATTAATATTATTTTGGTGTTTTACTTTTTAGGTCAGCTGTATGAAAACAGATTAAAAAGGAGTAGAAACCCTTCAAGAAAATTATTTTGCCTCCGAATTTACCGATGTAATAAAAAATACAAATAAAATATCGATTCATTGATAATAGTTAAATTTAATTTATTAGGGAGTAGTTTAAACGGTTTTAGAGCATTTAATGATACATTTACATATTTAAGATTTTCATTGACTTTAGTTAATAGTCATTTGAGAGAAATGAAACAAGATTCCCTGAATTTCATTTTTTTCTTAATGCTCCTTAAGATTAAGCATCAAACAATTTGTTGTTTTTAGAATTAAAATCATGTAATCAGTATTTATCATAATTTGTATAAGGATGAAAGATCATTATCTCTGGATTTTAATGTTCTTTAGTCGACATATAGATAGGCAATAAACTCTTCTGTTCGTGGAATCAATTTGCTCCGTCCTGGTATGGGTATTTTTCTAGTAAATATAGATATACAAATAATTTCGAAAGTTGGGCTTATTTTCCGCATTAACGGTGAAGTCAAAACACTTTAATTTACACAATAGCAGCACTTAATCTGATTTTTGTTTACATATTTAACTCCGAAAAAGGCAGGCCGCCACTGTAGACGTAAAGGGTTACTGAGAATTTGGTTGTGGATTTTGGGTGACACCCCAAGTTGGGAGAAATGTAGCGAGATGTCTGTTTTTATTAGTGGTGAACCTCTGCATATCGTTACTGTCGCGGAAACAGGGAGCAGAGATTGAGTCCCAGAGACCGGCAGCTCGACGAAAGAAGCTATTAGAGTAAAAGGCTCTCCAGCATCTGGGGGCCTCAACAGTGAATGCATCCGATTTTGCTGATTGTCGAGTTGGTCTTGTGAATTGGCGTCGACGGGACACCAGAGTTGCTAGTTCATCGGATCACAATCCATTTAAGTATTTGTAAAACAAGCACAATAATGCTACTGTTTGATAATGGCCCATGGGAATGGACGTATCTGTTGGAAATCGCTGGTTTGACTTGCGCGAATTAGCGCGGGGGCAGTCGAGTGCAAAATAGGGCCTGTTCTCATATTAAGACCTAACAGACGTGACAAAGTTACCGTGTGAGGTGATGTCAGATCAACGGTCAGTGTGCACCTGCGAGAGGCTGTGACATCACGAGCCCTTGCGTGGGAAACAGAGGGATCTGTGACGTCACTCGTTCTTCGTGAGAAGCGAGTTTCGTCAGTCTCGGTTTTGGAGGCAAACCAATGAGACGTGATCGTTACGATGTAATTTACAACAGATAAGGGAAATATTTCCCTAAGAAAATACAAGCGAGAGATATCCTTTCCCCCTATGTAAATGGTTAAGAAAATAATTGTTAAGTTACTACGATGAGGTAGTGATTTGCTTTTTTCTCTCTCTCTCTCTCTCTCTCTCTCTCTCTCTCTCTCTCTCTCATCTTTCTCTCTCTCGACGCTGTGAATGGCCCAGGCCGATAAATAACAACGCTTGTAATAAAAAGAATTGAAAGTTAAGAGGAGTGTTTCTCTTCGGAGTGCGTCATGGGGATTTTGTTACAGACAACGGACGGCGTGGTTCACAGCAGGAAGGAAAGAATAAAGAATTCATCCACTAGACGACACGACCCTCTACACGGCGAGGGAGAAAGCTAATGTATGGAAACAATATGTGAACTATGTGATGTATGATGTTTTAAAACTGACGAGTATTAAATGTTAACGTCACCGGCCCTTTCAGGGACGAGTATAACAAACGAGAAAAGCCACGGCCCGTAGTGGGACGAGTATACGAAATGAGTAAAGCCACGGCCCGTATCGGGAACAGTATACAAAACGCGTACTGCCGCGGTCAAAGTAGGAGTAGTGGTCATGCAATACTACGACAGGCGTTCAATAAGTAATGCCCCTGACCCTTTCCAGTTGTCTGATCTAGAAGAAATGTTGCATATGTAAGGATATATATATATATATATATATATATATATATATATATATATATATATATATATATATGTATGGGCTATGTTACAAAAACAGCTCTGAACTAATTGTGGTTTCGCATTTACAGGTGTTTGAACTGAGCCAGGTGTGAAATGGAGTCAGTTGAGTGTCGCGCAGTGATTCCGTTTTTGTATCTAAGAGGGCGCATACCAAAGGAGACTTTTGATAAAATGAAAAAAACTCATGGTGATTATGCCCCATCATATGACCTTGTAAAACGGAGGCATCGAAAATTCAAACATGGCCGGAAGTCTGTGGAAACAGCTCCCATACCTGAGCGTCTTTCTTCTGTCATTGATGAGGCATCTGTCCGTCAAGTTGAGGCTGCCATTTTTTAAGATCGACGCTTTACTATTCGCTAAAGAGGCCAAGAGGTGAAGATTAATTCATGACTATTTGCATATGCATAAGGTGTCTGCCAGATGGATTCCCATGTTGCTCACACCTTTCCAGAAGCAAGAACGCGTCGAGTGCTCGAGGATGAATTTTGGGAGGTGCCAAGAAGATGGTGTCAAATTTTGGCAAACGACTGATTACACAAGAAGAAACTTGGGTCTATCACTATGATCCAGAGACAAACGCCCAGTCAATGCAGTGGAAGCACTTGGACTCATCACCTCCAAAGATGGCAAGGGTGCAGCCCTCCGCTGGAAAGGTCATGCTCACAGTCTTCTGGGACCAGGATGGAGTAGTGATGATAGATTTCCTGGCAACGGTTACCACAATTACTGGAGTCTATTACGCTTCACTTTTGATGAAATTAAAAGAAGCTATCAAAATCAAGAGGCGGGGAAAAATCAGCAAAAGTATCCTCCTCCTGCAGGACTACGCTCCGGTCCACAACTCGCATGTCGCCAGATCAGAAGCACGGGCGTGTTACTATGAAATCGTCCCCCCCCTATTACTCTCCTGGCATTGTACCCTGTGACTTTGATATCTTCCCAGCCATGGAGTTGTTTTTAAAAGGAAAGCGTTTCCCAGATGATGCAGTCTTGATTTCTGAAGTTACGACGTAGTTGGAGGACTACCCTGGGGTGTTCTACAAAAAAACAGTGTCTAGAGCTGAATCAAACGATGGGAGAAATGTATAACTCTAGATGGTTTCTATGTAGAGAAAGGCTAATAACTGTGCCAAGTTTAATAAATCTACTACTATGGGAAATGGACGAGAGGCATTACTTATTGAACACCCCCTGTACATTGTGGCTTAAAGAAAACAAAAGAAATCTGGTCATCTCAATATAATACAAAAATCTGTGTGGATGTATGTCTCGCTTGAACTTGAAAATAAACAACAAACACCCCTAAAGTAGGTATTATTTTAACTGGAATAACCCCGTAAATAATATCGAAAAATTTAAAAAAAGATTAATTTCTTCGTTTAATGTGATCACGATTTTGTATGTTATCTTGTGCGCATGACGTCATATTGATAGGTACATGACGTCATAATGATAGGTTTGGATATTATTTTTATTTCATCATCACATAAGTATTGTTCTTTTTGCGTTTCTCTTCAGACTATTTTCTTCATCAAAGGGAGGGGAATAAGAAAGAGTGATTTTAGTATAGCTCTCGTGGTCTCCTTAACTTTATATTTATATTATTTGGCGTTGTCCGGGAATAAAACAATACAATGTTAAGAAACGTTATATTGGCATTATTATTTAAGAAAAGAAAAGATAAGCAACACATATCCTGGCCAGTACTAAATGGGTGACGATATGGTGACAATGTGGTGTACAATAGAAGTGAAGCAACGCATATTCTGACCAGGACTAAATGGATGACGATTAAGAAATACCAAGTGCTGTAAAATCAAGGTTAAGCAACGCGTATCCTTGCAAGTACTAAATAGATGACTATTTTGGAAGACAGGTGCTGTACAATCGAAGATAAACAACACATGGCATGACCACTACTTGATAGTTGACTAGTTGGGAATACGAGTTGCAGTAGAATCAAAGTTAAAAAACGCATATCTTGGCAAATATTAAATGGGTGATGATTTGGGAAGACCATGTGCTATACAATTAAAGTTAAGCGACGAATATTTTGGATATTACCAAATAGTTGACGACTTGGGGAGACACGATGCAATACAATACCATTTGAGCAACGCCTATCCTGGCAAGTACTAAATGGGTAATAATTTAGGGCGACAAGGTGCTGTATAATAAAAGTTAAGCAACACATATCCTGGTCAGTATTCAATAGGTTACGATTTGGCAAGACCAGGTGCGGTACAATAAAAGTTAACAATGCATATCATGACCAGTACTAAATGGGTGACGATTTGAAAAGACCAGATGAAATACAATAAAGGTTAAGCAATGCCGATCCTGACTAGTACTAAATGGGTGACGATTTTGGGAGACCAGGTGCGGTACAACATAAGTTAAGCAAACCACCAACAAAAACACCAACAACCACCGCTACCACCGCCACCGCCACCACCACTACTCATTCTCCTTCACCACAACTTCCACCCCCACCTTCACCACCAACACTAAAACATCTCCTTCTGCTTCACCAACACCACCCTTACAACCGCCAACACCACTTCTACTTCACCCCTACTATAACCATCACCATAACCGCAAAATCCACCACAACCGCCACTACCACTGCTCCTCTTACTTCACCATAACCAGCACCACCACATCTTCTCCTTCACCACCACGACGTCACCTTCACCACTAACACCATCAACACCCCAACCCCCACCACCACAACCACCGACACCGACAACACCACCACAACCACTTGCTTGCTCCTTCACCACTGCCACTACCACAACCACCGCCACCACGACTTATCCTTCATCTACCACCACCACACTACCACTGTTAGCACCACTTCTCTTTCTCCTTCACCACACTCACCACCACCACCGCCACTTCCACTACCACCACCACCGATACCGACACTGCAAACACCACCACGACCACTTCTCTTTCTCTTTCTCCTTCACCACTACCACAACCACAACCACCGCCACTACTATTTCTCCTTCACCACCGCCACAACCACCACCATTACTCCTCCCTCTACTTGACCATCACCACTGTCACCACTACCTCCACAAGCACCGTCACCACCACCGCAACCATGACTTCCCGTTCACTCTCACCGCCAACACCGCCACCACCAACATCAACACCACCAGCAGGGCTCCTTCACCACTACCACCGCCACCGCCTACCCCACCACCACCAACAGGTCCCCATTCTCTTTTACAACCGCTACACTACTTCTCATTTACCACCGCGAACAACATCACGACTTCTCCTTCTCTTTCACCACCACCACATCACCATCACTGTTACCACAACTTCTTCTACTTCACCACCACCGCCAACACCACCGCCACCACTACTAGTTGCTCTCCTTCTGTCGTCGAGAACATTGATATGCACTCTTTATGTAATCCAAAGCGGCAGATTAATCTAATTCCAAGTTCTATGCTTTATAATAGTTGGTACAACATACAGCGTTTTTTAGTTCACATTCACCAGGCATAGTACCTACGGTCAACGCTACATATATATATATATATATATATGTTGATTAAATATAGGTTTCTGTTCGAAATCCCCAGAGGTTTACCGATTATGCTAGAAGTTGACCAACTTCTAAGAAATGTGAGGTGAATGGCCTCGAACACTGCCATGGTGATAACAAATATTAACGCCGTTCGAGGCAATGGCGACTCGTAATATATTGATTTTAAACATCCGAAATAGTGAAAGTAAAACCTGTCGGATTATGCGAATAATTCGTTTCACACGAGCAGTGATATAAAACCGGTCTTGCCAGGAAACCAAGTTATACGAATAAGTCAGGTTTCTAGTTGAGAAAAAAAAGAAGAATTTACTACTTGTGATTATTATTTAGACTTGATGCTGTTAAGACAGGAGTTAGCAAATACGTTTACGGTGGATATGTGTGCTCCAGTTGCAGTTTACGGTGGATATGTGCTTCAGTTGCAGTTTACACATAAGTGTGTATGCAACCAATTAGAAAAAAAATTATTCTAACAGTCGAAAATTCCACTCGTTACAATCTGTCGAAACTTCAAAAGACTTTTATTAAATGTTTTTGTCGTTATTCATTTTGGGGGTCATGTTTGATGGCAAGTTAATGTCATCGTTTAAGCGGCACGCTCATCGACTTTCAACCTTACACAACTCCGGCAAAAAGCACATTTAGACGACTATGTAATGCAACGCCAAAAATTCTGTAATAAAGTAAACAATACAATGATCATTTTGTTTTATTTATATATATATATATATATATATATATGTATATACAGGATATTCATAAATTGTGTGTACATTTCTGAAAATTAGTTACTTTATTTGTGTTTGCGATAGAACAAATCTCTTAAAAACGTTATAAATGTACTTAGTTTTAAGTATAGTTATTGAATAATTATTTACCAACATATTTGCAACAATCTCTTGATGAGTAAAACAATTTTTTTTCACATAGCTGAAACTGAATAAAAATAAACTGTGTCCTATAGTTAGTTGAACTGATGTTTTCTGAACACATATGAAAACAAGTGTGTATGCAACCAAACCTAGTTTATTAGAAGATTTGAAAGATGCTGTGATGAGATACAAGGCTGATAAGTGTACTAGTCTCTAGTATCTATATATACTACGAACAGTAGTATGTATGGTGGACTGTATTCTTCTGTTCAAACTCATATTGATAAAACGTTAAGTATTTATTCTCTTGTTTTGCCTTGTTACTATTTTTGAAATAACTGTTGCTGCTGTTATTGGTGTTGTTTTTGTTGTTGGTATTGTTATTGTCATTTGGAACTGTTTTTTCGTGGAGTAGCATTATTTACCCCGTTTTATAATTTTAATTTTATTTTTTTTCTGCTATCAGTTTTGATAACTATTTTGGTGCCGGTTACTTGTAGGTGGACGCCTCCAGACATTAGGAATGTTACCGAGGAGCAGAAGGGGCAAGCCGAAGCTGCACCTAAAGGTTTTGAATGGAGCAAGCCCCCTAAAGTTGTTATCAACGTTGTTAAATTTGTTGAGAAGGCGAAAAAGTCATTCATTTAGTTACAAACACATAACTACTTATTGACCTCCCAAAGTTTGAAGAAATAAAGAAAAGAAGTATTATAATGTTTGTAGTAGATAAAAAGACATTATGTATAAGCTATTGGTAACGACAGGGGATAGACCACAAAAAAAATTCGTGGTAAAAGCTAGAATACTTAGAACACTTTGTTTCCAAATGAGGAAACATGTCTGAAGCTGTCTCAGACACAGAATATCACCTAAGAATACATTCTTAGAATAGAGTAGATGGGGAATAGAAGGGCAGCTGTGTCCATTTCCAATGTTCTGTTCCTTGTGGGCGGGGAACATTTAAGAGCTTTCTTCTTTAAATTATGTGGACATCCCGTCCGTAACCTGGGATGAACACCCAGGTATCTGGACATTCGTAAATATTATTATGCAAGGCAGCATTTGAACATATTCTGTATTATATGGATGTAGAAGAAAAGCCGCCTGTAATTGTGGCCGAAAGAAGGCCTGCTTGTTGGGATTGTGAGAAAATAAGAAATCTCACTTTCCAATGCCCACTGAGAAAGCCAACTATTATCCAAACTAGAGTGGGTCAACATTTAGTGTTGACAATGACCCAAAGAGTGGAGATGCCCATTGATCCCCCACCGAAATCTACCAAAGAAGTCTACTCGTTTCTCCCTGATCTAAGCTAACTTAGTGGCAAATAGAGAAATGAATGGGTATTGATCCAGGTAAAAACACCTGGTCGTCTAGCCCTGGGTCAAATTAGAGAAGAGGAGATACTATCCAAAGATCCGGGAAAGGATAAATATGTAGAATGTGTGACCTGAAAAAAAAACTTGATCAGGAAAAAGTACCAGTTTATCTGAAATCCTCCTAAAATAAAAACTCGTAGTAACAAAATAAATCTCCCTCTAAAAAACACCCCCACAGCCACCCAATAAAACAAAGTCAATCACCTCAATTCCAAGTCTGACTAAACTAGGTTCGTTTTCGAAAGCTATGCCTTAGGTTGGTCGGATGAAGAACGGGTAACCCTGTTATTGCGGAAAGTGGGAACATGGAGGAATACAACATATACGAGCTTGATATTGCCCAGAAAACATGAGGAAGTTTGATTAGATGAAAATATAAATATGGTGTCGAAGATATTTGAAGAAAAAAATAGTCTATTACGCACGCGATACAAATGTCTAAACATCGTAATAACAGATCACGAGGATTTTTTGTCATACGCAGGAACAGTAAACTCTTTGGTTGAGCAATTCAAAATAGATAAAATAAGCAAGAATGTATTCAAATGCCTAATTTTTATTCAAGGACTAAGTACAATAAAATAAGGTCTAGAATCTTTAAAGTGGTGCAGCAAGACACACAAATCATCGTTATGAAGAATGACGGAAGAATCTCCACATTTAAGGAAAAGGTTTTTCCAAAGTACGACGGATAAAACCACAAGAACATCCAAGATTCATAAAGATAGGAAAATATGAGACGTGTTAAAATACTAAGCATACTAACTATGTATGTTGATATAAGAAAACATTATGTGAATCTTGAGGAATTAAATGTACTAAATAGTATGGTTGCCACAAGAATAAAAACATTTTTTGGGGAAAGATAAGCATTATGTTGTCAAAAAAAGCAAATATCCTGAACAGTGAAAATACAAAATACGTAGATGTACGTATAAATGGGCATACAGTCACTTTTTTACTGGATTCTAGCTAAGACATAAGTATTATTGACGAACAATCATGGAGAAAAATAGGAAAACCCAAATCATCTGAAGCTAAGAAAATTGTCAGAGGAGTTTAAAAAACATTAAAGGAGAATGAAAGGGCAATATTTATTACTGCGGCAAAACTGCAAAAACAAAAGTATATGTGATTCAAGGGGTTAATCTATGTCTCTTGAGAATAGCCTGGATAGTATGTTCAATTTATTTGAACTCCCAATGAACACTATTTGCAACGAAATAAACAGTGCAGAAAAGAATAAAATATATCAAAAATGAAGAATCCATGAAAAAATTGAAAGACCAATGTGCCATGTTTTTCATGAGAGTTTGGGTTCGTGTACAAATACAGACATCAAGTTTAAACTTAAGGAAAATATCATTCCAAGTTTTAAACCAAATGGAAACGTCACTTTTCCTCCTTAGACGCAATTAACTAAGAAACTGGAAAGATTATAAAACATTGGAGTTATATCTAAGGTAGGCTATGCGGACCGCGCGTCGCCTACCGTCCACTTAAAAAAGAAAAGAAAAAATATGAGTGTGCGCCGATGTTTGAACAGGCTTAAATGACTGCTTAAAGGATCATAATTGTCCGCTACCTTCCCCAGAAGACATTTTCTCGAAGTTAAATACAATAAAAGATGTTTTGAAAAACTGATCTATCTGACACATACTTTCAGGTAAAAATGAGCAAGGATTGCTAAAAAAAAGTGTGTGCATAAGGGAATTTTATAACAAAATAGGCTACATTCCAGCTAAAAGGTCGCCTCAGATTTGTTTTAAGAGATCATGTAAATTATGTTACGGGTCTTGAATTTTCTACCGCCTATTTATACCGTATTCTAGTCAATAGTAAGTACGTTCACGAACACAAAACACACATATGCGCTACGTTTAAACTACTAAAATAATTTAGTTTCAAATTAAGTCCCGAGAAGTGTCAATTCTTTATGAAAGGAATTAAATACCTCGGACAAGTGATACACAGTGTGGGCAGAAAATCGTATCCACAGAAGACTGATGCCATTGAAAATATGTCTGCACCCGACACAGTTGTCAAACTACAATCGTTTTTTGGGTTGACGTAATATTCCAGAAAATAAAAAGAATCTACTCTCATATCTAGCCTTAGCTCATTATGATCCTTTGAAAGAAATCATATTTGCGACTGATGCTAGTGAATACGGAATGGGTGCTACACTGCTACACACATATGAAAATGGCACAAATAAACCGATCGCCACGCTTCGATGATGAGAAAAGTATAGTCGGATAAAGAAATAGGCATTATCGATTGTGTTAGGGGCTAAACATACTATCGCTGTTTACATGGTAGATAAATTATACTTCAAACAGACCAAACTCTGTTAGTAACTATATTTATATAAAAAAGGCATTCCCACCCATACAGCTAAGCGTTTACAACGATGGAATGTAAATCTATTGAACTATCATTTTAGGATGAAATATATCGCATCCAAAAAAATTGAATGCGGATGGACTGCAAAAAATTATCCTCCAAAACTGAAGACATTTTAGAAGAGACGGTTATAGCAGCACTAAAACGGGAACAAGAAATATCAGGACTGTTGGTAAGCACTATCAGAGGATTACCTGTAACATTTGAACAAATAAAAAAAGAAAGTCGACAAAGATGATTTTATATTAAAGTTAAGGACCAGACGAGACTGAACGAAAGAAAAAAAAAGAACCCAGATTTCACCTCCTCAATATACGACGACACTTTAATGTACGCAGATACAATTGTAATACATCAATCTCCACGTAAAGTTATGCTGACAGAATGTCACACCGGTCATCCTGGCATGTCCCGGAGTAGATCACTCATGCGATGCTATGTATACTGTCTGAGAAATAAGAAGGAAATAGAAAATTTTGTAAAACTATGCCGAGGTTGTCAATTGGCTGCAAGGGCGCCCCCGGTCAAAACAAATCTTTGACCCAAAAAGGATGTGTCGTAGAGACGTCTACATATGGACTATACCGGACTGATAAATGGATATTATTACTTGATCTACGTGGACTCTTTCTCGAAATGGCCTGAGGTATTCAAGTGCAAGCATATTACATCTAGGAACACCATCAGTGCATTAGATGAAATTTACAGTCGTTTTGAGGGAACCCAGACATAGGTCAGCAACAATGGTACGGCGTATACAAGAGAGGAATTTAAAAATGTTTGTACTTCTATGGACATTGAACACATTACTACACCGGTGTATCATCCTAGGTCGAACGGTCAAGCCGAAGAATGTGCTGACACGTTTGAGCGTGCCTTAAAAAATAAATATATATACACGGAAGAAAAAACTATCTAAAAATGTTTAGCAATTTATAGGGTGACTCCTAATGGAAACAACGACTCGAAGTTGTCCCCTGCGGAACTTATGTTCGCAAGGAAAATACGATCGATGTTCGATAGATGTATTCCTTATCCAAGGAAAATGTTTCTAAAAAAAATGTAAACATAATAAGATACTCCCCAGGAGATTAAGTGTATTTCGATAATTTCCAAGGTGGAAAAAGTTAGTGGATGGAGGGTTCCATTCAGAAAATGATTGGCAAAGTGGGCTACACCATAAAAAGGGAAAAATACGTGTGTAAGAGACACATCGACCAAATTAGACGAACGATATGATGAAATAAATGAAAAAAGCGAGCGAGAAGTGCTAATGGAAATTCTGTGTGAGCTCTTGACATGCCACTACCCAATATTGTACACGGACATATGTATAAATCTACTTCACGAGTCTCAGACTAAAAGGATACAAATCCATTAGTTGGAAATAAAAAAAAACACACGTGAAAAAATAACAGTTGATCGTTTCAGCTCGGATCCTAAGATTAATAAATATTAGACGCAGAAAATTCAAGGGACGTTATCCGCTTCGAAGGTGGGTGTGTGATAAAACCTGGCTCCTCTCAATGCTGATAAGTGTACTAGTCTCTAATAAATATGTATTATTAATTATATATATATATGTTATATATATTTTATATATTATATCTATATTATATATATATATTATATATATATTGTATATATATATATATTATATATATGTATAGTATATATTATATATATATGTATATAATGTATATAGTGTATATATATTTATATATATTATATATACTAGCAAATATATGCTCCCTCCTGGCGCATATTTTTGCTAGGCTCCGCATCAGAAATGAAGGCTCACGCGTAAGCCAATGGAGCCCCAGTCATATTTCTGTGGTGGTTAGACATTGATTTTCTGTGTTTATGACCAAGATTATTTTTAGTTGAAAATAAAGGAAAAAAAATTCGATCCTACCCCGATTTTTGTTGTACCCTCGCCCATAAATAGAAAGACTTGTAGTTTAAAAAGAAAGAGAAAAAAATTGTTGTACCCCCCTCAATTTTTTTATATACAGTTAGGGTTAGGTTTTTTTTTTCCTTTTTAATTAAAAATATTTACATGTATAGGGGGGATAAAAAAATTGGGGAAGGCGGTCAAAAAAATTTTTTTTTTTTTTTCTTAACTAAAAAATATTTCTATGACTGGTATCATAGAAATATTTTTTAGTTAAGAAAAAAAAAAAAAATTTTTTTGACCGCCTTCCCCAATTTTTTTATCCCCCCTATACATGTAAATATTTTTAATTAAAAAGGAAAAAAAAAACCTAACCCTAACTGTAACGATGGGGTCAAAGTTAGCGTGGGTCCTAAAATAAACAAGCACCACAAAATCAAATACAGTGAACACAGTGTGTGTGTGTGTGTAGGTGTGTGTGTGTGTGGGGGGGGGGTGTGGGGGGGGGGGGGGTAGGTGTTTGTTTAATGACCTTTTTTTAATTAAATAATTTGATTCTACAATCAGTTGTATAGTTTTCCAGTACAATGTGTTAGTTTATTTTGTTGACATTAAAGAAAAAAAATCACATCTTTTTTTTTAATAAATAAAACACCTCGTGAAAAAATGATAATATTGGATATGAAAGTATTAAGAAATCAAATACAGTAAACACGAAAAGTTTTTTAATTCTCGGAAAGAAAAAGTTTACCTGAACTGTGTGTGTGTGCGTGTGTGCGTGTGTGCGTGCGTGCGCGCGTTTTTATATAGTAATTTTTAAATCAATTATTATTTTAATAAAACAATTTGATTTAATAAATTTGTGTTTTAAAACATAATGGCTAAGAATAAACAAACTTAGGACGGTTTTAAAAATGGAAAACTGAGCACGGTGGATTACAGCGTTATTGTTTACATATTAACATCGGCTGCTTAATCAGATCGCCATATTTAATTACCGGAGGGATGGATGACACCACTGATTAAACAACTAATCGGCTGCTTAATGAGATCGCCATATTTAATTACCGGAGATAGGGAGGACGCCACTTATTAAACAGCTAATGACTTTGCAATTTTAACAGTACTCGCGTTGAAATGGTTTAGCAACACGCCGGTTATGATGAAAATGGTTGTAATTAATTGTATGAATAATGTTTATTAATATAACCTTATCGGAAAATATTGTAAATACATATGTAAATTGGATAATAGCAGTTATAAGTGTATATTTGTAAATATGAATTTAATTGAATGTTTAAAGGAATGACTTATGTTAATGGCAACACCAATCTGGTGTCTGAACGTCTTTTGATGACAGTATATAACGAATTTCAAAAAGATTAGTTTCAGTTAAATAGTCATACTGGAGTTTCGGCTTCAGACAGACAGACAGACAGATACATAAACTCCATTATTTATAGATATATTATGTATATTATATATATTTATATATATATAAAATATATATATATATATTATATTGTTTGTATATATATATAATATATATAGTTTATATATATATTATATATTTTATATATATATACATGTATATTATATATATATATATTTATATATATATTTCATATATTTAATATATATATATTATATATTATATATATATATTATATATATTTAATATATATATATATATATTATATATATTATATATTTTATATATATATTATATATATATATTATATAAAGTTCATATATATATAGTATATATATTATATATGTTATATATATTATATATATATATTTCATATATATATATATATATTATATATATATATTTATTATATGTTATATATATCACATATATATAATATATTTGTATATGTATATAATATAATATATATATATATATCATATATATTATATATATATAATATATTTATATATATATATATATTATATTTTATATATATATATATTATATATTATATATATATATATTATATTATATATATATATATATATTATATATATATATATATCTTCTATATAAAATTGAATGTCTATGTGTGTGTGTATGTGTGTTTTTGTGTGTGTGCCCTATAGAAAAAAAATTACAGACTACATATACAATATAAAAGTGTATTCTCATGTAAAATTCACAGAGTAACTTGATGGGCGTATTCGCGAATCTATAAACCCATCCCTTAGGGGTCCGTGGGTCGATTTCATCAGGGTGTGCGTGTCCGTTTCAGTTATTTTTAAATATATTTTATAGTAATTTAAAATTGCTGAGCCAAATTGTAATTTAATTACGTAATACTTTGAAATAACTTTTAATTTTATTTAATGTTTCTTAGCGTCAATTCTATTTACATGGGGGGTAACAAACTACGCCAAGGTGCGCCACTAGCCGCCACTTGCCGCCACTGCCCGACACTCTGTACGTACACAAATACATGTACATTTTATAATATTTTATCTAAACAATGTATTCAGTGTTGAGGGGCAAATTATACCTCAAGTATATAAAACAATTCATGGTTTTTAATGAAATTTTTTTGTTAGATGATAGCTAAGGACGAACGATAGGTCACGTTTAAAAACACAATTTAGGTTTGTTTAAAAAAGGTTAGAGAATATAGATAAAATATAAAAGTGTATTCTTATGTACAATTCACATAGTAAGATGATGGGAGTATTGCTGAATCTGTCCAACCAACCCTTAGGGATCTATGGGGCGCATTTTATCGGGGGGGGGGTCGTTTTCAGTTGTTTTTCATTCTATTTTATAGTAATTAGAAAATGCTGAGTCATATTTTGCTATAAATTACGTAATACTTTGAGATAACTTTTAACTTAATTTAACGTTTCTTAGCGTCAATTCTATTTACATGGAGGGGGTAAGAAACTATGCGAAGGTTCACCACTATCCGCCACTGCCCGCCACTCTTTACGCACACAAATACATGTACATGCACATTTTATAATATTTTATATAAAAAAGTATTCGACGTTGTCCGGAAAATTATACCTCAAGTACATAAAACAAATTATTATTTTTAATGAAATTTATTTGTTTGAGGATAGCTAAGGAAGAGCGATAACTCACGTTTAAAAACACAATTTAGGTATTTACAACAAGGTTTGAGAATATACATAACATATAAAAGTGTATTCTCATGTAAAATTCACAGAGTAAGATGATGAGAGTATTCGCGAATCTATAAACCCATCCTTAGGGGCCCATGGGGCATATTTTATCGGAGGGGGGGGGGCGGTCAATTATTTTTCATTATATTTTATAGTAACTTGAACATGCTGAGTCATGTTGTAATTTAATTACGTAATACTTTGAGATAACTTTTAATTTTATTTAACGTTTCTTAGCGTACATTCTATTTGCATGGAGAGGGTAAGAAACTAGGTCAAGGTCCGCCACTAGCCGCCACTGCCCGCTACTCTGTACGTACACTAATACATGTACATTTTATAATATCTTATATAAGAAAAGTATTCAGTGTTGTCTGGCAAAGTATACTGCAAGTACATAAAACAATTCATGGTTTTTAATGAAATTTATTTGTTTAAGGATAGCTAATGACGAACGATAACTCACGTTTCAAAACAAAATTTAGGTTTGTTTAAAAAAGGTTAGAGAATATAGATAACCTATAAAAGTGTATTCTCATGCAAAATTCACAGAGTAAGATAATGTGAGTATTATTAGTTTTTAACACATTTAAACTAGAGAAGAATCATATGGTAAAAAGGGAAATAGAGGGTTGCAGGAGGGAGGGAGGGAAATAATGGGGACCACGGAAAGAGAGACGGCTAGAGATAGAAGAGAGATTGAAGTTTTTATATAAAGTTGTTGCACACACTCTTTAATTTCTACTACTTTGTTTTGTTATCGCCCCGGGCAACGCCGGGTAGCCCTGGTAGTATTATATATATATATATATATATATATATATATATACTACAAACAGTAGTTTGCATGGCGCACGGTATTCGAGTACGGTATTCGAGTACGGTATTCGAGTACGGTATTCGAGTGTATTAGGGTCATCCTATTGAATTAACAATAGTGCTATTGTTAGTACAAGATATATGCTGTAATAAACCATCCTTTTTTAAATACATTAAACGCTGGTTGTCTTTTTCATCTTGACTTCTTACCAAGTGAGTTCAAAAGCTAAAATAAATAATGTGATTTGGGACATTAGTGTAAATCAGCTGACAATGTTTTCTGTGAACTGCAAACTCGTATTACCCTTTGTTATACTATTGATAGACGACATGTGTAAACTCATATAAAATTTGAAGTAAACTATATTTTTTAATATAGATTTATTTTTTTCTAATCTGTTTTTTACAGATTATTTCTATCGCGATACAAATATAGTTATGCTATTTTTAGTGCAAACGAACTTTATGGACACCATATCACTCTCTGTCACTGTCTTTCTCTCCATTTCTCCTTCTCTCTCTCTCTCTCTCTCTCTCTCTCTCTCTCTCTCTATATATATATATATATATATATATATATATATATATATATATAGTCTAAAGAAGCTTTTAGTCATTTTAAACTAAGAAAGAAAATGTTTTAATTTCCAGGGATACTATCTAAATCAAAAATATCGCAGACTTCGCACATGCATAAGTCGACTTATCGCTGGGATATTTCAAAATACAAAAGGAAGTTCAAGTATATAACAGTGAAACAAAATCAGGGGAACTTCACTTCAATTGTGAAATATTAAACAGGGATCATGTGCTGTTTACCATGTAACAGAATCTGAAAGTTAAAAACAGAATAGCTACAAAATTTCAGTGGTTCTGATCAATTGAGCACTTTTCCAATAACCAACTGTAGAAACAGTCAGTTTTAAGTTCCGTAAAGTAAATAAATAATAATAATAATAATTATAATAAAATAATAACAATAATAATAATAAAACATTACCATTAAGAGGACTATGTTATATGGTGTGCATATCATATAATACTACTACTACTGCGACTACTACTACTGATAATAATAATAATAATAATAATAATAATAATAATAATAATAATAATAATAATAATAATAATAGTACTATTAATACTATTCCAAGACTACACTCAATAAATATTCTGCGACATGCATTAAATTTATATAGGAATAACAGTTGCATAAAAAACAAAAAAAAAACGTTTAAGATGTGTTGGTACCAGATAGGCAAATAAATAAGAGGAAGAGGACCTTACCATATAGTTCGAAACACCCGATATATAGTCTAAAGAAACTTTGAGTCATTTTAAACATAAATAAAATGCTGTTTAAATTCCCCGGGTTACTAACTAAACTCAACATATCATATACTAGCAAGGCTACCCGGCGTTACCCGGGGCGATAAGAAAACGAATGAGTATAAATTAAATAGTGTGTGTAAGATCTTTAAATAAAAAAAACACTTCAATATTTCTTCTTCTCTGTAGCCGTCTTTCTTTCCTGCGTCCACATGATTCTCTTTCCTCCCCGACCCTCTTTTTCCTCTGAATTGTATTTAGTTTTAATGTGTTAAGAACTAATGATGATCTTATTCCTTTCCCCGGAGCCATCTGTTTCATATGTAATCGTGTAATCTCACATTTATTTCTCCGGTAAAATTTAAAAATAAATAGAAGTTAAATAGATATGTAACATTTTATGTTTAAACTTCTATATTCCCCCCCCCCTTTTCCTTTTTCTCTAACAGTTTATGTATCGTTCATCCTTTATTTTTTTTTATGCTGTAATGTTAGTTTAGGGGCCTTCACAGAACTGTCAAAAGTACCGTTACAATCAACGTATTAAGACAGATAATGTTAATAATGATTATTGATCCCGAACAATGGGAGTAGAAAAAATTGTTCCGGTCTATACCTAGGTTATTACCACAACTTACTTCAGAATATGATGAAGATTATTGATGTTTATAGTCAGGCGAGATGTAATATATACCCGTTACCAAAAGTAATACTGTCATTTAAACATTTCTGATCGCGAACAACACCAAGTAGATGAAATTGTTCTGTCAATACCTGATTTCTTATCCCACTCCATTGTAAAATATCAAGAAAATACGAAATGAAGTCTATAGTCTTAAAAGCGTATTTCATAGGTGATCTAATCTGACAAAGTACCTCAAAAGCGTTTTTTATAGGAGACGTAAACTTCAGAATCGCTCGAAAAGCATTTTTCATAGGTGACCTAAACTGCAGAAACATCCGAAAAGCATTTTTGAAAGGTGACCTAATGTGCACAAACCTCAAAAAGCGATTACCATAAGTGACCTAAACTGCACAAGCCCCCGAAAAGCGTTTTCCATAGCAAGGGATAAACTGCACAAGACCTCAATATGAGTTTTACATAGGGGTACTAAACTGCAGAAACTTTGAAAAGAATCGAAAGTTTACGGTCGCGCATCTGTGGTACAAAAGAATAAAAAGTTTACGTGCACGTCTCTGTGGTACAAAATAATCCAAAGTGTACGTACACACCTATGTTGTACTAAATAATCCAAAGTGTACGTATGTGCTTCTGTTGTACAAAAAAAAAACAAAGTTTAGAGACGCGCCTGTGTTATACAAAAGAATCCAAAGTTTAAAGACGCGCTTCTGTTGTACAGAAGACTCTAAAGTTTTGAAACGCGCTTCCGTTGTACAAAAGACTACAAAGTTTACACACGCGCCTCTGTTCTACGAGCAAATTGAAAGTTTACAGACGCAACTCTGTTGTACAAAATAACCTAAAGTTTAAAGACGCGCTTCTGTTGTACAAAATAATCCAAAGTTTAGAGACGCGCCTCTGTTGTACACAAGCATCAAAAGTCTTGACACACTTATCTGTTGTACACAAGAACTAACACTTTAGAGACGCGACTCTGTTGTACACATAAACTAAAAGTTTAGAAACGCGCCTCTGTTGCACACTAGAACTAAAAGTTAAGAGACGCGCTTCTAGTGTACACAAGAAGCGAAAATTTACGGATTGCAGAAGTACTATATGTATCAATGATATATTTTTTTAAATGTAGTCCTACCGCCTCATTCCAACTCCCTATAAAGTAATTTTCAGATTAGTTATAAGAGTGACATGGGTATCAAAGTAAAGCATGAAAGTGTGGAACTCCTCATTCCTAGAACTCGTCTCATACCGACAAAATAAAGGATGGTACCGCAATTCGTCCAGAATGAGCTTCTCTTAATTGTTTATCCTCTCTCCGGAGCATACTTCTCATGTCATTTCCGGTTCAATTTTAGAAAATGACTTGCAATGTTTATAGGGAATGACTTGCAGATTTATTTATAAATTACTACATAATATAATTATTTTCTCTTTAAATTAGTACAAAATTTAATTAAAATTAAACTAAAAATAGCTCAAATAATCGACCCTCAAGACGAACTCTGCCCTATAGCTCCCTAGGTGTACATTTAGAGATTCAAGAATAGTTATATTAACTTTCTCGGTTATTTTAACGTAAAAATACACTTTTAGATTTTATCTAGATTCTCTAACGTTTTATTTTATATAGGGCACATACACATACAAAGACATTGAGTTTAATATACATAGATATGAGACATAATTTATAAAATATATAAATTCATGTTTGTATTCTATTTCTTATTCAGTGACGTATAGGAATACAGATTATTTTTGAAATCAGAATGCCGACCTGTGACCTAAACATTACGAGTTCACGTACACATGGCCTATGCAAATTTCTTAATCGTTAAAAAACTTAACTAGATAATACGGTATGGTTTCACTCCTGGCATGAATCACTTTTCTGACTCGCCACACCGTAGTGCTGTGTAGTACCATGTGCTACCTCACTCGACGACCGTCGACCACAACGTCGTGTTTTCGTTGCCTTCTTCTTTGTCTTCATCGTCGAGCCGAGTCGTCTATCTACGGACGAATCATCGAGGGCAAGCACTGGTCCACAAGTTAAAATAAAAGAAACACAACTCTCGATAAATAACACGAACACATGTACGTTGTGTATAACTTAGTTTGAACTAGGAGTGTGTGTGACACCGACGCGGTCTGTCGAGACCCCCTATTATCGTTGCTAAAGTCGTCAGCTCATCTCATCGTTTTCCATGTCCGATCCGCTCTCTCGGGGGGTTCCATCCTAACTGTTCGTCTTCTCTCCGAGACCTAAACTCGTCAACTTTTTCCATGAACTTTACTGTCGTCAACTGTCGTAAAACTAACCTACCTTACTGTAGTCAGGTGTCGTAAAACACTGTCACTCCTAAAATGTCGTGTCCAGTATTCTTTTCTTAGTGACCTGTCCTGAACAATGGAAATTGACCTCTCCCTCATTTACTTTTGTCTCTGTCGAGTAGTCATTTTCTATCCCGTATTTTCTTTTGTCTTTGTCGATTAGTCACTTCCTATCCTGTCGCTCTTCATTGTATAACACTGTTATATAGCGGAACTGTTTGTCTGTAGATGTCAACGAACTTTTTGATGAACATATGTGTCCATTTATTTAAAGTTATGAGGAATATAAATCAGCCTAGAGGTTACAAAATTTATCAACCACAAGGGTCGCATGGGACTGAAGCTCGATTTTTATATAGTGTTAGTCAGGAGCATTGCAAGGGCTGGTGCCGATCTCCCATAAAGAATTGCTTGCATAAGAACAGTTGACATTCCCTAATTGTGCGTTTCTAGTGATCAGCGAAAATGGAAGACGAATTTGCCGCCGAGAAAGGGGTAAATAATTCTTGGTAGGACAGCCGCGTGTGAACTGAGCAAAATCGGTACACACACCAAACTCTAAGCTAGTCTGAGGGGCAGTAATATCAAGTTAGAGGGGAGACACACCAAAGAGTTACGCATATTTGAAAGACGGGTAACGAAAAAACACAGATTCATTAACACGTGTTAAACTTTAAAATAAAATTACAAACAAAGAAATCTAACAGTTGAAGAAGCAGAATATCGAGCAAATATATTATGTATGTATCGTATATGTTTAGCAATTGAATTAGATCTTAAAGAGTAAACCTTTTTCATTTTCTCCATACAACTTAATAAGTCTCAAAGTGAAAACACAATAATATAGAAAAGATAAATTGTTTCTGTCCCGGATATATTGCCAAGGGAATATACTTAATTCTCCTTGTGACGTTATAAACATTTTAAATAATAAATGTAGAGTTAAGATATACGAGAACGCTCTGGTTGGTCGATGGAGATCTCGTGTGAAGTTAAAGAAGATATCTTTTAAACAGTTACGTTTTTTGGTGAAGCGCAAAATTGACAGCAGCGGAATAGAAAAGACAATATAAACTATTAGGAGTTTATGCTGAAATAAACAGGCCGGGGATAGTGTGTAGAGTATGAAGCAATCTTTTCGTATCCGTAAAATTCAGCTCCCAGCTAAGAAAAAAGAAAAGCACCCAAAATGAATTTCTAGATCCGATCAGAAATTAATTGAACATCGGATTTAAACTCTATTAGATTATTAAAAAAAAACAATTAATCGTTTACAGAACAGGCAAACACAAACTTTAAATAAATACAAAATCCTTTTCTCAATTCAGATTTGTTTGATCAAAAGTTGTCCAATTGAAACTGAACGTTATTTCACTGATGAATGTTATAACAAAAAACGACATGAAATATATTTAGTTTCTGAAATTTTAAGATGTATTATTTCTTATAGATTCGTGGCGCAACGGATAATTGTATTAAGTAAAAATCAGTGCAAAGTGACAGTCAATATTTCCTCTAGTTGAAGATCTAGTCTTTACTATAGGGAAGTCTAACTAAGAATAACATGTTAAAAATAGGTAAGATTTCTGACCGGTCATTACTGACGGAACGGTGGATTAAATATTTTACAAGAGGCACATAAAGAAGGTCGGAGATTACATCAGTCGAAAGTTTGTGTAAATAAAATCCAATCTGATAACAGTAATCAAAATAAGAAAAAAATAAACAAAATACATAATAGACAGTTAAATCAAATAAACCAGCCGTTTATTATCGATTTTCAATTGTGTACCCATCAACACGATTCAAGTGTAATATCTGTTCTTTCTGAAATAAGCTAGTTTCATAGGCGTTTTATTTTCCTTTCGTAGACGGTGTAAAGTTTACGTCTTTCGTGTCCTCCTTTTAAGCGGATAATCCTTTTTATGCCTTTTGTATCAGCGAACTCATCCGAGCGGGACTATCGACATTACTGACCATGCTATTTTTACAGCCGTACCTTTTTGAGAAGCTGGATTCCTACTATAAACTGGTTTCGTGTACAATTATTACCGTTATGGTATGCGGGTAACACACGCGTCAGCATTTTCTTAACAGTATTCAAAAACAGTCAATGCATAAACTACATACGGTACGGCCATGGAAGAGATATCAACGAAATAATGAGAAAATCTATGTACAGTAAGAAGTTGTATATATAGTTTTTACAAGAAATAAACGTCACGGATCTATCTCTAAGGTATTTGAATTTACGAAAATGTTACTCAACGTCTGGTTGATTCACTATGGGGTTGTCGTTCGGCCTGTCGTTCAGTTCATCTCGTTATTACTTAAACTGTAAACTCCTATGATGTGTTGTTAAGCACTAACCAAAAGGCCATATGAAGGTGGGATTTTCCCCAAAGTCTTCAGCTATTTACTTCAGCAACATAAGTAATAAGTATTGCTAAGTTGTGACACAGGTTATCAACGCTAATACCTATTTGATCAGAACAGGTGGCTGGATCATGAAGTATCCTGTAATTTACGTGTTTTTTTTTTCAAATCATACGTTCCCGCAACATACATTTACTATTAAATACTCGATTCTAACGGGCGACGGATTTACAGATAAAAGTAATCCTGCGCATGATGCCAGTACTCTCCTTCCGCTTCCATTCACCAACACCTCGTGAAATATAACATCCCGAAAAAAGATTTTAGGAGTATTTTAACTGGTAACCTGTCCATTCTTGCGGTTTCATATTGTAGTATTCGCCTCCCCATATTAGAAGCGTTATTCATTCGCATAAATAAACCTGGCATCACCCATTCTCGTTACGAGGGGGAGGGGCGAAGATATGTTGACATGTTTCTGAAATGTTTAAACGAACGATGCGTATATATATATATATATATATATATATATATATATATATATATATATATATATATATATATGTATATACACTGGAAAAATACTCGTTCCAGGACGAGTATATAAAACTCCCCGATCAAAAAATGTTTTCTACCACTTTGATGTCACCTTAAGAAGAATTACATATGTATGATAGTATACCTTATGCCTCGAATCCTCATTCCAACTTCCATACACATTCCATGAAATGATTTCGATTTTTAAAAAATGTCTAAATTTAAAGGTTTACTCTTTAAGTGTATTAAGACTGAATTAAAATGCAATTCATCTTTTTTAATAGGTGTCTTATGAATATGGATTAAATGTAATCCACATGTGAAATGTTTGAATTTGTAAACATGGCGCTATGCCTATGATATGCCCTCTAAGACCCCTTTCACGTACTCCAACGAAACTAAAATTAGTGGGCATATTAATCAATATATGTGTAATTCGAATCATATCTGAATTTTTACGAATGGGTTCAACTACTTTGTACTCCTATAGCATAACTCTAAAATAAAATAAATATACACCGCATTACGAACCTTTACGCCTAACAGCTTATTTTTAGACTTCTTAATTATCAATTAATTAGTATAGGAGTTAATCATGTAGATACTAATATATAACATACAAACACACCTAACTTTATAAAGATCCTACAAGAACGGGTATAATTATCTCTACGAACACAACAGTTTTGCATCACTGTTATGACCCCTAACGAAAATTAAAATCAAGATATACTATTACTAAGCTATATGTCTAGAGCCCTTATCCCGTATGTTTTATTACAATTTGTATATATAAACATATTTGAAGATCCATACGAAGCAGTGTCCGAAAGCCTTAGCATGTTTCTCTCACCACCTTGTACATGTAAATAGCCTGTCACGACAACATGAAAGACAACAGGTGAGTAATCTAGCACTTGTTAAACTAAACGGATAAACCTATCAGAGACAAAGAAATACAAAACAAAAACGAAAAAAGGTCTTGCCTGTAATTTTTACATTTGTTCTAGGCGTGTTGCCGTAAATAATTAAATCAAAAGAGCTGTTTATAATATATAGAATGGTAATTTAAAAAGAAACTGACGTGCTAGATGAGTTTTAAAAGTTTTTTAAATTTCTTTTATCAGATTATTAATAAACCATGCTCCTCTTCCCACCGTGTATTCAAAGAGGGAAAATTAATTCAGACTGAATTTACTTCGTCTTATCTTTTTGCAAAATTGAGACCGAATAATATCATAGTAAGAAAGCCAACCTAATCCTATTTATAAAATAAAGTAACATACGTTATGAGGCATAAGATGTATCGAATCTTAAATGGTACAAAAATACATAAAACTAGCCTTCCTTTAACAATGTGGCTATATGCACTTTTGAGTGAGGGTATGTGAGTACCGGTTTGCGGCCACAGACCGATCGCATGTCTAACGTCATGTTATCCATTCGAAATCTCGATACATTATTTGCCTATATGTGTATGTTTGCCGAGTAGCTAACTGGCTCGCTCTCAGACACCAAACACATTAGACAAAATGTAAAACAACTATTATTAATTAACAACAAATACGACCACCGAATAACATCTATATTCAACATTCAGTACTGTATTTTATGTGAACTGGAGCATGTGAGGTAGCTGTATTGGAGATATCGGAGTTCTTTAAAGGGTTCTGTTAAACAGAGATAACCCTGGAAGTTTATAATTACATTATATAACGCTAAATAAATTACCACCCGTTCCAATGTGTGGCTTATTTTCTAGGGAAGATAATTGAACGACGAAATGGTTGGCTTTCAATGGTTGATGCATTCACCGTTTATATAAACTCTAAGTGTACACAAGAAGTACGCGCAATATTAGTAGAGTTATATTGAATTATTAGAAATACTAAACTAGTTATATCTCAAACTGTTGCAGAAGGATAGATATTTGATTAACCAATCAAAAATGAAAAAAATACACATGTAGATGAGTGCCAAAAGAAAGAGAAGGGTACTTCAAAAAGTGTGGTATTAGTACATTGGACGAAATAGATCTGCTCCTATGAACAACGAGTATAGTACTGGGTCTCGGTTAGTCATGTGTAGATTTTGGTGTTTTGTAACGCGGCGAATTATGTTTATAAGATTCTTTTATGTCCTTCACTTTGGTATTACGTAGGGTATGATGGCATTGTATTTTTAGACGCTTTCCCGTGAAATGCAATACATTATTTTACTTCACAGGCTAGTATAGTGGTGGTGTATATATATATATATGTATATATATATATATATATATATATATATATATATATATATATATATATATATAACTTAGAGAAAGAGGCAAAATGCCTTCAAACACCATATATTGTTATTAAAACCATTTTTTTTCACTTGACTTTTTTTCTAATAATTTGGCTCGGTATCACAAGCTTCATCAGAGATTAAAACAAATCAAAGGTATTCACCTTTTTGTATTCGTAAGAATCCTTCCTGGTCTTTAAGAAGTGACGTCCGATGTTGTGTCGACTTTACAAAGTAAATGTCTCTTTAAAATTTGATCTTAAATCGCGCATGGTCGCTGGTAGATATACATGTTGAAAAGTTAATTTTTTTTGTAATCTTTAAAATTTAAAACTTAAAGAAAGAGGCAACATGCCTTCAAAAAACATGTGTTTGATGAAGATATTTTTATAAAGATCAAACAATCTATATTTTTTATCTTGACTTTTTCTAATAATTTCGCTCGGTATCACAAGCTTAATCAGAGATTTTAACAAATAAACGTGATTAACCTTATTTTTTTGGTAAGAATCCTTCCTGGTCTTTTAAAAGTGACATCCGATGGTGTGTGGACTTAATGGAGTAAATGTATCTTTTAAATGTAAACTTAAATCGCGCATAGTCGCTGGCCGGTATAAATTTGGGAATGTACATTGTTTTAAGCATCTTTAAAGGTTAAAACTTAAAACAAGAGGCAAAATGCCTTCAAAAATCATGTGTTAGATGAAGATATTTTTTATTAAAATCGAAATATTATTTTTACATCTTGACTTTTTTATCATAATTTCGCTCGGTATGACATCGTGCAATTAGTTATAATTACCTTTATGAAGGCGTCCCCGCACAAATTGACAGCTTTTTTAACTGTGTAGTTCCTGTAAAACGCATCCGGGTTTTCCATCGATTTTTAAGATTTTAGCAAAAGGATGGAGGGAAACTTATGGGTCGTTACTTTTATGGGTCAGGTTTTTTGTTGCTAGAGTTGTTAAACACTAGTATCACATAATTACTTTTTCAGCTATCGAAGAAAGATTATGCCAGGCATTTGTTATATAGTTTTGAGAGGACTGAGTCCTGCCCCGAATAGAATATTTCTTTATTACAAAAACAGGGATAAGATCTGGTTTACATGTTTTGGATGTGTTGATTTTTTATGATAAAAATGACCTGGGAAAGGGTGATGACCCAGCTATCTTGTACGGTCTCCGTTTTCTAATATGACGGATGCTTCTTTTGTATGCATCTATTTTCCCCCTTCCTAGAGACACAGACTGTAATTTCATCTGATATATATATATATATATATATATATATATATATATATATATATATATATATATATATATATATATATATATGATGCGTTTGTTAGACTGGTACTAATGAGAAACTTTTCCAATAACCACGGAAGCAAAATTCTCCAAAGTGTTTGTTTCAGAGTTTTGAGAATAAGGGGGCCAGTTCAGCGGAGCATTTCTTTATTACAATTAAAATATAAGATCAGTCCTACATGTTTCTGACGTGTCAAGGTTTTTCCTGATGTCTCGGACATGGGATGGAAAGATGGTCAGGTAATCAAGTTTGGCTTCAGTTCGAAATCGGAATTTTGAGAGGGAGTGGTTTCGGATTTTTAAGTGAGTTTTAGGCGAAACGCTGGGCAAGTTGTTTAGCGTTTTAAAGTGTCGTGGAAACGACATCATCATGGAGGTGTTGCTCGCCCATTGTTAACAACACTATTAAAGAGTTCCCAGAAATCACGAGTACCTAGTTTCTGTGACTGACTTCGTTTTACTGGTCATCTCTGTATACCGTCTCTTTGCTTCATCTGTTACAGGCTTACAACGGGTACTTGACACTATAAGTTTTTGTCTATTTTTAGTTGACTTATGGCGGTTGAATTGTCGGAGTGTTGCTGCTTCTGAGAAATGAACAATTGTAGAGAGTATGATTGCTGTATAATTTTCGCATAAGAACATGTGCTCCAATGCCTTCTTAAACGTGTTCGGTTAATTAATTTGCTCACTAATCATTAAAGAAATAAAAGGTGAGACTCCATGTGGCGGTTCTGATATGATCTCTGATATATGTCCAATCAGCCCACCTGTAGGATTTCTTCGGTTTGAGCTCATCATCTCTGTGACGAGATTCTAAGGCGGTATCAATCGTTACTACGTGGTGTTAACCGTCCACGAGCGAGCTATAGGCAGTCCTCGCACAAGCCTCGGGCAGTGAGGTCAAGAACATGTCGGGAAGTTAGGCTTGCTGGTCCACACGATCAGGTAAGTGGGTCTGAAAGTGACAGTCTACGACAGGCGTGCAGTAAGTAATGCCCCTGGCCCATAGTAGTAGATAAATGAGAATTGGCACAGTTATTAATCTTTCTCTACATAGAAACAACCCAGAGTAATGTATTTCTCCCATCGTTTAATGCAGCTTTAAAGCCTGTTTTTTTGTAGAACACCCCAGGTTAGTCTTCCAATCACGTTGTAACTTCAAAGATCAAGGCTGTATCCTCTAGGAAACGCGTTCATTTCAAAAACAACTTCATGGCTTGGAAGAGATGAAAGTCAGACGGTGCAATGTCAGGAGAGTAAGTGGGATGGGGGAGCGTTTTATAGCCACACGCCCGTGCTTCTGATCTGGCGACATGCGAGTTGTAGACCGGAGCATTGTCCTGCAGGAGGAGGATACTTTTGCTGACTTTTCCCCGCCTCTTGATTTTGATAGCTCCTTTTAATTTCATCAAAAGTAAAGCGTAATAGGCTCCTGTGATTGTGATAGACGTTGCCGGAAAATATGTCATCACTACTCCCTCCTGGTCCCAGAAGATTGTGAGCATGACCTTGCCAGAAAAGGGCTGACCCCCTGCATTCTTTGGAGGTGGTGAGTATAAATGCTTCCACTGCATTGACTGGGCTTTGGTCTCTGGATCATACTTTGACTCATCTTCTTGGCACATCTCTAAATTCATCCGCGACACTCGACGCGTTGTTGCTTCTGGAAAGGTGTGAGCAACCTGGGAATTTATCTGGCAGACACCTTATCAATATGCAAATGGTCATGAATGATAGTGTCCACAGACCCTGCACTAATCTTGACCTATTGGGCTATTTGGCGAATAGTAATGCGTCGTTCTTATAAAATGGCAGCCTCAACTTGACGGAAAGATGCCTCATCAATGGCAGAAGAGGAACGACCAGATCTAGGAGATGTTTCCCCTGGTATACGGTCATGTTCGAATTCACGATGCCAGCGTTTGGAAAGGTCATCAGCATGAGTTTCTTTTATTTCATAAAAATCCTCATTTGGTGTGCGCAATTTCAAATAGAAAAACCGGACTATGCCACGACAGTCAACTCTCTCCATTTCACACCTGACTCAGTTCCAACACTTGTAAATCAGAAACCACAATTAGATCAGAGCTGTTTTTGAAACATAGCCCATACAGATATAAATTATTACAATTTTCCAAGTTTATCTTGATCATACAACTGGAAGTGCGTCAGGAGCATTACTTATAGAACGCCCCTCGTATGATGGTGAGTGCATAATGGAGAAACTATACTTTGAGTTATCAGCTGCGTCTGTATAGTTGGGGAATCAAATCTACTCACAGTGGTGTACATTGGAATCTCCAAATACATGTAATTTGGCACTTGAGTCCAGTACACAATCTTTATGTATGCATTAAGAGACATATTATAGTAGAGTTGGGTCATTGGCCAAAAAAGAGAACGGTATAAGAAATATAAGTAAATATAGCTGTGCTGTAAGGTTAATCTAAATCATATGTATTCTAGCTCATCTTATTCTTGCCTATATTCGTTAGTCAAAGAGAAAGTATTCAGAAAATAACTCATAACCCGTACATATGTTTGACAGAGTAATTACAGTAGTGTTGGGGGTATTCAGTCATAGGAAAATGATGTAAGGTTATTTAGGATTGTAAGTGTGTATCACTTTGTTCTAGGATATACGGGGATTTTTTATGAGAAAGGTTTCTACGACATTGCTGTTTATTCAAAGCCCTCGGATATATATGGATGTTCGCCTTTAGGGCGGCGGTGAATATGCATTTTGGTGGGTGTCTGGTTTAGGGTTTTTTTTCTATTGTCATTTTGTTTTCAGATATAATGGGGAGAGCAGGGTGGATGCTTCTTTGGTTCCAATAAGCTCACACATCCAGACGAATACTCAAGATTTGATCCATTAGGGGTTTGGTTTCAGGAAAGCACAATGTTTATTACTGTTGCACGTACAGTAACCCACGATATAATGCAACTGTTGAAGGAGTAGCCGACTTTAGCGTTACCTCATAGTTAGGGTTCCTGCACTAACAGTCTAATCAGCAACCGGACAAGCCCTCTACCTGTACCCTCAACGTGTCGAAATAAGAGATACCCAGACTAGTGAGGTAAGACTTAGTGACAAAAACGTTATGCAAGTTGCCTAGATACAAGGAAAAAGAGAAGGTGTCCATTGTTATATTCAGGAAACAAGGCCAAGCACTGGGTGTCTTTGAGATGTCCGTTCACAGGTACTTTTGTGCCTGGAAATCTTGTCATAGTGCCTCAAGAAGCTACTCAGTTGTGTGTACTCGTCATCTGAGACAAACTAGTTTAACCATTCGTCTACTGTTTTCATATAATATGTTTGTTACAACGAGCAGTTCGATGCGCGTGATCAACTCATCACTTTCCTGAAACAGAGCTATTGCCTTAACTTACTTCGACTGATTTCTTTGAAAATATACTGTCTGGTCACAATACTATATCGCTGATCCTTGCGCATCTCTTACTATTGATCATTTGTTACTTTATTGTAGAACCACCCAATAAACTTTGCTCAATCTGTTCCCAGAAAAACGTTGAATAAAATTTGAACTTGCACCTATCTGTTTTTTAAGATAGAGATCTTCTAACAAAGTCTCGAAGCAATTATGACCGATTTCGTTTTAACAGATACTTTGGTATCAGATGCACCTTTCACATAGGATCATTAGTACTTCGTGAAGAAAAAGGTCGAGTCTTCATCACTGATATAGATTCGTACAGGCATGTTTTCAAAAGTTAACTGTATCGACTTAAATCACTATGATACGAGGCTCCGTCTTCCGTGCTAGAAGACTTCTCACACTTGACAGTATTCTATATTTCTACAAAGCCACCGACCGCCCATGCATGGATTATTGTTGTAACATATAAGCTGGTGCACCAGACACTAGTTGCTCCTTTTTAGAGAAAGTCTAAAAAAGAGTTGCTAATATTATATGTCCCTCATTATCCACCAAACTTCAAGCTCATGTTCAATCGCCGCAATATTGTATCCTTATGCTTTTTCTACAAGTACTTTTATGGAATAAGCTCTCATGAACTTGCTGCTCTGGTGCCCCCGCCGACTTTAATATACTCAACCGACCCGACAATCAATAAAATCCTATTTATCTACAATATAAGTCCCCAGATGTCTAAGTGTTTTTTTACTTCAATAGCGTCTTTCCCTGTGCTGCGGGCCTGTGGAACTACCTCCCTCCCTCCCTCCCTTCAATTTCCCCGACTGTACTGACATGCTAAAATTAAAAAATAATGTGAACAAGCATCTCGTTGCACAGCTTATAATTTAGGATGGCAATCAAAACTGTCACCCTAATTCTCACTAGCCCCTAAACAAAATCTTTCTTGGCACCCAGTAAGTTAGTTCGTTGGCAATAATAGTTTCCTGATGTTTACATGTATGCGAATGAATCAACGCAATGCATTTATAAATGCATCAGTTGTCAGATAGTATAGCACTACAATGTAAACAATTGTCTATATTTTTACTTTATTTTCTTTCATCTTTAACATTAAAAGGTTTTAAACAATACATGACGTTATATGTACATTGGGGGTACCTTCTATTTCTTGCGGGAGTAGGTTGGCCATCTTTTGGGGGAGCTTAACCTTTATCAAATTTCTACATTGGAGGCACTTGTAGTTAAGAAATGACACCTCTCTACTACATACCTCAATATAAATACAGTTTGATTCATATTTATAAATGGTCATCCCTCGTCTTTGCTTGTATAACTTATTAGGAAAGTTATTCATGATCATATCAGGAATTGTTGGGTATTTCACATGAAGGTGGGGCGATTCCGTTGTAAGTTTTTCTTCCATCTTTAATACTCCTTCGTTTGTTCAAGAATTGGGTCCATCTATTCAATTTTGATGTAGAGTTCAATTGTTAGTAGCTTAAGAAACTGAATTCTATTAACTATTACTAAATGTGTTCCAATTGACTACAACGATTTGATTTTATTTTTTTTCAAGTATTTTAGATTCTTAGGAAGTTATTTCCTGGCTCAACGAAACTTTAAGAATCGCTTAAGTCTTGTTTTGGCTTTCTTTTTCCGTTTCAGTCCGAGAACTTCTGCAAATTAACCAAGATATATATTTATTTACCTCAGCCAGTTGAACATGCACCCCTCCAACTTCTGGGTCATTATCATTAAGCTATTCTTTTTTAAGTATTATATGTCTTATTAGAAGGTTGGTCCAGTGAAGCAATTTAACTTTATTAGTTATTTTAAGGTGGGTCGGTAGCAGCCATAACAATTACTATTTATATCCTCTGACGGAGATCATCCCTAGTAAGGTTGTTACATGATGACTAATCAGACTCCAGGGCGTAGTAATTCTGACTGGAGCTTAAGAATATATTATCTGGAGACCCTTTATGGATTATAAAAGCAATCAGAGAGCTCGCAGGAAGCCACAAAAGAAAGATCATGACACTCTCTGATATCGCCATCGACTAGATACCAGGCTAAGCTATCTTTACTGTTACAATAAAAATTTTCTGCAGCCGAAATTCATTATTATTTCATTCTTTTTTCACTGTTTTAAATCTGGTAACATACAACAAACTGTTTAGGTCATAAAATAAATAGTTACATTATTTTGTTCATAGAGGGGCCTTCAGAAAGTCTTACAGTTTATGTGAAGATTAGTGCTTACACTAGTAAAATGATCAGCTTGATTCTGTTCTGACTCAACATATTTACCTGGACCAGTATTTACCCGGATTAATAGAATCAAATAGTCGCAAATACATGGAACCGTCTTGCATCGTTATCAATATATCCATGAAACTCGCGAGACACAATCCAAAAGAACTCAAATGTATCATTTAAGCTTCTTATTAACCCACGCCTCAGGTTGCTACAACTGCAGATGTAAGTTGTAGTTTATAACAGTTGTCACTTATAATATAACGAACACTTTCTCTGTCACGATGTCAGGATATCTGTCTGTCCGTCCTGGGGAATTTTTGTAAACAGAGGGGAGGGGGAGGAGTCGTCAAGTAATTAACATTTAATTAATTAAGCTTTTCAAGTCAGCGTTCATAATATTTGTATACCTGTAGCATTAGGAAACTATTATTAATGAATTAAATTTACATTAGATAACATTAAATAACCTTATTTGTCCAATAATTGCCTTCAAAATAACAAGTGTGCAATTTATTTTAGCTGACACGTATGTGAGTGTTAGGTACGAACAAACTGGATAACCAAATATGTTGGCATCTGAAAAGTAATAAATTTCATATTATTGCACTTTCACGAAATTTGGAGGCCAATATCACGGCACTCTCTTTATCAAAGTTTGGTTTTAAAGATCAAACAGCCGCGTTCTTCAACGCATATAATGCTTAATTCTAATCTGACCTCTTATAGCACATTCTCTGTAAAATATATTCTCCTTTTGATATAAACGGCACAATACAACAATGTGTGTTATCGAGTACCAGCTTGATTGTTTGGAGATTGCTGCCTCTGCACTGACTTTAAAAATTGATGCTGAATCCGACCAGGAATTTTATCTGGGTAAATAAATCCAATACGATGTGTCGACTTCATATGCAACCAATGTCACTGTGTGGCAAGTATCTATTCATTCTTTTTGTTTCGAATCTAGAAGTAACAATCTGTCTGATCTCATCGTAAAATTCATTAACTGCTGAGTGAGTCACATTTAAGTTTTTATGACTTCTATCAAATCGCAAATGTTGGCATTTTTTATTAATCCCTTCAATCGATTGACATAATATGTCTATCTTCTGTATGATTATTAACTTTGCGTGTAATTCTTCGATTCTAGAGGTAAATAGTGTTCTCACCTTTTTTAGAGAATATCCAATATTGTTTATGATTATTAATGCAGAGTAATTATAATAATATATAAACGGCCGTGCCAGGGCCCACGTGCGGGTAGTTTCTGTCCTCGATCGATTACACGCTTCTTTATAGCGGATGTGTTATTCGTATGAGAGAAATATAGAGAAATCAATTACAGGCAATCTAAGACAGACAGATTTGATATACATAATTAAACGTATTCCTGAGAGAGAAATGGAAAGAGAAAGAGAGACAGGCATTAAGCTACCTATATACTAAGCTACTTTGTTACTCGCCTGCTCAGACTTGTACTGGGGCATGATGCGAGCGAACGTCGCCCGCGTCCTGTCGCTGTGAAATCAAACCGGCAAAAGATCATGATACCCTTCTACCAAAATAATGTGTTATGACTTCACGTATCCATCGGCATCATGCTCTTACAAAACAATTGTCAATCCTTCAGCGAGTAAATACCTTGAGAGGTTGATGTCAATATGAATAATATTACTAAATTACTATCACTATGTATATGTATATATTGTAACTGATAGGCAGACCTTTTCGGTTCATCACAGCTCTTTAGTGTGACTAGACCAGCATTTGTTTTAAATTGATATGTAAACCCGATCGTGTTTACCAGTGGCATAACACGTGAGCCAAGCAAATCTAACAGTTAATATGATGAACGATCTGAGCTTTCTTACGTAAAGTATGCAGCTGGCGATTTCACTTACCATCGTGTTCACCACAAAATGTGGGGAAAAATATGTAGGCATCCACATTTTTGAAGTATCACAGCTGTTTAGATTGACTAGACAGGAAAGATATTCAAATAAATAAACAGAAGTTTAACGAAAGCGAGATCGTAAGGTAAAGCCAATAACTGAAAGCTGCGTCAAACAAATATATCCGACTATAAAAAATAATTATATAATTACGTAAGGATTTATATGCATATATCTTTACAAAAGAAAATATATGCATATTTCTGCTAGCCTGGAAGGATAGTATAACGATAAACGAACATATACTACACTAACCTACAAAGGAGAAGTAATTACTGAGAAGAGTGTATCATGACGACAGAATAAATACTACACTACACATCCCTCTACAAGAAGAGAAAGTAATGGCTGAGAGGATGATATCATGAAAATAGGAAGATACTACATTGCCCCATCAATAAATAATTGATAACAGTGTAGTATATGTTATCCACATCACAGTGACATCAGACGATTAATGCAGTAAGTTATCTCACATAAAATATATATGCTAAGCAAGTTAGTAACCCGCTATCCTGTTTATATTAAATACACTTAATAAATGATATTAATAATTTTTTGCATACCTTTTAAATTCTCGTATTTTCATTTTTTCGTCATGCATGGGCGCCGTCTCGGTGTCGTCTAGTGGTTGAGTTTCTTTCTTCGTTTCTGTACTGCCGTGAACACCGCCGTCCGCTGTGTCTACAACAAACACCTTAGTAACACAATTCAGAAGAAAAACTATCTTTTACATTTTTATTTGTTTATTTCAGGCGTTAGTCTACCGTCGATCTTGGAGATGTTTCACCAACGTTAAGAGAGAGACCAAATTACTACTCTATCGTAGTTTATTCCTAGCTTAAGTCCTTAGCCATTCGAGGAGAAGGGAGGAAGGAATCTCGTGCCTGTATTCTCTTAGGGAAATAAATTCCTATTTTTTATTTGAACACAACATAGAGAAATCGTCCGTTCGGCCTGCTTCCAAAACCCAGACTGGCAAAACTCCGTTTCCCAGACAAAAGCCCGTGACGTCACATAACCCATATACGCAGGTGTACCTTGACCATTTACCTGGGATCTCGTCAACGTTGTGACCCTGTCAACGCCCGTGAGCTCCGACTGTGAGAAGAGCGCTATCTTGGACTCGGTTGTACGGGTTCACCCGCACTAAATCGCGCATGCCAAACAAAACGATCTCTCACAGATACGTCCGGCCTCACAGGGCCATTATCCACAAATTGTTATAATATTACCGTCGACAAAACTATTGGGTAAATATTTGAACATTTGATAATAAAAATAAGAAATGTATATTAGCAAGACTTTATAAAATTAATCTGTCAATAGGGAATAGCTATAGACGTTTGATGTTTGGTAATTACTGCGTATACGATCTTTAAAAACATTGTTCTATTATTAGAATAAAATAAGCATAAGCTACTCTGATGTTAATATTGTTAGGATAGATGAAAAAATATTTCGAATGTATTCATTTATATAATAAGGTTGAATATGTATACCTAACTTTATATATATATATATATATATATATGTGTGTGTCTGTGTGTGTGTGTGTGGGTGTGTGTGTGTATGTATGTGTGTGTGTGTGAGAGAGTTTGTATGTGTGTGTGTAACACATTATATCCTTAAATAATGCTCTAGGCGACACGGTTAGTACATGCGCACATTACAAATTTTGCAAACTTTAACATTTAGGAAGTTTATGTATGTAAGGTTTGGTATGTGCATATGTTATGTATATATATATATATATATATATATATATATATATATATATATATATATATATATATATATATATATATTCCGTTGTTTACAGACACAACCGTAACTTTAGATGAACGCATAAGAATATATATATATATATATATATATATGTATATATATATATATATATATGTATATATATGTATATATATATATATATATATGTTTATATATATATATATATATATATATATATATATATATATATTGTTTCAAATAAAAGCATAATGTTAACTTCCGAAAGTTTTGTTTCTAAAGCCTTTTCGTCTAACATCTTATCAGTAACATCGTTTATGAATTTTAATACCAGTGTTATGCTGGTTATATTGGGTCAGCGAAAATGCATTTTGAGACCCGAGTAAACCAGCTTATTCCATTCTAAAGTTGACAGAGTGTACCTCGTATATTGTGTCATAATTTTTTTAAGCTTTCGAATCGTCTATTGGACAAGATTTCGCTGACAATGCATGCTCTACCAATACGTATAACATAGAGTGGTTTATAGCCTTACACAAGGCGGATTTTACCTGTCATTTAAAAACTTTGATTCAGTCGCTATCGCCTTGCATAAACATCTTGGCAAGAAGAAGGATTTCGTAAAGTCGTTGATTCTTTTTGTGGTAAGTTAGTTAGGAGGTGACGGTGGTTAAGTTGATATCCACACGGAATGAAGACCTGGGTGTTCAAAGTTCGAATCCAATCGGTGTTACAGTATTACTTTTACTTAGGGATAGTGGCAACCTTCTCGCGGTCTTACACGTAAGTACCCGATGTCTTTCCAAGAAGGTTTCCAACTAGAAAACCATCGGATAAACTAATGCCAACACCAGACTCATCTGATTTACACGAAAGAAGAAGAGGTAAGTTAATTGGCAATTTTGCTTATTTATTTCTTGCTGTTTATTTTGTACCTTTAAAACTATTGTTCCTATTAAACGTTTTTACTCGATGTATAGAAAAATATTTTAAACGCATGTACCTGCATCTGATTTGCAACTTAACTAAATGGCAGCATGTTACCAAATACGATAACAAGTGATCGGCGGTAATTATTTTTAATAAGCCTGGCTTGTTTATGAGGCGGGAAAACTCCGTTTTTTTGTTTTTAATTGTTTTGGGATAAGAGTTGAATTTCGCTTACTGACGCACCTTTCGTAGTTGTGCAATGCCCGACTCTTCGATTGTCTTCGACTCCTGTTTAACCATTATACATCTCTTGCAGTTGTAGGCTAATTTTTGCAGTGTTTAGTTCTCTTCTTTTTCTAATTTATTTAGAACTCTACGCCTGATCTCAGCGTATTTCCTGATACTAATCCTTGTAAAAAAATTAAGCATTTCCAATTAGAAGCAAAAGTTCGACTAATTCGAAGCTGTCGCAGTGCTTATTGATGTGAACGTTGAATAATATTCGTTGTCTGTTTTACCAGGTTTAAACACTTTCAGCGTGTGTGAAACAATAAATTATTTCGGCTGAACAACTCTGTTAAAAGATGTACAGGTTTAGCAAAAGTCAAATCGCTATTTTTTCGATTCAAACTGAAATTCACGCACTTAGTATGTTAGGTGGTGCCTAATTTCCAAATTAGTAGGTATTTCTTTTTAGAGTTTGCCTTATTTTCTCAATCAATTTTATATGAGTCAGATCTTATAAAATACGAGGTAAAAATGTTGCCTCGTCAGGTTAATACGCGAAGTTTCATTTTTCTCTAAAAGATTTTAGTCGGGTTCTCTCTTCATCAATGAGAAGCTTTTGAAATATTTCTTCAGTTTCTCGTTGCTGTTGTTCCTGTCTTCCTATAGCTTTTTGTAATCTTTCGTCTATCGCTTTTCTGTTAGTGGTGTACCTTTGAAATGTTAAACTCAACGTCACTGGTCGTTGTGGCGTCCTTATTTGGAAATGTAAGAATTATCTTGAATATTGTTGTTGTTTCCCGTATAAATTCAAATACATCGTAGTCATTTATTTTGAGGCCCTATTTAAGTGTTTTCGCGAATCGTTGTGGGTTCCCGTTTAAATTCAAATACCTCAGAGTCAGTGTTTGCCAGCTCCTTTTTAAGGGTTTTTGTTGTTATGGGTGTCTGTGTAAATTTAAATATATCGTCGACAGTTGTGTTTGTAGATGGCATGTGTAAGTTCGAATATCTCGTCGCAAATAGTAGTGGCTCTGTCATGAAACCAGTATCAATACACAGGCACGGGGGTTAGGCAAAACGAGTTTATTGGAAATATATAAAACAGAGAAACAAGAGAAGTAGTACATCAGGCCTGACTGCCAGTGTAGACTGGGGTTTCCCCAGCAACTGAGAATCCTAATGATTCCCGTATTTAAGAATAGACAAGTTCAAATGTTCGTTATCCGTACGGAATTCTTACAGTATTATACACCATTTAATATATATTCTTTAATATGTCCATGCCTATATAATTTTTAGAGTGTTTCAGAGGTGGCATATTATCGGTACAACCCATTTGTGAATTCAATTTGTTTTCAGATTTGCATTAAATTTGATCTATATTCAAGAAACATCAATCAACCATGATTCCCTGAAATTCAGTTTGGTATTAAGACCCTTAAAGATTGCACCTTAAATTTAAAACATTTTCTTGAATACAAATCAGTAATGAAGATTTGGAACAAGGATTTTAGACATTTAGGATTATTATGTGTTTATTTTAATCTTCAGGAGTGTTGTGATCCTGTTCAGGAGCCGAAGTGAAGACATGGAACACAAGGCTAGGTGAACAATATATATTGACGAAAAGATATGTACAGAGAACAAGAGAAGTGTTATATCAGTGCTGACTGCCAAGGTAGATTGAAGTGCAATCCTATTACTGGAAGCCTAAATGCATCCAGTATTTTATTAAAAATAGACAGGTCCAACTGTTCTACATATAATTATGGCACCATAACACTAAACAGTAAGGGGGCACAAAGGTGATACCTAACTTTTTTGTTATGAAGATTAACTTCAGCCATTTGTGGTCGGGTATCATTCTAGTATATATATATATATATATATATATATATATATATATATATATATATATATATATATAAGTGCAGATTAGTCGTCCGAGGCTGTAGCAATGCGATGTAGTTGCCGTAAGATAGAAAAAGTGAAAAGAAATAAACGAAGAGAGAAAGTGAAACTCAAAACGATTTATTGATAATTTCACGAAAAACTGATTAAATACCAGAATAGTAAATACTGTCTGGTAGATTAAAGTTCGGCAAAGGGTAATCTTAAATTTTCGAAAGAAAAACTTTCATTTTCAAAAGACAACAATATAAGACCGAGAGGGTGGAAAAAACGGGAATAACTTGTGTCAAACCATTGAAATACCGCAGCAGACAATTGGAAGTAGGAACGCAGAAAATATTTTTTTTAAATGAAGGAAAAATGGGTAATTGTATATTTTATAAATAATGCTATCAATTGTTTCTAATACTGGTGCATTTGAAAACAACTTTCAACGTCAAGCACTAATTTAATTTATTTATCTTGTTTTCTTGGAGTATCTCTACAAGTTAAATTGAGGTGTTGTACTATATTTGCTTGGTAAATAAGGAATTATCACTTAATTACTTGTTTTTTGTTAATTGGTATATAGAAATTGAAACCCAGACAAAAGACCACCAAGTAAAAATATTTTTGTTTAGATTTTTAAAAAATCGTGCTATATTTATATTCGTAATTATAAATAAATGTTTATCAGTAATATTTTCTTGAAACTCGAGTATTATTCATTAAAATGTGTCGATAATGGGAATGTAGACAGTCGTTTATTTTAATTGCTGGTAAATTTAGCTAGTGTAAGTGAGTTGTAAGGTTAGCATATGGGAAAGTGTTGTGGTAGTAAAACCGATGTAACAATTATTTTTTTAAATCATGTTCGAAAATACTTTCTTCCAAAGATCATTATACCTAATATATAACTGCGATAGTAGAACCGAAAACTATTGCTTAGCGAATGTGATGATTTGCATATCGTGTGTGCTCATCAACCATGGCAAAAATGAATAGCTTCTATTCACTTTCATTTATCTTTATAGTTGTGGCTGATTTGCATACGCAAATAAACTAAGTTGCATGTGTGTAAGCGAATAAATAAAAATACCGATTGAAAGCAAACAGTTTGCTTTTTAGACGAGCAGAGAAAAAGTGTCTATACCGGATATTTTGTACAAGTCATTTCGGCATTGGAGAAACATATTTTTTTAAAAGTTTGAATTGCAATTGTGACTTTACCTTTCATCATCCATTTTATTACATTTACATTTGTTGTTGTTCTTTACTGAACAATTCACTAACCGCTCTCTTATGTATGTATATATATATATATATATATATATATATATATATATATATATATTTCTACCTCTTTTCATTAATGTTTATTGAATCACTCTCTAATGTTTCTGAATATCTCTGAAGGCATCTTTTCCATATCACCTTAATCTTCGAATTTCTATACCTGTGTGTACACATCACAACTATTTTTGTTCTATTTAATAATAATAAAAACAACAACAATAATAATAATAATAGTAAATATTAATAATACTACATTATAATAACCATAATAATGAAATAGAATAATGAAACTAATTATTTAAAGTTATGCAAGAATAGATATGTCACAGCTTATGAATGTTCGAATGAAACTAAAGAAAGATAAATAATGTTAATGGGCATGATCCGTCTCACGACTGGCTCTCTCTCTCTCTCTCTCTCTCTATATATATATATATATATATATATATATATATATATATATATCATAGTTCTTTGATATGGCTAGAGATGGAAACTAATTTATCAATGACTTAACTCACGACCGTATATTTGACAGTCGTCGGATGTACCAGACGCAATACTAAGTGATATATATATATATATATATATATATATATATATATATATATATATATATATATATATATATATATATATATATATATATATATATATATATAAACATGTACAACTATCGTAGAGTACTCAATTTGGGTTTTAAAAAGTATTTGCATCTTCGCTAATTTCAGTTGATATATATATATATATATACATATATATATATATATACTCATCCACAGACATACTGTTTCACTGTCGATATATACGTGTATGCATACATAAGTGCCTGATGTATATATATATATATATATATATATATATATATATATATATATATATATATATATTTATATGTATATATATATATATATATTATTTTTGTTTCATTTTAATTCAGTCGAATTTCTCCGAAAATCAAAAGGGCTCCTGTATAGGGATACACTTTAATTAATCTCTATATGAGATACATAGATATTCGAATATTCTATTGAAGTTAACATTTATTTCTAAAACGTAAAGTTAGTAAAGAAGTGAACGAACATTAGTTTTCATCTCCGAAATTGACCAGTAAACTATGTTATAGTATATATTTCTTGTGATCTATTGACTAGAATTAATGTAGTCTGGGTGACTATCTAGCTAAGTGTTGTAACTTGAAGAAAACATGACTAGGAGTAAGTGCAGCATTCCTCGTTTGAGCAAGTGTATAGCCGTTATTAGGGGATCTTATTTGTGCTGCGAATACTATGCTATTTTAAATATTTGGTCAGGATGTACTTATAGGGTGAAGTATGCTGACAAACTCGTGTACAGGAGACCGAATACAATAGAGGATGGTGTCAAGTAGATAGTTCAAATGCTCTCTCTCTCTCTCTCTCTCTATATATATATATATATATATATATATATATATATATATGTGTGTGTGTGTGTGTTATTTTACTAAACGTCCAGATATATTTTACATATATCATGTCATATAACTAAATGAAAAGCAAATTAGTTATTCTGTCTCGAAAGTTCTAAGTATATCCCAGTACTTGAAGAAGCAATTATTTTCCGATAAGTCGCATCTAAGTTCATTCTTTTGAAATCTCAACCAATTATGCGTGAAATGCTTCGATTTTTAATATGTTGTCCTACTTTTCGTAGACACGTAATCTCCGGTTTTCCAGAATCAATTTGGCCTCTTCTCAACAATACATGCAACTAAAACCGCCCGACGAAATAATAGTGTTCAATCATATAATATGAATTTTGATTACTATTGCAGATAATATGATCAGATCCAAATTAGGTCAACGTAGACGAGACATGTTTCAGATTTGCTTTGGATTTTTATGTCCGTAATTCTTACAATTCGACGGATTTGTTTTGCTCGTGGAATGTGTAATCAATGTAATGGTCAGTGTGTTCTTCCCGATTGACTGGTTTTAACTTGAAGGTTACATGTACATTTACGATTTCAATATCTTTGTGCGTTCTTTATGGCTGCTAGTTTTAAATTTTACTTAAAGTTTGAGGGGGTTAGACACAGAGCCATTTTTATTGGTTATTGGCAAGTTCGAATTTGGCGTTTTGTAGTTCTTACTCTGCTCCGAAAATCTGGTGGAATATTGACAGCGATACATTTGACCGCATTTATTTATTTTCGGGTTTTTTCTCGGCCCTTTGCAGTACTTTGCTATTTTTTTGTTCTTGCCAGATGGGGTTTATCTTTTATCGCCGGTTTTCTTCATTTGAGTGGGTTTCGATAGCAATTTCAGTTTAAAAGGGAGGTATTCTTGTTAATTTTTTTCGGTAGAGGTGAATTTCACGGAACAAAAAAGTCGCAGTGTATAGGGATCACTTGACTTTTCCGACCGAGTAGTCATCAATCTCCCCACTAGCGTCACTACCGAGTTGTATTCTAACTCGCATCACCTTTAATAGGTTCAGGTTAAATTATTAGTAAATCTACACAAAAATATTACCTCCCAATCTAAGTCTGGGGCACTATATAGCCTCGACCAACTGTTTTCACCTTACTTGAAAAGACTACAAGTATGTTAATGCTATCTTCTTTTTTGGCGAAGATCACTGTTAGATCTAAATATCTCAATCTTTCTGTGACAGTATTTAATTCGTCGAAAGCTGTTATTTACAGGAATGAGACTCATGGTCAAGTATATATAAGTACCTGTATCGATCTACTTCTAACCCTTTCCTTGCACCCATATCCGCGGGTGTGCATATTTACCCGGGATACTTCTCTCTTCGAGGAGTTCAGATGCTTACATATTCGTATCCTAGAATGTTTATCAAACTGATGGCATTAGTGAATTATTAAGAGTACACTGGGCTTTTTTTTACCTTGGACGAAGTCATTAAAATCTTCCTCGGATGACCATAGGCAGGCCAATACTAATTTATAATGGTTACAATGAGTCCGTTGGGGATTCTACCATTTTCCAGAAGATTACCCACAAAAACTGCCTCTCTTTATAGTATTTCTTAACGGTTAGCTACAGCTGTAGCAACTAGAGTGTTTTCAGACCACTGCACACTAAAAAACTAATCACAGCTACAATGACGTAGTATACCTTCAAGGCTCCTGCTGAAAACTTACCCTGTTTTACAAGCTATAATTTAAAATCACCTATTCTTCATATGCTATCGCGGAGTCGGTCATTCAGTCTTTTACCCTACGATGGCATAACCGTAGATAAGCTTGTCGGATTTGAGTGTTAATGAACACATCTATATAGAATTGAGCAAATTTGACTCGTACTGCCGAACCTTCTCTAAACTAGACATTTCTATTCAATAATCTAGCATGTCGGTGCATTCGCTTAGCTAGTTTCGCGAGTACCTATTATCGATCTAACTTTATTTCAATTACAGTTTAGACATCATAGATATAATTGATTAATTCAGCTTACAATGTTGATAGTTTACTGATGATATTGAAATGCTCCTCGAGATAGTCATAAATTCATTCCGATGTCATACAATACGAAGAATCATAATTGAAAACAACCCTGTAATTGAGGTGATTAAAGTAGGATTTATCAATATTTTGAATAAAACAAAATAGATGTCTCTATGTTTTGGGTGACTGATCCACTGTTCGATTGAAATTAGCGACCAAATACAAACTACTAGCCCACCCCAAATCAAATATGATCCAATAATATGTGTGAAGATTTCAAATGTCAGTGAATAAAAAATACTTTTAGATTGAGACAATTTTTATCTGAATCCGGAGTTCGTATTTTGGTTGGAAGTTGTATTTACCAACATTGAAAATCAAATGTTTGTATAACTCTAGGTTTGATTGAAGTATATTGCGATTGATGTATGGAATTTGCTGTGGTTATTTTTGTGGATTTATCGACTGTTAACTAATCTGTACTTTTACCATTGACGATGTTGTTGCTGTTTTGTTGAGGGAAGAGTTATACCATGGTGATATTATATGTTTTGAAAATCTATCTTTTGGGAAAATTTGCCGCAGTCTGGAAGGATTTCGTATAAGATCGACAAATAGTTCAATAGAGGAAAAATAATAACAACCATTTCCGCAGTATAGACAGATTTCTCCTTCACTGACCGAGAAGAGAAAAACAAAGTAACAGATACTGCACGTTAAGCTGATGTATATTTTCAAAAGTTGAAATTATTATTTTTTTAGAATATCAGTAGCAGTTTAAGCGTCGGGGAATGTTTGTAAAATAATTATGAAAAAAAATTGAATAATGTTCGGTATTAATTAATATCGAATAATGTTCGATGGATAGGAAAATACCGATTAAAAATGATTTTAAGTATTACGCCGGTATGTATTTGAAATTGATTTCGAAGCTTTTTAAGTGTATTAAATTAAACAAAGGAACGTAATTTGTAACTGACGTATAATTATTATGATAAAAATATACTTAAATAAATCGAATGTAAGCAGTAAAATGTGCCTATCTATTTAATGTGTATTGCCTCGAAGGTACTGTTAATTGCTACGATGATTTAAGTCGACAGAAAATGTAAACACGTTGTTTTAGAAATTGTTGGGAATAAACAGAGATACCTAACAGGAACGGCAGAGTGAGAGAAAGTATAGATAGTTATAATAGGTAAATGTAAATAAGAAAAGAAAACATCTTACGTAAAATACCCCCCAAACAGAAGAATAATACATGACGTAAAAATGAAAACAATAATGCTGTATACACGTTACGCATGCATAGGTGGTCAACAGTAAAACTTATTTTGTGTATGTATTAGTAGCAGAAGGTTCAATTATAAACTGATATTACTTGCTGCCAATGAATTCAATTAGAAATTGAATTTTGCCGAAGTGAACACTGAAGTTCGGTTTACGCTGTACGTATTTTAAAAAAAATTAGCCTTCATTTGGTTATGTATTAAATTGTCTAAGTGTTTAAGATATGAAATGAAATTATACATGAAGCAAACGAAGATTGCTAAGAGTAATGGCTATAGTCGATTCGATAAAGATATTGTAGCCACCATTTTGAATCAATGTACAGTGTAAATGATTAAGTTGGTTAAATGTATTCGGTAAATTACAGAATGATATGAAGTCTATACGCAATAGTTAGAAATAAAGTAATTCGATATACTCGAAAATCAGTGGAATATGAGAGAGTGTTTAATTAATTTGTGCAAAATGTAGTGTATTATGTGTTAAATTAATGAAAGGTGAAGAGAAAATAATAACAAGTACGTCTGTCTAAAGTATATGTTGTTTATTAATTCCCAGTAATGAATGGGAGAGTGTAAACATGAAAATATTACAGGCAAATGTTTTATCAACTATTAATAAGGAAGAGTCTGTGATGGTGGTCTAAAAGTCGTATTTATTGTTAGATGGAAACAATAATCAAATTTTTAACACACTCGAGTGCATAAGCTGAGTAGAGGGGTGAGTTTAGTAGCCTATGATGCATGTGGTTATTTTCTTACTCTCGCCGAAAGTACAACAGAACAAACGTCTTTACTTCATATGTATATAAGCCGTCAGAAACACACTTCTGATATTCGCGTATGTCGTTTAACTGTAGTAGAAAAAGTGCATTTCATTATCATACTCATATCAATATATTCGTTTTTCAAAAGTTAATAATAAGAATAGAAAAAGTTCGTTTCAAAATCAATATAAATATTATTCTCGATTATTGAATGTTATAAATGTAAAATAAAATATAAAACCGTATGAATTATTCAAACCTACTCATCACTCTAGAGATCCAACATAATAAAGGTTGTCATGACTACAGTAGACAACAGTCAGTTATCGCTATTGTGGAGTCAGACAAACAGAATATAACAACAGCAACAGAAAAGTGCATTTTCTTCTAGCTAACGCAAAGTAGGCAATGTATCACGACAACCAGACAATATACAATAAAAACACAAGTGCTATCCCACTTACTACACATGTGTGGAACATAAGAATCATAACCAGATATACTCCAGTTTCCAAAGCTGAGGTTTGCCGGGAACAAAAGTTTCCTATATTGCAATACATTGATAATAAAACGACCGAACACTTATCAAAGTGAATACACATCTAGTGTAGTTTAGCAACAAGTTTATTTATATATATATAAAATATTGTTAAACAATATAAGGACGGTATATCTTATATTAACACGTTGGACATCTGGATTTTTTCTGGTGAAATCATTTCGAATTTATTAATGTAAGAACGGATTACAGCAGACGCGACATCTGACGATGGCCTACATTGAATGCATTTAAAAGAAACACATATGCATATATATATATATATTTATATATATATATATATGTGTGTGTGTGTGTGTGTATGTGTGTATATAGTGTAAAGGGTGTGAGTTGAGTTCAATGCAAAGTAAAAAGTATATTAGGGAATTGGAGGAAGATGAGAAGTAACATTTTTGTAAATGATCTATAATGTCGTAATGTTCTATGTTTTCTATCAAAAAGCAAACCATAAATCCCCATGCTTCCAAACACGCACATATACATGCACCCATATATATATATATATATATATATATATATATATATATATATATATATAATTAGATAGATATATATATATATATTTAAATGTTGAATTAAATTAAATATAATTGACTTATCGCTTGCTAATAATTTATCGTGATAATATAAAGCTCAATATACTGAAAAGAGCAATCAAAACGATTGACGAATCACACGCTTTCTTCGATAATGTCCGCCTTTCACTAACAATTAACCCAGGGAAGAAAACATTCAATTTATTTGACATTACACAAAACCTTTACTCTGGATCCTACTCCCCTGACCACAAACCCAACCCGACTCTATTATATGCGCATTAATAGTCCAACCATCTTACATAAAGTCAATAATTACATCCGTTTTAAATAAAATGTCTAAGCTATCAGAAAACAAATGATCATTTGTCAAAAACTCAAGCTTTAAAAATAATGCCCTACTAAATACAGGGCACTCTGATAAAATAACATACAAGCAAGAAAACTACACACATCAAAAAACGACTTCTCAATATTATTACACACAATATGACACAAAAGCATAGACATCCAAGAAATAGAACTAATGCCATTTGGACTAATACGAAAAATATAAATAATACAAATAACACCTAAGAAAACGAACCCACTACTTCTAGAGAAGTGCACACACTTGTTCAACCTTAAACTAATAATCAACGTAATCATTTAAAGAGGAACAAAAGTACTTTGTTTATTTTTCATACAACAATAATGTTAAAACTAATATCCCTAATGGGATTCTTAAAAATAATTGAAAACCCATTTAAATACCCACACATATATAGTAGTATCCTAAATAAAAACACCATTAAGTTCTCGTACCTACTTATGCCTAACGTAGCCCACCGACACATTTTATTTTGAACCCTGTGAAACGGATAATTCCACTATCGAACTACTGCACTTACACAGTGAATTAGAATTTACCAACTGCTGTCTACAAGTAACTTCTTAACAACATTTTGACTCCTAAACAAGTTAAGTATTCTTTATCAAACATTCATTTCCAATATAACTACCCGTTAATTGTTGACGTGTTTTTGACGGCGTCTTCCCTAACCCAACGTGCTCAACTAAAAAAATATTCTTTATCTTTTGGGTTTTATTTTATGTGTATTTTTTTTCAAAGTTAAATGTTACTAATAATATCATCAATTACATTGTCGGCTTTTTCTATATTCTGATGAATAAGAGTTTATCTTTGAAAATCCATGGATTAAGGATATGAAGTTTCTTGCTTTGAACTTTTGATGTTCTAATAAATATTGTATCTTTACGATTTTTTTATTCTCATCTTTCATCTCTAGAATATATATATATATATATATATGATATTTTTTTAAATCTGCCCACCATTAACGTATGTAGTTTGCCCTTTACCAATTTCCGAATTACGGAAGAAATATTGCAATTTAATTAGAAGGAATGTAAGGGTAAGTAGTATATAATGTGTATTATCTAACTATTTATACGTATTTAATTTCCTATATAACCTCCCATACATATTTATTTCTTAAAATTTAACATCTTATAACAAAAGAATAACCTTTATACTTGCAGGTATATACACCTATTTAGCACACTATTCTGTCTAATAATAGTAAATCACTATGATATATGCGTATACTCTTAATTGACTATCTTCGAGTTTAACCTCATTCTTTGATTTTCGCAGTTTGTTCTATTTATAACATATACGAATTCCTGTATTTGCACTCTTATTTAAATTTATATTTACATCTATAGTTCTTGTATTCAACTTCTCCAGTTTTGTTTTCTCGTACAGTTTAGACTGGTCTAATCATCTGACGAGATTGATAAGAGTATATGAGATTTAAACCAGCTGTGCGATATTCATAAATAACTGCTTGTAGTAGTTTCAATTTGTTTCAATTACACGTCTGATCGATTCAGCTCTTATCACTGAAGGACTCTCACAGGAATGTTATTAATTACTTGTCAGGTTTTGTCATCAGTTATTTCAAGTCTAATCGTTTAAAATCCTTCAGATTTATTATTATCATATTTGCTTTATGTCTCATATTTCCTATTGTATTCCAATAAATTGCGTGACAGCAAATTGCATTCGTTCTCAATCCACTCTTAAAATATTTATATTAATAAAATGTTGTGATTAATTAGCGTGTTTGTCTGTCTGTATGTGTGTGTCGTCCCTACGTGACCTACACTTTAGCATTTATTAATTTACCATTAGTCAAATATTTACTGAAATAAAAGATGAAACAGAGTAAAGTCTTAAAAACAGTTGGTCAAAGAACTCATAAAAATAATTTAAATGAGGCGATGTAAAACACACTAAGATATAATAAAAAAGAAAACACCTTTTGGTTTAAACCTCTCCGCATTCACCTGAAAATCACTATTAACTCTCTCATAAGCTCGCATGCTACGTTGGGATCTGTGTTTCTTAGTTTCTCATCCATATAAAAAGTGAAGTTAATCAGCGTTTCGAACTTCGTTGTCATACGTTCTTTTCTACAATATTTATATTCCATTCTGAATATCCATGTTCTTTTCGTAACCATTGGTCGATGTTGTTAAAAGGAAAGTGTGAAATCAACTTATATTAAATTATAAATATTTTTCTCCGGCTCAAAATATGTTTCAGAGGGAAGCAATCTTTCTTATAGGCAGAAAATATAAATAAAAATTCTAGCAGAAAATGAAACTACCAATATTTAATACTTATACTTCATTGTCGTCATTCTTCCTAAATATAGGTTTCATAATATAGTATTATTATTACTATAGAACCAGACGTGTATACACATTCACTGCAACATGGCGTGACATCATGTATCAAGTGTATCCAGTGTAAACGAATAATGTACCGTATTCTTATGAACCCTGCATTCGGTAATTTAACAGATATTACTTAATACAATCTTTCTTTAAAATTTCGTTTTTAAAATCGTAACAGATATTTCTATTCAAAATCACGATCAGAAAATAAATTACAGTTTTTTTTTTATGTATCTACATGCTTTGTGAAATAAATAATTTATTTAATAATACATTTACTTTGTTATATCCATCATTTGCCTTATGCGGTGTGTAGGTCTTGCTATCATTTTTATGTTGATAATTAATTAAACGTAATAACCACAGACCCTCTGTTCATTTACTTAATATGTGATCTCTATTTATTCTCTCTCTCACTCTCAGTCTCTCATCATATCTAAAATTAAAATAATGACAGCTGAAAAAGTATTCAACTGTTTCTTTCTGAAGTGTTTGAAATACACCCGCTATTGATTTGTACGTTATGGTGCGAAATTCGAAATGGATTTTGAAGCATTTTGATCAGAAATACGCTACTAATTCTAAGCTACGTAAAACAATTCATTGAACTATCTATAATTAGATAAGCAATTGAAAAATATAGCATATAAAGACAACACAGAGTACGCACATTTCATCACGTCACTATTGTCTCATTGTGCCGACATATTTCTGTGACTTAAAAAATTGTTATATAACCTCTTCGAATTATGCTGAGGCATATTCGTCGTGTCGTGTAGCAACAGTGTATTTTGAAATTATCGCAAACATGATTACTCTTTAAATTAGGAGTATAGTACTGGACGAAAGTAATGTCTACACGACGGTCGATTTATTTCGAATCAAATCATAATTTGTGGAATATGATGTTGTTAAACAAAGTGAATATTATGAACACATTTTTTTAAATCTGTGTGTTATTGATATTTTTTTCAAATAACAAGGGACGGTTTGGGATTTTGCAATCTGTTACCTTCGGCTATAAAGTCAGTGTCTATTTTACGCCTAATGTATGATATCCGACAATGTTATTTAATAGCAAGCTTCCCCGTCCCTTCTTTTTCAAGATTTCAACCTTGAAATCTCCTCGGGTAAGAACGAGCGAGAGAGAGAGAGGGGGCGATTCGTCAGGAAATCACGTGGTTTGCAACTTCCATCTAATGTCACTTTCTGACTGCTTGACTTCGAAACTCTTCACTCAAATACAGCTCCCAGTTGCAATAGGAACGTCGGGTAAGTCGGTATAGTAAATTATTAATTTAAGAATTAGAGAAATTAGTGTGAATTATTTCTGCGATTTTTAAATAAATAAAGCAAAACAAAAATAAAGGTAAACATATTTCTTGGCTACGCCGGTTCGGTTCAGGTTGTAAATAATAATACTAATAATACTGATATAATTTCAACAGGAATTATTGGACTCATAGGTTAAAATCTATGAAGTGCTATAGCCTATTTAATAATGTCCTTGATCAAACAGCAAATACATGGCAACAAGCTCTATAAACAATTGGCCAAGGATAATTAAACGCCTAAACCCAAAGAGGATGGTAGGGATTGAAATATGATTGCAGTTAGATCATTTAATCTAAACAAACATATATAGACTATAACATATTGATATATGATAGTGCATATACATAGTACACATACTCTACATGTGCATCGAGCACCTCTCTCACATTTACATACATTGTTACATGTAAACACACTCGGTGCCATCCGTAATGAACATGCGCATTAAATTTCTCCTCACAGGCACAACAAGATATTGTTAAAAACATAATACCAAACGCAACAAGACCTTCAGACTCTAGACTTGTTTACCAGACAAAAAACCCCGAAAACTCAGAACTACAAAGTTCAATCAATGAACAAAGATTTAAAAGAAAAATCAAATTTCAAAATGATTTCAACTTGGCAAACTAGGAATAACAAATTTGAAATCCCATACAGTCATACGGCCCCCACAAAAATGCACATTTTGTCAACAAACGAAACACTTCTGAAAATTCGTCAACCGCCGTCGACAAGTTATTCTAACAAAGAAGTTAAAAAAATAAAGATATACATTCTGACAATGTTGAACGGCCCTACATGTGATGAAAACCAAAATATAACACTAGTTGGAATTAAAAGTGAGCCTACGAAGGTCGACAACAAGGGTAGTGCACTAGTATGAATTAACAGAGAAAAACATGGATATTTATATTAAACCAAACACCGATAATAGCAGATGATTTCGCCGGTCGGCCTAGGTTGTTCAGCCTAGATGTCACTGTGGTTGCCGAAATAACGGTAAATATAGAAACCAGGTGTGTCCGGGAAACTAAGATTTGATATCAGAAAGCGAATAAGTTGTTCTATTTGATAACGAACACTAGGATTGTAAAGACAGGCGCTACCATGTCTTGCTTAGTTTGAATAATTGTCATTTTTTCGCTTCCAGTCGTGGCTTGTAATTATGACAAGTAGATTTTAATCGATAAATACATCCAATGAGTTCGTCCACAAGTTGGTTTTGGTTGACGTAAGTTAAAAGGACATTGTTGAAATTACATGTTTTTCTGTTTTCTGTGTATGATCGAGCAGGAGGTACCTCCCCATCCTCTCACAGGGAAGGTGTCAGGAATGGAAGGGCGGATTGAAAATCTCAAATATGAAAAAATAACGATAAGGAGAAAATTTTTTTTTTTTGCTCTCTGACTAAATTCTGTTAAAAGAGAGGCGGGGCATTCCCAACTGATTCCATTGTTAAGCGAAGTGTAACAGGCTTCGAGGACTCGATTTTGCTCGCCACCGAGACGGACTCCCCCACCCGAGACTTGGTGTTTGTGTCGCTAGATCATGATCGCCCAGAGCTGTTGTGACTTTTCCGGCCCCAAACACAGAGTTAGAAAAGACTAAACTACATTTTGCTCGCCCACTGTATCGACGTTGCTCTGTGACGGACCCCCCCCCCCCCTCCGAGCATAGGCAATCTCGCCAAAAAACTCACAATCGCCCATTAACATTAAGAGCATCCCTCCAAAAATACAGAGGTAGGAGTTAAGAAATCATAAAACGAGCTTGACTTGAAATTATACAATTTTTTTTCTATTTTCTTTACCAAATAATTATTCTTCTAAAAAACTCAACATAATGAGTTGTTCAAGATTTGTCTTTTTTCGTTTAGTTGTTCTGCTTAGAATTAGCCTTCGCTTCGCAGTGGTACCAAGTGCTCACCCGATTCGGATAATTACCCAATGGCCTATCAAAAACAGTGTGAGAGTGAGTAATCGCTGTACAAGGCCTTTTGATATATGCGGTCTTCATCATGGCGAGAACTGTCCTCGAGCAGTACCGGGTGACAAACCGAACTCAGGAACGGCCAAATTGGTGATGTAACTTGGCTGATGAGAAGCGGTACATTACACAATTTATATGAACACCTTTATTTTTATTTATTCACTTTTTCTATTATCATACGAAAATAGATCCAAAAATTGGAAGATTGTAGGAACTAACGGCAGATTCTTTTTTTACTTATCATTACAGATTTGACAAACGTTCAAATAAACAGTTGTTTTCAACCAATCACAGCACGAAAAATAGTCACTCTGAAATTCCGTGCTTAATATAAAACCCTAAACACAAGGTTTTACTTTCTCCTTTCTTGTTTTGTTTTTGTTTATTTAGAGTGAACACACGTTCACAACAACACAGTATTACCTAAGCCTTTTAGGGCATAAGGTTCCCAACAGACACAATGAAATACATACGCGAACTACTAAACATCGCAATAGCGTATGCACACTGCTGACCGAACACATGAACACAATTCAAACACACACTGCCTCACTAACAAAACAGGCACTCTAATATACACGCACATCTTCTACGCCTGTTAGACGTAAACGCACATGGTGCCAGCCGAAATAGATATATGTATTATATAACGCCTTACACATAAACACAGCTCATTATTCAACCAGAACGTTCTCGGACACTCTGAACGTTTATTTGTATTAACTCTCTTTTTATTGTTTTTGTAATTCTTATATGTAGACTTTGTACTTTTGATAATGTTTTATCGTCAACATTTCTGACCTCGAGTGCCGTCCTTTCAACAATAGGATTCGTCTCAATATTGGTTTTGTCAAAATTAAACGATATGTAAAAGGCAGGTACATGCGTTCATCTATTAATGAAGTAATGGGATTTTGTTATGGGGTCTCGGTCCCTGTACTCTCCTGCCTTCTTAAAATGGGGTTCGTTGATTTAATGATTGTAAATTGAGCCCTTTCTCTCATTCCACGGATGTTGAATTTCAAAAGAAGTCTACCTTACTTAAATATACCACTAGAAAACTCTTACTTTCTTATATACTGAGAAAATATAGAGTTTAAATTATTTTGAAGACGAAATAAATAAAAAATACTAATATAATTGCTGACAACGTGCAGACTCTTACTTATTCTAAAAAGCTAATCTAAATCACATACTATTTCGTAAAAGTCCAATATTATTTATTGGCACGACGAAAAACAACAAATAGTTCCAATGATTATGTGAAGTAAATTTAAGTTCTTGTTCCAAACTTTTATAAGAACAAAAAGACAACTTTCGACTTGTCAGAAATATAAATCGAAAAAATTAATTATTCTTTCTAGGTAATCCGATGTTCTTATTCTGTCTGAGAGTTTAATCCTATTTATGAATCTGTGGAATAAATCATAATTCCTAATAATAAATCGTACATCTTAATTTTCTGGAATATCAAATATTAACCGCCAATATATTCGACAACAGAATTATAACGGGATATATTTTTCAAAATGGCTAAAACGACTTCTCCTCTTCCTCCCTCTACTTCTTCTCTTGCTTCCACTTTACTACTACTACTACTACTACTACTACGTCTTGTCTTTTCACTGTTTTGCTTTGTTGAGTATTTGTGGATATCTTGCATCAACTTTCTCATATAACATTTATTTCAGATGTAATCTGTGTTATTTACTAGAAATTCTACAATAACTATTCATGCACTTTCATAGCTGTATTGCAGTAAGAATAGTATAAAGCACCCGATACAAATTCATATGTACAGATGTCATCTTTGTTTACGTATATAAGTAAATGTATGTAAATGCGTCATTGAACATCCAAGCTAGTTAAATAGCATTTATAAAGTATTGGAAACCGGTTGAATGCGTAAAAATTTTCTTTTTTTTTAATTTTTAATGAATAAAGAACGACGCGGTATATCACTTCATTGATCAACATAGACTCTAGCAAAACATAATAAGATACACCTTTTCCATTTTCGTCCGAAAAAATTCAATAGTGCGTTCGATTTTTTTAATATGCATCACTACACCGACTGGAGGCTATATAGCTAATAAAAACACCTTCATAAAAGTATGGGTTTTAGATGTGAATACAAAACAGATCTAACAATATTTGTCTGAAAGAAAAACTTCGTACACCTGATCACTGTTCCTTTGTACTATGTAAATATGTAATGTATTCTTATGTATTTGAATTGCACAAAAAGTTGGGTTTCAGCAGTTGATATTCTAGTATCATTGACTCTTTCCATTTTACTTTCTGGGAAATGATAAATAAAATAATGTTCTGCTTAACACTATTTGTTTTCGATCGTTGTTCAAAATATATATTCATATAACTGACCGGTTAAAATGCTTTCTAACTTCACTTTAAAGACTCGTTTTGGTGAAAATGTATGTCTACACGTGCGTAGACCGAATAATTATTTTGATTGTAAATATTTATCCGTTGGGTAATTTATTTCAAAGTATAACATCATCTTATTGTAATCATGATGCATTCACTAAGAGTTTATTAGAAATAAGTTTATAACACAATAGTATTATTTTTAATCGGGGTTAGAAAACAACATATGTTTTCATGTGACAGTGCCGTGTGCGATTTTGCAAAATCTTAAACCGGCTATAAGGTCAGTCTCAATAAACTTAATATCACAGCCTTAACACCACCTATCAGTTATTTTTATTTAGTTTTTTAATTAATAGCATACATTCACAGTTGTGCATAACAACTTCTGAACATCCACAATTTAATTATGTTCATATTTAAGGCAGTAGAAAGTTCCGTTGTTCCTTAACAATTAAACAAAGAAAATCATAAGTGCAATGTAATTACTTTACTTGTTGTTTATTCAATAGACGCACCAATAACAGTGACGTTTTGCCTTCAATCGTTAATTCACGACAGACATTACTTTCTAATTAACAGTCACGTTCCAGTAAAAATGTCGGCCATAAACATGGATTATTACTAGATACTGGGTTACAGTTTTCTGTCAATAATATTATATGTATATATACAAAAATAGGGTCTCTTAAAATATAAATCCATGATAAATTGAATCTACATTAATGGTATTAAATAGTTACCACATGCTGAACAAAGATTTCGCATTAAAAAGAAAACGGTAGATAAATTAAATCTTATTAAATTAATTCTACTAACAATTTAATGATTAAATGACTGTAATAATTAAATTTACTTTGCAAAATCTTATTTAAAAATTTGAAAAATAATCTTTGTACAAATAAAATAAATTTGCTAGCAAAACCAATGGCAAAGCCATAATTTGTAAACGTGTAACAGAAATACAAAGAAAAGGAATTTCCAGATCCATATTTCAAGCAAGATTTACAAGCTTAAATTCTCTATACTATTACTTTCATATTTGAATTTTTAAAAGCATCTAAATAAATTACAATTGTTGGTTGTTATTTTTAGTTTTGCTTGCCTCTTTTGCGCCAGCGTATTCGCCTCTTATGATTCTCGGCCACTTCATATTTGAATTTTATGAAAATGGAATGTGGGAAGACGCATAGGTTAATTGTCCGAGTGCTTCCCATTATAAAACACGTTCAGCATGCCTCCCACAGAGAATTATCCTGGTTGTTCTAAAAGAGATATTAGCACCTGCTGAAAAGCTCAACAAGCTGAAACTGAAGAGACGTCGAAAGAATGGCGTATGCCCGCCGAAAAATAATGGGGGGAAATCACTTTTCAGCAGATAAAGATAAAGTGGCACATAATCGGCGAAGTGAAAAAGACAGATGATGAGAAAAATGCGGTAGAATAACACAAAATTGTTTTGGGCTGAATGTACGACGCAAATATGACACTGAGCACGAGTATTGCCTACATGGAAAGTTGTAAATATTGAGAAATTTCACAAAATGTGAGGCTATATTGTTTAGGGAGTCAGCTACTAAAATGTTGTTCTGGTGACAAGGTTATTGTACTAAGTTTAGCACACCACCTGAACCGTCAACATACGTATGTAATTCGATACCTTTCTTAAACAACATTTGAATATATTAAAAGTATTTCAATATGACCAGTTCTGTTGCTCACAAAATGCATCAGACTTGCTATGATACAGTATTACACATTTGAGGATTGGTTTGCCAAAAATCGGGTTGTTTACGTCCCATCCAAGGTGAAACTCTGCATTTCTTTTTCAAATATCTCTTTTGGTTATTAACACTAAGAAACATCGATTCGATGTAGTAAATGATCTGATGTCCCTTCAAGCCGCAGAGTTTATCGATATCTAAGGGATGTCTCAATAGCTTAAGTTCCTTCATATCGTTGGAATCTATTTGCAAACAAATGTGTCCTGCATTGTATATGATATATATGAGTGGTCGACTATTAGTATTGAGAGCTTTATATCCTTAAAAGTATTTCAATAAACGCCAGACGGTCACGCTTAATGTGATACCGCATTCCTTCAGAAAAAAACACTATTTCCATTCCTTTCGACGAAATAAATCTTATGATTTTAAAGCATCCTTTTAAACTGCATGAAACCACTACAAAATTGTTATAGAAAACGCTAAGTATTCATATGCTCAATCCGTTATATCTAATATTGTCGATCAGAGACATGGCTCTCATGGGTTTGGGAGAATTAGAAACAGGGGCATAAACAGATGTAATATCTGTATCCCAACAATCATTAATGTACAAAAGGTGAACCATTCGACACCTGATGAAGCCAATCTTTACCCGCATTACCGAATAGATTCTAGTTGACGTTCAAATAACTGCCAATGGTTTAAGCCAAACTAAACAAGAACCTTGATGTACACAGAACAACTCGCCATGACCAAATTTGGGCCATAGTAGTGATGAAACTGCAACTCGAAATAGCTCATATGCTTACGTAGCTGTTCAATTGGTGCTTAAAGGAGAAAAGCTTTAAATCATCTTGGAAGATTCGTTCGTATGTCCAGTATATAAAACTACTACAGATCAATCCTCTGAATCTCAGTGTAAACCGATCAGGCTCCAGTGCGTAATAATTAAGTTTTTGAATATGTAATAAATCAAGTAATTGTCAATAACCACAGTAGAAACAAACTACTTAGTGACAAATAATATGATTTCTGTCCTGCAAAATAATTAGCTGGTGTATCGACTGTGATACACTGAAAGATCTGTGAATATATCGACATGGGCTTTCATATATGTGAAAACGTGCAACTTATACCTGCAATCCGAAATTCTCTCAGATTTTTTGATGAACTTATTCCTAATAAATTCCTACATGATTTGTATAACCTTATACCATTATTGAGCGTATAGCATTATTTTCCATATAACGCGAGGTATTCTTATTCACTTGTTACGGATATGGTGTTATTCACTGTGAACTTGTAGAAAAGAAAGTTGACACATTCTTAATTTCTAGTTTGACTTGATAGAAAGTTTAAACCCGACATGAACTCAGTTATTAGTGCGGAAATTCCGGATCCAGGGAAACACAACATGATTCCTGAGCCACGTGGAAATAATGAAAGAAGGCGTATTCAAGACAGTTCTTGAATGAAATTTAGTCGGAAAAAGATGGCGACACACTATCTATCTGATAATTTACTAGGGAAAAAGGCTTTAAGACAACAGTTACGTCACGTAGCAACATAACGACGTGCGTTAACAACCGATATGTTGTACCATATAATAATCTAATTTTGTTAACTGTTTATTCAATGTCAATGTTAAAAGACGTAACAGTGTAAAATCAATGAAATATATTTGTAAATAAATATAACGGGCCAAGCTGTCTTCATAATTGAAATGAATGAAGTTAACATATGTTAGAATTGGCGTTGCATATCAAAAATTGAAACCGTTTAGAGTATATTGATTAAGACATCCATGAACAATATCTCATATATTCACATCTACAAAATGTACAAAGCAATGCAACAGATGAGTTTGCAGGTACAGTCGTGTATGCGGACGCTTATACTTAGTACACCTCGGATACTAAGAATAAGGTATCTCAATGACGATTACAAGACAAGACAGGTCAATGTAATCATTGAGTAAGTAAAACAAAAGGTTTGAGATAGAATCAAGGCTGCATACAAATCAATGTGAATGCTTATGTATCAGACTGCTAATACGTCATGTTAGATGACCACAAGAGTATCAATGGGCAAGTTATGAATATATGCAAGAACCTGTGTAGTACACATAAGTCACTTGATGAAGACTACTACTGGAATGCTATATTAATATAAACCTGAATAGCTGAATCGTAAATTGAACCCAGACCTTTGTTTGTCAAAATATTGAAAACATGTCCAATGTCTAGACCCTAACAAAATTTAAATGACATAGTAAAAGTAGAGTAACTATATATTGTAACCAAAATGTCATGATTATTTGCCCAATATGAATCTTATGAGACTCATCGTTTCTCACTGCGTTATGTCCGATGTATACTTTTTCAAAACTCTCCACTCCTCATCATCATCTTCCCCTGGATCATTTTTTCATATTGTCACAATTTCCGTGTTGGTAGTGTCACATTAACTCGTACATTCTAGTCCATGCCTCCTAAAGTACACCTGTCACATCCTTCCAAAAAGTTTAAATGAATTTTATAAATCACTGCATCATTGGAAAAAGTTTGTCGCCTTACACCTACCATCCCAACACAGATGGCATCATTTCATCACTACATCCAATCCAATGCATAACTTGGTAGTAAGTCTACAAAGAATAACATTTACAGGCAGAGGGCGTTGGTGGGAGTCGTTCTTGCGTGACGAACTTCTTAGCTCTTGCTACTAAATTGCAGAGCATATTGTATCTAATAGATGGCAGGGAGTATTTCTGATCCGCATTGAACAAAAGCTACTATTGCCTTACAACTATTGGTTTCCACAACATCCTGGCTCAACTTTCGTAGAGAGATATTTTTTCATAATCTGTCCATGTGTTTTATGCCTTGAAGATTCGTTGAACCCCACATGTTTCCTATTCCGAATATCCTAAACACCTATCGCATCCAGTAAAGGAATGCAGGAAACATATCATTATAAACTGCTTCGCCTAGCGTTTGCTTGCGAACATTGATATTGCAGACGTATAATTTCGCCTTGTCAGAGCGGAAATGAAGTAAAGTCTACTTGGAAACATCTTCATGGAACAGCAAGAGAACAAGAAGATGTATGCATTTCCAAATAAGGGTGGTTGATCTGAAAACAGTTATATCGATGGCTACTTTTTCAATCTCAACCTCGACATTCATGAAGGTATTTAATATGCCAAACATCCGTATCACCTTCGTAAATAAAGTACCATATGGAACAGCGTTCAGGATTTCCCAAGCTTTCAAAAATAGCGGTTTATCAAAAGTAATGGCAGTCGTTTTGACGGAAGACCTCATAGGTAATCGATAGTAGACCTGATACAAGGTTTATCTTCTGGATTCATGTTTATCAGGGGAAGATACTGTACCGTATTTTCCCGGATATTCGACTCCTTATGCATCACGTGCATCATACCTTGTCAGCTGAGAGAGAGTCTGGCTGGAGCAAAAAGAAAATGTCCCATAAAATCACTCTACGATCACAAACATCATATGTGGCGAGGGACTAAAATCCAATGCCACGGTTTACATGTTTGAAAAACGGTAATCTCTGATATCAATCACTGTAATTTACTCAAGTTTCAAGTCCGCCGTTTTTGTCTCGATATGCCATGACTGACTTTCTCACCTGGTGTAATAGCCACAATCATACCAATCGTATGGAACGTACCCGTTCCATCAAATGTTATAATGTTGAGATCCACGTTTTCTTCGAGACATAACAGGGACTTACAAAGCATGCCGCGTTCATTTCAAACCTTGTGCTTCTGGGTACGATAAAGTAAATCCCATGGTTGTGAGACTATCGATCAAGTATCATGATCTGTACAAGTAGTGCATTTGCACCGAGAGACTCAGTTGTAAGTGTGCAATAAATGCTCTCGGACGAACTCATTGCACAACAGCATGTTTTATGCCAGTAACTATTGTGGATATATCCTTCCTATGAAATAGATGCATTAACTAGCCCTACTGTCGTCTTAATCTCAGCTTTGGTGAGTTTCGCTGCGGTTTTTAAAATTGCTCGTTTTTGTGCTATCTCGTTTTTGTGGGTTAATTGTAGTATTCACAAAAATGCCACAGGTGTTTCCCTAAAAGTCACAATCTTTCCTACAAAGCAACGGCCTTCGATCACAAATCAAGATTATTCTATATTTTTTCCCGACTATTACTTTTTTTTATTAATTCTTTATTATTATTGACTGCTTTTATTGTTGTTGTTGTCGTTATTATTGTAATCATCATTATTATTATTATTATTATTATTATTATTATTATTATTGTAAATATTATTATCATCATTATTACCATTATTACTATAAATAATTAACAATGGCGGCATTTTAGTACGTTTAAATTAAATTAAATTAAATCATTACTGTAATTATCAACATTATCATTATTATTATCATTTTTATCATTTCAATCATTATTGGTGATTATCAATATCATTATTATTATGATTATTATGATTATTATTATTATTATTATTATTATTATTATTACTAATAATTATGTTAGACTTAACTAATTAACTAATATACTTGTTCGATTTATTAATTTATTAATGATAAGTTGGTAAACTCCAGACAAAATAAAAACAGTATAAATTTAGAATTAGTGACACATTCGATGAACAACCCCTTACCCCCCTCATTACTCACCCATACCGCCAATTACGGCTGATCTGGGGGCAGGCACGCACACACATTTATACACCAAATTACAGTTGTCTTAAAAATACGCTTGTTCGCTCGAGTTTAAAATAACTGTCGATTTCTTTGACACCTAAACCTGCATGTTTATCTTCCCTGTCCAACCTATCGGTCTTAATTAACAGACGTTTTCATTTCTCTATCTGTCTACCTATCTATCTTTCTATCTGTACATCTTTCTATCTCCACCCTACTCTCTTCATTATATGTCCCTCTTTCCACTTTGTTTTATTTTTTATTTTTATTTTTATTTATTTGTTTTGTTTTGTTTGTTTTAGATTTTAGATTTTAATTTTTTTATTTTTAACGGTCCTCAACCACGTGACCTCCCTAAATTTTCTTTTTCTCACCACTTCATTCTCTCTAAATATGATCTGAGGTTAAGATCGGATTCTAACTCTGCCTGATGAGATCTCAGTTTATAATAACTGTTGATCGATAACATCGACATGCCAGTGTCGCAGATTGTGTACATGTCTGTGTAAATAAAAATTATCATATATAAAGCTCTATTTTATATTAAGCACTTTTTATAAATCCGGTTGAAATTCCTTGGATCACTAGCCTGTGGATGTTTTTACCTGGATTATTACCATCATTATATATATATATATATATATATATATATATATATATATATATACTGCGTGGGTTGTATCCGTGAAAAATATAAACAATCTTGGTTGGAGAACCCAATGTAAAAACAGAGCAATAATAGTGGTTAAAACGAAATAACTCAAGCCTACTTTCCAGTCACTTCACGTTATAATTTAGTTCTTCTTGGTGGGACTGGATTACCCAGGCGTGTTGTTACGGTGGTAGTTTCAGACTAAAACATGAGAGTGCTAACACTGTCGTATTACGGATTAAGGAGGGGGAACAAGGGGAAAGGGAAAACATGGGCAGAGGCATTTACCATTTCTTCCAAGCCCCTTGAGGAACTCGGGCGAATGTCAACTAAACCTTTTAGCTACATCGAACAAGCATGTCGACAGTGCTTACCTAGTTAGCTGTTGTCTTATTATCTGAGGTGTTGTGTTGGATCAATATTACGGTAAATTAGACATAGGAAAAAAGAACAATTATTAATCAAAAGGTGAGTCATGGTTCAAATGTCTAATGTGATACACTAGGAAAAAAGATGGGTTTAAAGGAATTCATGTATATTCTGTGACTTTGTAAAGAGACTGAAATGAAAACACGGACCTGGGGATTAGAGAAAACAATTATATTGGAGATAATGTAATACACCAGAATAAAAGCGATGGAACGTAAGTCTTGATTGCCAGTAAAGTCTTAGGTTGACTCAACACTGAGGAACAGTTTTAAGTCTGTTATAAGTAGAGTACCATAACACCTCCTCCCAAAGCCTTACATCCCAAGGAGTCAATAGCATCGTTTCCTGTTTGGGATTTACGTTATTTTGAGTCTGCTTGAGATAGCTGAATTACAAAAGTGTTGTATCTGGTAACCATTAGTCCTTCTGCAGGTGTGCTGTCGGTGTATTCGGATAGTAGTCCCCTAAATGTGTTTATTAGTATCTTATATGAGAATAGAGTCTCTAGCCTTCTGATTTTGGAGCTCGCATTTTAATTTGGAAAAAATGAATTATTTGCTTCCACATTCAACTTAAAGGCAAGTAACTTTATCTTTTTAAACTTTAATGTTTCACTTTTAAAAAAAAATATTTGAGCTGTAATATTCGCGACCCTATCTCTGGAACTATGCATTCAATTTCTTAAACCTTCAATTGGTTATCAAAATGAAGTAAATTCAATTTATTCAGTTTAGTTTCAGTTATTAGCAACGTTAATGTTGTGTTCTTATTTGCTTTATTTTTTTCGAAGATCATTGTGTGTCCATTTTTGGGGATTTTGATAGGTGAAACACATTTCTTTCTTCTATTTTTCTGACTCGACTGTCAGGTTCTTTATTTTCCGGCTAACAATCGTCGTTGGTAACCCCGGAAAGTTTAATATCTGCAATAGGGATGTGCCAAACAAAGTATTGGTAAGTTTAATATGAACATTTTTACTTTTTCCGTAGTGTTAATTAAAGTAATGGCAGTAAACATTTTACACTGGCATTTTATGTTCCCCAGTCATTGTTCTGGCTATTCGTTAGGATTTTAGCATCGTCGGTCTTCATAACTTTCTCCATGTATGTATATTGATAACCATTAAATAACGGGGAACGATATCCGCATGATAAAAGGGTTGCATTATGCAAATTAGGTGCGGTTAGATGCGAAGAATGGTAAATAAAAAGAGGGTGTTTTGATCGACTATGTAAGTTATAATGGCTCACATAAGAAAGCGTTGAGTATATTTTTGCCTTGTTGATAGTTTTACCATTTTGGATTACCTTATTGCTGTTGTTATTGTTGCTGTTGTTATTGTTGCTGCTGTTATTGTTGCTGCTGTTATTGTTGTTAGACTTTATTTTTGTTGCTTTCGTTTTTGTAGAATTGCATATATTTTTTCCACGTTTTTTTCCACGTTTTTTTCTCATGATCAGTTTTGATAACCTTTTATGGCGACGGCTACTAGTAGACCGATGCCTTCTGAAAAAATGGAGCTTACCAAGTAGCTAAAGAAGGGCCTAACTGTTGGTTCAGAATAGTGACAAACGTTGCTGATTTTGTGGAAAAGGCGAAAAAGTGCCTACATTTAGTAACCGATACTGGGTTATAGGTCGGCATCTCGAAGTTTCAGCAAATAAAACAGCGAAGCATCATAATGTTTGTAATTGATTAGAAGACAAAAGAAGACAATTTGAACACTAACTGACCTCATATGCAAGTTGATGGCGACGGCAGGCTATAGTGCACATCGTATAATCCGGTGCCTAGGTTAAATACGTGGAACACATTGTTTGCAAACTAAGACACCCGTCTTAAATTGTGGCAGACTGAAATCATGACGACCGAGTATATAGTCAGAATGGAATACATGGGAAAACGAATGATTGCAGTATCGATATTCAACGTGCCATTCCATGTGGATGGGGATCACTTAGGCGTATTCCTTTTGAAGTATGGGGGCATCACGTATGTAACCTTCGGCGAATACACAGGGATATGGACTTTCGGAACTCTGTTGGACAAGGCTACATTCAAGAAAATTCAAAATCACATCGAAATTAGACTAGTAAAACTCCATATAATTGTGACCGGAAGGATACCTTATTGTTGGGCCTGTGAAGAAGTCGGGCACCTCACTTTTGAATGTCAGCTACAGAAGCCCGCTATGACGAATCCCCCTGTTACAAAAAACAAGAGTTGGTCAACACTTAGGAGTGTCGTTTACCCAAAAGCCTATGAGATCCTCCTCACCGGAGCCATCTGAGGAGGATTATCTCGTCCTTTCTGATCTGACCAAGCTAAATAAAAGGGAACAAAATGAATCGATTTTGGTTCAGGGGAAGAACACCCCTAGTCGCGTAGACTTGGATCAAATGAGAGAGGAGAAAAGTATTTCCCGAGATCCAGGAAAGAACAAATATGGTGAGGTTCGAGACCTTAAAAATAAATTGGACAAGGAAAAAGTACCTAAAAGTACGAAACCCTTCTCAAAAAGAAAGTCCACTGTAACCTGTCAAATCCCAATCTTAAAATTCAAGCCCCCAGCCTTCCCCTAAAAGGAATAGTCATCCACACCCATTCCCTATATGACCAAGCCACGTTTACCTCCGAAACTAATACCCCCACCGATCACTGCTCCATTGAAAGAGAGGGAATACAAAATTATTTTCCTAAGCCCCATAAGATAGGACAATCCTGTTTCCTCTCCCAAGCCTTTTCCTTTTGTCTCCGCACAACACCCCAAAATGTACTGCTCCTGCCTCCCCTGTAAAATCTTGAAAGTTCCCTTTCGCATCACCCCTGCAATAAAACAAATCCAGAGCCCCGTCCGACTCTCTAATGAAAGAAAACATGCCACCCCCACCACCACCTCTTCCTCAAAGTAACAAAAGACAAACGAGTCCCTCCATAGATAGATGTCTAAAAAAGTCTGCTTACCTCCCAGGTTAAGACTTATGTGTGGTGAGTAAACTCCAAGACGCTACAGTAAACACCACCTACTGTCCGATTTGAAAAAGCTGCTCACATTTATGGAGGTGGGTGACAAACTGGTGGAAGATCCCCTTAACTTCCATAACGCGATAAGAGTTCTCATGGTTATCAGAAAGAGAAAAGAAGACAAAGCACTTTGGCAAATGCTAAGGGACGCAAACGAACATTTCTCTTTTTTATCTCCCATGGCTATTTTTAAATCAGACGATTGAAAGGTTTAAGAGTAAATTCTGTTTGGAGGGTCCCTGTTTGTTTACACCCTTCCCTATACATGGTAGCAAAACTAACTTACCCCTTGGATGCTGGCGGCATCTCCCCTAACGGGCTTATCAACACTCAGATAGGCAAAAAATTGTTTTGGGAGAGCTGTCGGCATCCTAACCTCTGAGATGTTCGTTTCTAGAATCCAACTCTAAGAACTCTCAATGGTTCTCTATCTAGCAAGCATGAATGTCCGAGGGCTGAGGGACGACTCTCCTAAATTTCGAGTTGCTACAGACCTTCAGCACCTTGGTGTGATTATATGTTGTATTCAGGAAACCAACTTAATTCCAGGTGACCATTTGAGTGCGCTGGCTAGGGCTTTTCACGTCTACTCAGCGTTCTTCTATTCTCGCTCAAAGGGTTGTTTCATGCCTAGTAAATAAGTATTTAGATGCGTCGTGTGACCGTTGCTTCATGGATCCGGAAGGAAGGCTGTGCGTTCTGGATGTTACCATAAAATATAAGGCATTTCGACTAATTGGGGATTTGCGCCCAATCACCATTTTCAGCTTGCTCTTTTCTTTCGACGGACCGAGTAGTTCATGAATAAAACTCCAACGGTCATCATAGCGGGAAACTGGAACGAGGTCCTAGATACCGATATAGATCGTAATCTGGCTATAGGAACAAACAGTGATCGGGATGATAAGGTTTCCGGTACTTTCTCGATAATGTTGATCTTATCGATAAATATTGGAATGACAGCCCCGTCTTAGAGTATGGGCTTGGCCAGCTAGGCGCGGTTCCGATTCAGTAAAACTTTTAGGTTATAATGACAGGTTCTTAATAAGGAGAGTCGACGTGCATTGATTAGAATGTCCAAGTTTTCAGAATATAATTTACTCGGGTCATAGTCTTGTTCGGGTCGGTTAAAACTTAAATAGAATTAGGCCTAGATTGGCTGGGTACTGGAAGCTCAACACGTGGTTATTCGATGTGAAGGGCTACCAGGAACAGCTATACTAACCTTACAGCGAGAATTGACGGGGGCTGTAATTGGGAATAGGAAGTGGCTACACTTTAAGAAAGTAATTAGATCCGTTACTGCTGATTATAGCCGATAATTCAATCTAACAACTAGAGCAGTTAAATGGCACTATATGCTAGATTGGATCGGGCGGTGGAGGCAAGGGATAGTGCTAAAGTTAAATAATAAAGACGAAGCTGGCCTCCTTGGCTACCCAAGAAAACCAAGCTTTAGTAATTTGGGCTAGGTAAAAAAATGTCTCAGGAAACATCAAATATTAGACTGGAATTGCGTGTAGAGGAACGTCACCAAGCTACTGACTGATAAATCGCACGTGTCTTATTACCGGATGGGCGTCTCGTGACCACATACGAAGATATTCTGGAAGCGTTTCCTTCTCATATCCAGGACCTTTTTACCAGGGAATCCGATTTGTCTTTAGCACAATTCGACCCCTATTTAGCTGACTTTTCTCGTCTCGAGGCGACTAAAGCAGCTAAGTGTGAAGGTTGCATAACAGAGGTAGAAGTTAAGGAGGCCTTAAACGGATCGGCCTTAATAAGCCTACTGGGATTGATAGTTTTCCCTACGAAGTGTATGTAGGATGCCACACATTTGTGTGCCCTTGCTGACACTTTTATTTAACTCGTAATTTAGGAACAGAACTATTCCCCAATACTTGACCATTGGTATAGTGAAGTTGTTACGCAAGAGAATAAGTCTATAACGATGCTAAATGCTAAGTTAAATACGTGGGCAAAGATTTAAGCCAATCGGCTGCAGCTTGTTTTTGGCTGCTCTAACCAGCCCTGAGCAGACTTTTGCTGTAAATGGTCGGACCATTCAAGATAATTTGCACTCAATACGCTTGATCATGGATAAAGTCGACACAGAAGCCGCGCTGATCAACTTAGATCAGTCCAAAGCATTTGATAGGGTAGGCCATCTTACCTTGGAGGCTGTTTTTTTTTTTTTTTTTAAAGTAATAGCTGATTTATTTTAGTTTGTTGGAATAATTATGGAGTAGGAAAAAAGGGGAGATAGGTAATAATTAATTTAATTTAGTGTCCCTATTTTTTTATAATTTTAATAGAGCGACACCGGTGGTGTTGCTAAACTATGATAGGCATTTTAAAATGGTGTTGCTGGTCTCGTATGTTATATAATTCATTTTAGGTTGTTGTGCTTTAATATATAAAGCCTCGAGTATTTTTTTTAAAGTTTACGTCAGAATATATTATTTTGTCTTAATTCTGGTTAAGGGCAATTGTGCACTTGTAAGTGTTTATGGATTGAGCTTGAATTGAAGAGGTGCATGGTTAAGCGACGGGATATGGTGATTGTTGTAAAACCAATGTAGCTATTATTATTTTTGGTAGGTGCCTCCTCCGAAAGGGCATTTAAATGTATATACTACATTGGTTCTTTCTAGTGTTTTAGGGGTTGGAGAGGGGTTGTTTTTTACTAAGAGGTTTTGAGTTGTAAATCTTTTGTAATAAATAATTAGTTTAATTTTGTTACTGTTATCTGTTGGTGATATATATCTATGTATGATGTTCTTTATGGATGTTTCCTCTATTCTAAAATTTGGCAACATTTGGTTGCGATAATATATATTAATGTAAATAGAGTTGTTATGGTGTATGTTATTATTTGTATTAATGCTTGTCAAGTTATTTATCATTGATTTTATTAGTTCATCATGCATTTTTGATATATGATAAAGTGTGTTCTGTTTTAGCCGTTGTTTGCTATTTCTCTTCTACAGTTAAATATATATTTTTTTAAAGTTCAGACTTTAAAATTTCTCATTAAGACATAATATACAAGGGTCGTCTTAATTTCTAGATTCTGTCTTATCATTTCCCATATATGATTGGTGAGCTTTCTTTAAGTTCATGCTAATGGTTTGTTAGTGCTGTTTTAATTCGGCATATTTTAGTAATATATGGATTTAAGATGTTGGGATTCCATACCCACTTCTTTTTAGTTTGTCTTTCCTTGGATAATATTGTGGATGGTAAGCAATACTTTTGCCCAAATACACACACAATATATATATATATATATATATATATATATATATATATATATATATATATATATGTATATATAAATATATATATACATATATATACATATACATATATATATATATATACATATACATATATATATACATATATATATATATATATATATATATATATATATATATATATATATATATATATATATATATACGTGTGTGTATATATATTTATGCAAATTAGAAATAACAGGACTTTCTTGTCTGGCCATACTTTTTTATCTTTTCAATTAATCTAATGTTTTGTTCATGTTAAAATCAAACGAATTGATGAAATATCTGTATGTGTTATAAACGTTTTCTAATTACTTATCGAATCATCTTCAAGCGTTGATGGCAAACTAGACTAAGCAGGCGGTGAAAAGATATTTTTAAAAAATACATCGGAGAGAATAGCACGTAAAATAACGTCTACATTGTTCAAAGAAGACGTGGATCAATGAAAACTTTTAAAAATGTATTTACGTATTTATTTATTTACTTTTTAAAGACTAATAGTTGATTTATTTGTTGTTGTCGAATAATTATGGAGAGGAAAAAATTGGGGTGGTAGACAAAAATCAATTTAATAAAATGTCAGTTTTTTTTTAATTCAATTAAGCAGCGCCACTGACCTAAATTAAACTACGCCAAGCATTTCGAAATAGTTTTACTAGTCACATATGCGATAATACTCATTGCAATGTGTTGAATTTTTATGTATATGGCTCCAAGTATTTGTAACTATTTTAAATTGGTGTCAGAATGTATTATTTTCGTGTTGTTTACTTAAGTATGTCTTAATTCAGGTGGTTGTAGATTGACGAGATGCATGGTGAGGCAGCGGAATAGGGTAGTTGGTGAACACCAATGTAGCTATTATTATTTTGGGAGTTACATTCTCTGAAAGGGCATTTAAAATCATAGACTATGTTGGGTCTACATTGAAATATATACAGTGTTTTTCTCCCTTGTAAAATACCTCGAGTAGGCTCTGTAAAGTGGGGGTGAAACGGGTCGGCTTTTAATCATGAACCGATGGTTCGAACCTTGACATGTTGCGCAGTGAATATAGTACTAAGAAAAATGTTGTTCTAAATGATAGTCATCTGAAAGTTGAACGCCCAATCCTCGGTGTGGACGATACAAAGTATTGCTATTTACTAAGGACATTCCCCAATTATGGCTGACAAAACGAGAGCTTTCTACCCGTCGTGGATTAAATAAAGGGTTCCGTTCTAAATTGCGTCCAGATACCCGAATTTGACAGACATTCCCGATTTCGAAAAGATTATCTGATAAAGGCCGGGAGTTACATCGGCCGAAACTTTTTGATAACACTCAAGATTAAAAAAGTAATCTGAAAAGTTGAAATGATACAAAACATCAGATATACTGTTTCCAACAATTGTTTTTATCTGTCACCGCTACGTTTTTTTTTTCGCATTGCAAATTACCTTGTAAAACACCTATATATATATATATATATATATATATATATATATATATATATATATAATTTGCCGAGTTGGATTGTTTCAATAGGAATCCGGGTAAGTGAGCCCAATGTACTTGTTAACAGAGCAGGAATAAATATAAAGGAAATAACCTAAACCAACATTAGGTATGTCTGCATTATAAATTATTTCGATGTAAGTGGGTTTCATCAGACACGTGCACAGCCACATTAAGAAAGTAAATGTGTCTATGCACGCGTCTGATGAGACCCACTAAGGTCGAAATAATTTAATAAGTAATACATATAGAATATAACATATATATCGTAATGCTAACACTTACTTAAATAATGCTTTTACACTTCAAAATTAGAGGGTTATTATTAGAAATGCTGTATTCGATGAGGTGATTGCGTAAGTACCTCTCCGCAAGTGATTTATATAAATTATGTGTTGATCGCAGATTTCAAGTGTTCATATTAAATATTCTGCATTGTCTGGGGTGTGTTTTAAATTAACTTTTGTTTTCATTTATATGAATATATATTTTATTATAATGATGCAAGGCTTGAATATATTACCTGTGTTAATTTACAGCATTGTCGAAGTAAGACTACAGAAACCGAAAACATCGCTTGTAGAGCAGAGTTCAACTGCGTATTTAGCATTTGAAATTCAAATACAATAAAAAATGTCACATGTTTCACCAATGCACATCGATATCGCTACGTCTATCTTGGACGTAGACTTAATAACGTCAATAAATCTAATCAAATGCTAATAGCCGGTTCCTATAACATAAACAAGATATACTCTCATGTGTGTCTTTTTATTAAGTCGGAATATATGCATGTTTTACAATTTATCTGGAAAGTAAAGATCTAGTTAAAAAACTAGAGAAAAATGTCAAAAGAAACATTTCACAGACAACAGAGACGCTACTATTTTTTGAAATATTCAATAATCATCGTCATCATCGTCGTTATCGTCGTAATCATCATCAGCATCAGCATCATCAGCATCATCAGCATCATCATCCAGCTCTGCTAACGTCATGGATGCTTTTAGTTCTCTCACATTATCTCGATCTATCTTTCATAACACGAGGTAGGTCTTAATATAGGCAGTGTGTGTCCTCTGTTAATTGTTTGACATAATTTATGTGTGGTCCACCGACTGAATTACATCCATAGTCTGGCATTTATAAAATATCGCTGACGATTTCATCATTAGCCCCTGGTCAAGACTTAGATCTGAGGAAGTGGTCTAATCAAGCACACCCTTAGAGACATCTCATACACCAGACAAACGAATTGTTATGCTTTTCTCAAGTCTATCGCGATTACTGCATTATAATTCTATAGCTATTTAACTGATTCTTATTACATTCAGAATGTTAAACTATGTATTAGAGCGGACGAGCAATCAAATACATTATATTGCATTAATTTATTATGTAGTATCAGTGGGAGCTGTAAAAAACAACCATATCTAGATCTGAATCAAATTTGTAATCAATTGTAGAGAATTAATCGTATTTTGTCATGAAAAGAATTGCTATGTCGTAAAACTGGCGCAGAATGAAACAGAACCTAGAATTATGAACAACGGTCACCAATCACAAGAATACGTATAACATTATGACATTATATCGTATGGATTTCATAAACTCAACACTATTATATGTTGGGATATTCTTGAGTGGTTAAGTGTGTAGAAATAAACGGCTTCCGAAAAGTATGAGACAAAAACTGTAGTTTGAATCACACTTGCCAATGATCAGATTGCATCGTATCAATCTGTGTAATGGTGTTCATAGATTTTTCCGGACAAATAAACGTGAGTATTCTTTCTCATCGTGGAGCCATATTATAAAAACTTTAGAATAGAAATAAGATACTGATTAACGATGTAACGTAAACGATGGAAAACTAAACGATTCTTAGACATTGACAACGCACTCAGCACAGCATTTGTTCACTTCTCAGATAACTTTATATAAATGTGTGTTACTCGCAAGTTAGGTAGATCGAACATAAATGTTTAACAATAACTCTCTGGTTGCGTGAGTGGCCTCATAAGTATCGCTCTAGGAAATGGAATCGGCTATGCTGAGTTCAAATCTTATCGGATAAACTGTTTACATTCACACAATACCGTTTTATAAGTATTAGCCCACATTTACACTTCAGCTAAAATAAGTAAAGCAGCAACACATATTAAATGCATCGTTTACAATGAATAATATACAATATGTAATGTGTTCTAACGTGTTCCAAAATTGCTTATCTGACTTAAAATAAACTTAATCAAATCTCACACTTTTCGCCGAAATAGAACCTTGGAAACAAATTGCTAAAGCATGTCGGTGAAATACAATTCTTACAATAGACAACACCGTTTTACAATAGAGGAATTACTAATTTGATAGAACGTGTTCAGATTTCATCATAAAGTGAATGTTTTAATTAACGCTTTTCGACAGTTGGCATAATCAAGCATTATTTGCTGCCTATCGAAAATAAAAAATAGAAATATCAAAGGAAACTCGTACAGAACAACACACTGATGACTGACTTGTGTATCAACTATATTATAGGAGTATGTTAATGACATTTTACACATTAGATTAAAAAGCAATAAAGCATAGCATCTTTTTTTCACCTGATATTCATGTAAACATCACTAAAGCCAACTTACTGTTTTTAATAATTCTAAAAATGAGTATAGAAATGTGCTATAGGTTATCGACACGTGCTGTAGAATCGGCAAATCGAAGGCGATTTTTTGTAAAATCTGTTAATATAATCTTGACAGCTTGTTTAAAACATGGTGTCAGCTACAGATAGTAATAATGTCGGATATTTAAAAGAATTCAAATTTGTCTACGTGTAGAGGACCAACGAACGACTGATTTTTGGATGAGTAACACATCACGAGAGAACAACCTTGATTATTTCAGGCGTGAACATTCCTTCTTCATAAAATCAAAACGAATGTGAACGAACAAAAACATATAAAAATGGTATACTAATGTGGCATCAAGTACGTTTTGACATTGGATTTGTTGATGACCATGTAGTAGTGTGCATGGAAGCAGTCCAATTACAATGTGTTCATAGATGAGAACCATTGGAAAGAATGTCTATTCATAGAAATTTTGTTGTAGGATAAGAGTGATTTAAATCAGACTGTGTCGTAAACTCTCTACTGACCGTAAGTAAAGAACCTCTGGTGAACAGTTTCTTAATTGTATACCAAGGAACTTTTTAAATTGTTACAAATATAACTAATAAAAACAAGATTTATTTTTATAAAACTGTATTGTGTTTACCTTTGTGATTACCTTGATATTAAAAAGACTCTATATGTTCTGAGTAAAATGTCTGTATCATTAAAACTTATGAAACTCTGTTTAAATCGAGGTTTTATAATAACACATTAAATTCACTCAAATAATTACTTATAAGTTATTATAACGTATATTTTTATACATTGACTAACGTTAGACAAATACAACTTTTAAATATTATTAATGAGACACGACATTTTTTTAAAGAATCCAATTTAAGTGAAAACATTTTCCACAAAGATGGAATGTAAACCTAACATTATAAGCATGTCAACTATTCCTTTGAGGATAAATATGATTTTAAAATCTTCAACCAACAGCTTTAATGAATAACGCAGTTGAAACACAATGCTATCCCTGTCTGTAACAAAATAAGCATTCATCCGCTTCAATTTCAATTTGTGATATCTCGTTTATGTTTGGGTTATAATGAAGCAATGTAGATGTAAACAAAATTTAGCACATTTATAGGTTTATGTAAAACAAAAGGGCAATGTGTTTCCGATTTCGTGTACACGGGTGTCTATAGATACCATCAAATCAGTACTATAAATATATATATATATATATATATATATATATATATATATCATGTAAATTGTCCAATTTTAATGAGAAAACGCCACCTGTCAATAAGTAGACTAAAAATAAGAGTTTCAGTTATCTTTGACATAAAACGTCAAGTTTAAAATTTTACTGCAAAAAATACTTAAAGAATTTAATTTAAAGCAGCGGAATATACTAAATAAGCAGGTGATATGAAGTAGAATCATTAACTCTGACATTTCGTTAACTTATTTATTTTATTAAACTAGGTACATATTATATTAAAAAAGTGTTTCATCAAATTGATTAAAAAGATTTGTGCTACGATTATTATTACTTTTAAATGCAAAATTATTTTTTATTACTACGGTACAGTATAGTAAGCGAACTATTAATTGAATAAAATTGTTATGAAAACAAATAAAAAAGAAAGAAACTGAAATGTTCAACGTTTAAAAAAATAAATTCATCATTTTTGTCACATAAAATTTTTAGAGTTAATAGAATGGTTGAATAAGAGAATGTAAAATTAAAATATTTATATTAATAAGATATAAAAATTTCATTAAGAAAAATAAGAATAATTATTAAATAAAGTTTAAATATCATTTTATAATATTTCGTGACATTACACTTTTTCAATGTAGAAAAAGTAACAATTCGAGAAATGGACACATACGAAGTGTAGCGATTAATAAAGGAGAATAAGTGTCTAATTAGCTAATGACTGATTAACAACTTCAATAACAAAAAATAACATTATTGTTCTGAAATATTCGCAGTGTAGAATACTTTTTATGATATTAGGTTGTTTACTCACGTACAATTATTCGATAAAGAGACAAAAAACGAACAAACAAACAATAAGGCTTGAAACAATTGTCAGAGAAAGAAAGAGAGAGTACACAGATGACGATTAGAACGGAAGTGACGCCGCCGTTACTGACATAGCGTTGTCACGAACGATAGCCAGGGAGATACGTTGGAACAACCAGCCTGACTCACGGGGCTCGAGCCTAGACGTTGAAATCCCCCGTCCAATTTCCTGAAAAAATTTAACAGTCTCGGGGCCAGGCCCACCCGATGTTTTCACTGAAATTGGTCGGAAGACGAAACGGTCAGTGAGCGAGCTATATTTTCCGCGCTTCCTTGTTTCGGCGAGCAGAGCCGCCGTGCCGGGCTTCACCGCGAATTCCGCAATCCTTGCTGGTGAAAAGGATTCAGAACAAGTGGCGTCCAGGCCGACTAGTTCAAGGATGCAACACCTTCCGAGTCGAGACCTCGCCTGACTACGTTGTTAGTAGAATACTTAAAATAAAAAAATGTTAATATCACATAATATTACAAAACCATAAATAGTCATAAAATATATTAATATAGTGACTACTTATTTATGTATCTTTTAATAGTACATAATACAATCTTATTAAAAATATATATATTAATATTTTTAAATGAAATAGTTAACCTTAATTATTTTAAAATGTAATTAAAATTACATTTTAAAATAATTAAGGTTAACTATTTCATTTAAAAATAATAATATATACTTTTTCATAATGAGATTGTATTATGTACTATTAAAAGATAAATTGTTTGCTATAATTAATTTAAAACAATCGTTTTGTGTTTATGATTAATTAACTTTTTTTACTTCATAATTTTTAATAAATATGAATATTCTAATTAGAAACGTTAGTATGTACCTTTTGGTTATTATCAGTTCGCAACTTCTGATGATAATATAGTGAATACAAATAATAATGTTATATATATATATATATATATATATATATATATATATATATATATATATAGACAGAGGGAGACAGAGAGAGAGAGAGAGAGAGAAAGAGAAAGAGAGCGAAATGAAAGAAGAGATATAAAAGATATGAAAAAAAATCTATTACGTGTTCAGTTATTCAAAACAATGTATATCGAATTAAATAATTAATATTTAATTTGTCTTAATCATGGTTTTTCAAAGAATGCATTTTATCATTAGAGAAGTGCCAATAGATATACAAAGGATATACAAAAAGTCAAATTTTTAAGGTGTAAATGCAAAAGTGTTATATACATTTTAGGGAAAATGGATAAAATGTCCAGAGTAAAATAGGTTTAAAATGGAATGAAAAACATTCACTGTTAGATGCTTCATGAAGAATGCAGCTGTGGGTGCAAATGTAATCAATCCAAAAGGAAGTAATCCTTTAGATGTACAAAGGTTGTAAAATAAATTGTTTAGTTCTTTCCATGGGCATGGTGCAGCAAAATTTAAAGGATGTTAATCCAAAATTATGTAGTCGTGGGTAGGTTACAAAATCAAGTAAATCTGTTTAGAGAATATTTTAGTGAAACGAGGTCAAAGAATGTCGTTACAGCTGCTAGAATTCAAAAGCCAAAATGGGTGACGATTGCAAAAAGAAATACACCGACTGACGCAAAAGTTGAAGTGAGTGGGGAAGAGTTGCATAAGTAAATTCCGAATGTGAATACAAAAATAGATTTTAAGAGTTGTCGTTGTAAAAATTAAGTTACTTATATGAAGATTATACCGACAAAGATTGTACAAGCAGCGTTCAAGTGGGGTGTAAAATGTGTATTTTAGATTAAAATGGGATTAAATCAAAAACTAAATATATTTAATTATTTGGGTAACAAAACTAAAGAACTAAAAAAGTAAATAACTAAATGCCAGTGTAAGTAAACTAGTAACGTTGTAAAGATTACAATTAAACATGAAATAGTAAAAAGCTTAAAGTGTACAGAATAAAGTAAAGTGATAGACAATATTAATATGTAAAAGAGAAACAAAATTTAAAGTTTAAAAAGTTATACAATACTATTAAGATATGTTTTATTTAAAAAAATTTTTAAACTTCACAATAAAGAAGACAAGTAAAATGATAGTCAAGTATTTGATGTCGAAATACTTTTGAATACTAAAATATATGGAAGAATGAAAATAAAGTATTACTTCTATAAGGAAAACAATTATAAAATTAAAGAAGGAAATAGCCATGTAAAATTACACAATGTAACACGTTTTGTTTATTTGTATTTTTTAATGTGTTTATATGTATGTTTTTCTACTGAATTAAAAAATCGCATTCGTTTTTTAATAACATCGATTATTTTTTATTAATTTAATATTTTCGCGTTTTATACACAACCCTTCTCTACGGCAGTATGTTGTAAAAATAATTACACAACATTAACTACGTTTTTTCATATATTGAATGGTATTTAGTAAATACAATGTTAGTTAGAAAAAAACAAACCATACAACTTTGCAATGTAAATGATTTGATAACTCTTTTCTTAAACTTAGAAGTGTTTTGGCGACTGAGATTTTCTAAAGTGCACATTTTCATATTTTCTGACAAGAGACCACATATAATCCCCCATCGTCGCAGTATTCTATCGTCCTGGATATCTTCTTTCTATTTAAGCGATGTCCTGATGAAATCTCTCACCATATTCTTCACTGATATCACCCAAGTTTTCGGGGAAGAAATATAGATGAGAATGCGACAAATGAACTTAAAGGTTCATTTTTTGCATTCTCATCTCATTCTCATCTCATTCTCATACGACAACCCAGTTTCCTGAAGTTCGCAATAAGTTTTGATACCAGTTTTTTTTTAAATAGGATCCTTGTGATTTCCTAGGAATCCACGAACTACATCACAAAATACGCACCAAGCTTATTTCTCAACTCTTGTCATCGCTCTTTCAAGTTTCTCCAACTTCAACATTGCATTTACTTGGGGTCCAACAAGTATACCACCTTTGATCTAAGCATCTGATAGCTTGTGAAACATGAGACAAATTTCTTGAAAAGCTTCTCCTACAAAATCTTATGCCTTCACAAACTATTTTACTAATCCTAGTTGAGTGCCACTCAATGGAGTGCCACTCAGGTCAGTGCTACTCAGTCGAGTGGCACTCAGTCGAGTGACAGTTATCATAGAAATTGTAGCATGACATCTCAGTCACCTGTTAGCAAGTTATTTCCTGGTCACCGAAAATAGAGTCTGTATGCTATCCACAATTTGGACCTGCTTTTTTTTCAATATAATAACCACGCACATAGCAAAATGTATCTGGGGCATTTTTACATCCTCTAGTAGCCATCTTAATAAGAACAGACTTAGTAATTTACCTGAAAGAGAAAATTAGATATACATTCAGTAGCAGAACATATAGCATTTTCCAATATATGATGACATTTAAAACCGATGTATTTCTATAAGGGTCGATAATACAAAAAAAAAATGTAATCAGCAGAGAAAATTCATTTAAAAACAGTAGAAGAAAATACAATAAACAAAACTTTTGTAAAAAAGTGTTACGTTGTGTTACTTTAGATATTAGTTAAGTTATTAAATTCGTCTCTCGATGTAAAGGTTAGGGACGGGTTAGTATAAGTAGACGTTAATAATCTAACGTTGGTTATTTAATATACCCTTGATTATAATAAACTGCATGGGTGATGAAATAGGTGATTAGGAAATACGGTGTGAGTAGTAACACTATAAGACTTTAAAAGTGTTGGATCAGCAAATTATATCGACTGTGCGTTTAGGAAAAAAATAAGGGGTATAAAAAGTAAAGGGTGAAATTAAAGGGGGAAGTAACCTAGTTGTTGAGGATTTGTATTAAACTAACAGTGTTGGATAATCATCCAAATGAAAGTAAAGAAAGATAAAAAACACATGTTAGGGTGAAGTAAGTACTGATGGTTATAAAGATTAGAGTTGGAGTAGCATTAAAGGTAAATATGTATTGAGGTGGGTTGTAATATTTGACTATTGTTAGTTAGTAAAAGCTTAGTTATTGACTGATTAGGGTATCACTAGGGGTAATACTATTGATATATTCAAATGTTTTTTATGCCTGCAAACTGACAGCAATTCGCTCTAAGAATAAATAATGTTTTACTCTTGGCAGCTGTTACTATGATGACGGTTTCTAAAGTAAATAGTTGAACAAATTCAGCACCTTCAGTAGTAGATCTAGAGTGTTAAAATATCGACCAATGTAATTAAAGTTTTTGATAAAATTAGAGAGGGGGTTTTAATCGTTTAGTCGTCATAGCTTTTGAATGAGTAGATATGGTTGGGTATGCGAGGTTTTTTAGGAAAGCTTTGGTTCCTATGTCGATGTGTATTTTATATGGATGGGTTATTGTATTATGTGCGTTATTTGTGGTGGTGGATATCACCTGGAAATGGTTGTTTAAACTCCGACTCAAAGTTAAGTGTGAGTTGTTCGATAGGGGATCCAACTGAGTTTGGGATCTTCGATCAGGGTAATTGTTAGTTAACGAGGATTGGTCTTTAACAGTATATTCAGACGCAATCCTATTTTTCTTCGTTCCAAATGATCTTTTAAAATACAAAATAACCAATTATAAATAGGTAAATAAAACACTAAACACAATAAAACCTTTAAAACACAAGACTATAAAGAAATTAAATAATAAATTCGATACATGAATGTAAACCTTGAATCAGCATCCAAAAGAACTTCAATATTACAACATTTAAACGACGTATTTAATTGTCCCTCTTTGTATTTTTACTTTCAAAGACACTTTTGTCTGCTACGATCTAAATACAACACATTAAATGAGAATAAAAATACCAAACTTCAAGAAAAAAAATCAATCAAACACTTAGCAGAATAAAATAAAAACTATAAATAATTACTAAAATAATAATAAATTCTCAACCAATATTTTTTCAGAGGGACTTTAAGGGAATGAACTATTTTTTATCGATATAACGTCATGTCTCATCGTGATTTCACCACATTCAGTACGCAGGCGATTAAACTGGGCATAGAGATTTTTTTAAATGCATGAAAAGTCAGCCCATATGGATGAAATATGTAACATATAGTTTTCAAATAACTTTTATTTGCTCTCACTTTCCTGCGATCGAGCACTTTATGGATTTATTTTCAATATAACCCGATACACATACACACACACACACACACACACATATATATATATATATATATATATATATATATATATATATATATATATATATATATATATATATATAGTCTAAAGAAGCTTTGAGTTATTTTAAACAAAAAGGCAAAAAAAAAAGGAAAATGCAGTTTAAATTCCCAGAGAAACTAACTAAATCCAAAATAGTGTAGACTTAACATTTGTTGGAAAATTCATAAATAAATAATATATAATAGTAAGTAAATAAAATAAAAAGGGGGATTAAGTATCTAACAGTGAAACGAAACCAGGAGACCTTAACGTAAGCATCTAATATTAACACGGGGATCTTCAGCTGTTTACCATGAAACTGTTTCGGAGATTTAAAAACAGGACAGTTATATGCATGGCTCTCCAATGGTACAGATAAAACTACCATTTCCCCAATAATCAAGTGTCGAAATAATACAGCTTAAAATGTTACTTATATATACATAAATAAATAATAAAATAATAATAAAAATAATAATATACTACCTTAAAACTACCGTGTGATATGGTAATTTGCATATCAAATAAAATTCTTTATAACAATAGTAATACTAGTAATAATAATAATAATAATAATAATAATAATAATAATAATAATAATAATAATAATAATAATAATAAAATACCATCTAAACACTACACCTACGAACCATTCTGCGATATGGCAGCTAGAAACAAAATTATATAGGAATTAATGTTGCATTAGAAAAAAAAAAAAAAAAAAAAAGCTTTAGTACCTTTGGTACCAGAAAGGCAATCTCTAGGATCATTTGAACTATCATCTCGTCAAAAGAAAAAAAAATTGATAGTTTTAATTAATGAGTAATTCTATTGAAGAAAATAAAAATCAAAACGACTAACTGGAAGATACCGGTTAAATGACGGGAAGCTTTAATATAAATTTGATCAAATGGAGGTTTAAAAACTATTAAAATGGCACAGCCGAGGATAGACAAAAGAGGAGAGTTCAAAGGTTTCCAAATAGATTTTACGTTTTAAAAAAGTTATTCTGCCGGCATGAGGAAGTCTAACGGATTGCAATAAAAATGGATACCATAATTTTCTAAATGGTGTTTAGACCCAGCTTTATTTTCATGCTTCCTACGGAAGGATGATCTGATACAAGGCTGGAAGGTGGGTGAAAAAAGCAAGCACTTCAGAAAATAAGTCTAGCTGGCCTCTAAATATAGCCCAGGCAGCTCTATCGGTCTTCCTTGGTAAAAGCGCCTTAGGAAATTCGCAATAAACCAACCCCCTCACAAAGAGGGAAAACAACGTCATGGAGAGTATAATTCCTAGGACTACTAAGAATAAGACCTACAATCCGACGGGTAACTGCAAGCGAAATGGCCAGTTCCTGTTTGATTGATTGTTCAGAACGTATTCCCGACTGGTATTTAGGCGGTACAATCATGAACCAACTATTTCAGACTGAATCATATTTGATAAGACTTAATTTACTTTTTTCCCACGGCAGAAAGATATAGCAAAAGGCTGGAAGGTTGGAGAAAGGGCCCGCGTGTTAGCGGGAGAGCCATGCTGGCCTCTAAAAATAACCTGGACAGTCCCGTTGGCATTCCCCATTAGGGACGCTTCATGCAATTAGAAAATAATCTAAACTCTTTCCAGACAAGGGTGAAGAGGGTGGACATTCTAGGACTACCCAAGACATAATAGCTCAATCCGCCGGATAACGGGCATTGAAATGGCCAGTTTCTTTCCGAATGATTATTCAGAACGGATTCTAGAATGGTAATTCGACGGTATAAATACCAGTCGATTCGCTGGCTGAATCATTATGCAATAATATAAAGCACTCTATTTTAAAATTGTGTACACTGCACGGAATGTAAACAAGATGTTTGGTAATAGCAGAGTCTAAAGTCGAGGAAGAAGGGTAATATGAGGATCCCCCCTTCCCTATCGGATTTTAGATTTGACGTACTGGTATATTCTGATCTGCAAATGCAAGGAAGTTTGTCTTATAATACCAGCATTACACTCGAATTTCAATTGATAAATAACATGACTACACTTGATATAGGGCAAACTATTACCACTAAAAAGGAAAAGCAAGCCTCGTAGCATACACCAAACGCAAAGAGGCAGTGTTAAATACTTAATAAGGCTTCTAACATCACCCACACACACACATCTATGTAAATATGAAGGTGCGAATTCCGAGGCTGGCGCAATGCAATCTTCAAAATTTAAATATAAAGACAGTAAATTGTAAAATGGGTGGGCTTACTGTTAAATATTTAAAGATCCGGAATGGTAGAGATTTTAATCATTTCGAGAGTAGCAACCTCTCTTTTTCAAAAGGAAAACAAAAGTTTGACTGGCTATGGCAGTTGAGGAGAGCAAAGATATATATATATATATATATATATATATATATATATATATATATATATATATATATACAGGGTGGGCAAAAATAAGGGTCCTATTTTTAAAAATTGATAACTTTTTTATTTATTGATATTTTTTTTTTTTTTTAGAATAAGTAAAGGACTCCTTCCGCAGCAAGCATGAGCCGTATTAGCCCTAAGGAACGCACCCTCATTTAGAAAACATTATTTTTGCTTAAAAAAACTCGAAACAGTGTAAAAAACAATACTTTAGTTTTTGTAAGTTTTAAGAAGTGTTTTTCGGCTAAAATTTGTTTTGTTTATTTCAAAAAATCTCGGAAGGGTCAGTCTACACACACATAAAGTTTGGTGAGTTTAACTTTTATTTTGTGTAAGTTATTCAAATTCAAGTTATTCAAATTTAAAGATAGGACCCTTATTTTGGCCCACCCTGTATATATATATATATATATATATATATATATATATATATAAAGAAAATTGATCACATGTGTGTTAATATTTTATATTAAATTTGAAAAAAAAAAAACTATTATGTAATTTTAAAATGAATACAATCATTAGTTTAGGCTAAATTGTAAATACATATATCCTTTTCAGAGCAACACTGTTTTTTCTATTTGTTGCATCATTTTGTTGGTATTTTTCCAATGGAGGTTTAAAAGTTTAAATTTCCTGCTGATTTAACTCATGAAAATATGACCAAAACGCTTTTGTATAGCTTACTTACCATTCTAGCATATTTGTATACTCTCTATATATAAGAATGTATAAAATGTAATTTATATATTTCAGACAGAATCACCATGAAATTTAAATTCAATTGTAAATATCAAACCCGATAGTTAAGAGTTAAATAGAGATTATGAATGTATTTATGTGAAGATGTTTCATTATACTTATTATACCGTCGTATTTGAGTAGTTTACAATCAAATACTTGTTTCTTTCTTCAGAATCATTTGTCTAAACTATAATGTTTTTTCTATTTTTGGTTATGTTTTACACCCAAGTTTCTGCAGACATTTATCTCTATTTTATGGTAAACTACTTTGATATGATTAACCTAAACGCTTTCGATGACATCAGTCTGACAACAACATCGATCTAACGTTCTTGAACAAACCAATTTATGGTTAATGAAACTCAGATTTGGCAGGAAAACAAATAAAAAAGCCCACAAAAAATTGAGTAAGAATAAAAATATACGAAGCGATATAACTTTTTTAAATAATTCATAAGATAATCAGACTTTCGTGTAAAAATAAATTAAATGTAAAATTTGGCAGAATTCCGACAAGAAAATATAGTTTCTATAAAAAAGTTTGTTCATATTTATGCTCTCAATTTCTGAAATAAATTGGTTGCACTGGTGTATATGAATCATATGTATGTAAGTATGTTTATGAAAACTAATAAGTTGTTGTAGACGTTTCTTTTTACTGTAGGGATGATAGAGACGTTTTTGTTTGTTTCACTATGAATTAACCTGGCCAGAACTGGTAATCAGATGACAAACAAGAGTAAATATCATTTGAATTAGTTTTACACATAATATGTATTAGGAAAAAGATATGTTTCAAAAGTGAATAATATAGAGAATTATTGTTTTTTTTAAATAGAATTATCATAATTTTTATTATTATTATTATTATTATTATTATTATTATTATTATTATTATTATTATTATTATTATTATTATTATTATTATCCTACTGGTTATTATTATTTTCTAATTTTTTCTTTGTCATTCTTTTTCTATTTCGTTAGAATAATATTGTTATTTATATTTCATTAAATCTATTCTCGTGATAGTTTTTAGATAATGATAATAACAATAAGAATAAGAATAAGAATAAGAAGAAGAAGAAGAAGAAGAAGAAGAGAAACATAACGATCATGAGACCGTAGGAAATGTCAGAAAGAAGAATAAGATGATAACCAAAATGAATTTAAAAACACGTTAACATGGGAAAAGGAAATTAGAATAGAAATTAGTGATAACAGAAAACATGAAAAAAGTTATGAAAGAAAAAAAAGTAAAACTGTATCAATAAAAAATAGTATTATTCATTTCCCCGGAAGTGTTGTCGATTTTTCGTTGAAACTTTCTTCGTTCTAAGTAGTTTGGGCCGAATGAAACCAATTATATTGTTATTTCAAATACATTTAGTTTTATTTTACATACATATATGGTTTTCGCTGAAATGAGAATACAGAAAACGAGCGCGACTTTCGTTGACATCCGTATAGATAAGACACCAAACAGCATTCGATCTGCTATCCTATTATGGTTATTTCTCTATTGTTTTTGTTGCGTCTCTGTATTCAGCGTCCTATACAATTCTATTTATTCCTACGCAAAACCATAAAGGATTACTCATAGGAAATACAGCTATTCCCTCTTGAACCCACAGGAGTCAACATTTGAGTTCATGTAAAACATCAGATCATCACAAAAATTTAGTCCGACATGGTCATTGACTGTAAAACATTGACAACAATAACTCATCTTGTACTACCGGAGCAAATAACTTTACTATCTCTCTCGCTTGCTCTCACTCTCACCTCTCTCTCTTTCTCTATCTCTGTCTGTCTGTCTGTCTGTCTGTCTGTCTGTCTGTCTCTCTCTCTCTCTCTCTCTGTATCTCTCCGTCACTGTACCAAAAAACAAACGAAAGGAGTGTATTTCCAAGAACATCCCTTCCGTAGAACTGAGTTGAGGCTACATTACTCTAAAGAAGACTATTTTGGCAACTGATTCTAGTGGCTCGTAGCACAAAAGGCTTCTATTCTGTTTTCTGGGTTAGTATAAAGCACCTTAATGAATGTGTTAATCTAAGCAAAACAAAATGTGTTCTATTATTTTTTATTAGCTCAAATACGAAAAATATATGCATGTGTTTGCTTTATTTTCTCTTGTCTGTTAACAATTTTTTTCGAGCCTGTATACCCTCAGATTAAGGGTAGAAAAATGCAGATGCTTAAGTGTTTCGCGGTTTGAATTTACTCCATTCTTATATAAAATAAGAAAAAAACTAGTTTCCCTTTTCTGTGTCTGGAAAAGAAACGAAAATCTTATTCTACATAGAAACTTAATCATTTTCATGCGGGGTCGTAGAAATACCTGACATAGTACTCAGGAACACAGTTATAGTCACTTGGTGTGACGAGCCTGTATATCTTGTTAGATCATCTATCTATGAGATGGAAATACTGATGTAAAATGTGCGCTCTACCTGGTGCATTTTCAGTCATACTTAATAAGGTCGTGTAAAAAAGGTAAGTAACGTGCGTGTCGTACAATAGAATAGGATTGTCACCTGTTTGTACACCCATTTTGATGTTTGGTAGAACATTTACGGTGGGTCTGTAATAAAAAAAAAATGGAAGTTAGAATAACTTACTGATTAGCTTTATTTAACTTTTCGTTGCTGACTGTCACAAATATTTCAATAATTAACAAAGGGGTAAGGTGAGTATCAATTACCTTTCACCTAGCTACTTTTTCGTAGGCAACACAGTCATCCCGTCAACCTGGCCTCCTACGGGTTCTTTGAGGACGACTTAGTGGTTCCTGTCCGGCATCTATCTCAAACCTAGGCTTTTATAGACCTGACGACGTTTTGGGACTGTTTTCTGTGGTTGGCTTAGAGCTCAAAGATCTGGCTCCGTAATGCTGGCTTTTTCCTCGGCGCTTCGGTCGCTTGGTGTCTGAAAATTGAGTATCTGTCTACGATGCTGGGTGAAGCCGGTTTCGTGGTACCCATCAGTCGTCGGAACAAGAGTCTGATTGGACTCTGTTTCAATATTCAGATTCGTTTTGTAGGGACTCCGAACTTGACGTATATGACGCAAGTTCACCGAAGTGGATCAGAGGTAATCCGTGAACCAAAGCTGTATACCCCTCTGAATAAGTTCTACATCCAGATACATTCCTTGTCGGGCTAGATCCCTTACGGAGACAGTTAATTGAGTTCCTTCCAAATTTCGAACCAGTACATAATGAGGGTTGGCTTAGATTCATTCTACCTCGCTCACTAATTGGTCATGTTTACTGAGAAGAACATTGCGTTTGAGTAAAACTATCAAGGTTGTGCGAGCCACGAAAGGAGTCAGGTACCTGCTGAATCTTGTCGTGGTAACGAGAAGAATCATTCATGTGGAGTAGCATGTGTCGCTGTAAATAATAGAGTCCTAATAGCGTATAAGGTCATGGGGATGAGTCTTTCCCAATTAGAGATAGGCCTCTTGCGATTTGCGAGCGGCAACTGTACTGTCTTCTATATTATGCCATTGTATCGTCAGCACTGTCCGTTTCCTTGAGGATTGTGAGTTCTTCGACTTACAGCTACTCTTCGTTCATGCGGAAAGTTCTTGAGTTTGTCCGACATAAAAGCTGATCCACGATCTAAGTGGATATATGTGAGCACTCCCAAAACGGCAAAAAATGGAGCAGAGACATTGCATTACTGTTGTGACCGTTATGTCTGAGCAGGGGATGACAAACGGAAATCTTGACTACTCATCTAATATTGTGAGCATGTATTTATTTTTAGGTTTAGATGGTAGATGGCCCTAAAAATCCAGGTTAAGCCATTCAAAAGTGGTGTGGTTTTAATGAGTGTTGATGAAGTGGGCTGTAGAATCTGGGCGTATTTTCTGGGCATATCCGACAAGAGTCAAGAATTCGTTTTACGTCTTCGACAGAATATGGCAAGTTTGTGATCCTGACTACGTGAGTAATTATTGTGATACCTGGGTGACACAATTCTCTGTGTATATACTGAAGGTCATCTGAGTCGGTTTCAGTACACATACCCTTGAAAGCGCGTCAAATTAGTAGCAAGAAAACTCCATTCTCCATCTCACTATCTTTTCATTTTTTTTTGCTCGTTGTTTTCGGATTAAACATAAATGAAGCCGACTATTGGTCAGTGATTAATTTAAAATGTCGGTGGATTAGATATAACCCTCATTTTGGTAATGCCTCAACTATGGCGTAGATCTTTTTTCTATTGTCTAGTGTTTATCGGATTGTCCTCGTGAGAGAAGCTATCGCACAGTCAGAGACATCCGTCTCAACTAATATAAGGGTAAAAGGATGCACAGCAGCACTGCCAGACAGAGCAATGCTCCTTTTTATGTTTTGAAATTATTTGATGACGGAACAGGACAAAGGATAAGTAGATAATTGCGTCAATTGTTGTATTTTTTTCTGAAAAAGACGCAACCCATTGGTAGTAGTTGGGCGGAGATACCGAGTGCATTTTGTAAGGTTAGTATGTTTCAAGGGATGTGCAATTCTATTATGGTGTGCAGTCGCTCGTGATCCGGCGCCATGGTGCCATTATTAACAATGTATCCCAATAGCTTGATGCTTTTCAAGTTGTAGGGTCATTTTCATTGTTTAAAGTCAGATCATATTTCTTGATGGTAGCCATGAATCGTTTTAGGTGCTGGTGAGTTGAGCCTGGTCATGTCCGCATACTGTGACATTGTCTATATATGCAACAACTCCCTTCAATTTTACATTGGAGATCATTTCATCAATAACAGTCTGGAAGCTAGACACACCGTTTTTTATTCCAAAACAAATTCGGCAGAACAGGTATTGACGACCGCAGGCCTCGAATGTCGTGTAGGACTTATTTTCTGGCTTGAGAGGTAGTTGATGGTTGACACTGCTAACGTCTAAAGTACTGTAAATCTTATACTTATCAATATTATAAATCATTTCGTCAATACGAGACATTGGATAGGCATTAATTAATGTGTATCTGTTGACCGTCTGGAAATAGTAAATGGTCATTCTTTTTCTTGTGATTTTCGGTGACTATTACGAAGACCTGGGTTCTCCATGGAGATTTACCTTGTTCTATAAGTCCTTCCTTTAAGCAGTTTTGTTACTTCTGCTGCTATGAACTGATTTTTTTTGTGAATAGCGTCTTCAGTTTACTGCTATTGGTTTGCATCCAGGAGTCAAGTTTGTTAAAACGTGACGGGTGCCTCACTTTGACAGCTGCTAGTCCGCATGCGCTTAGGACTGAAAGTGGATTTCAACACATAAATGTTGTTTTAGGAAATTGAGACACAATATCACCTCGCAACAGATGTTTTTCATTACTTATTATTTGATCATTTAATAGGAGTTTCCTTTAGCTTTAGATTAATCGTGCAGTATCCAATCACATGGGGCGATAAAGATGAATTTGCCATTGATATTTGGTTGGAACAAGGAAATATTTCCGATTTATTCGCTTTTACGATACTTGCCGTAATAAGATTTTCGGAACTGCCTGTATCAATAAAGGTATAAATAGTTAATCAAATTTTAACCCTCATAATTGCCTTTGAGAGGCAGCTGGGGAACGCAGCTGATATTCAAAAATTGTCCCAGCTTACCACACTTGTAGCATCTAACGTCTCGAACCGGGCAGGACGAACCGGAATGTATACGGAGTACACACAAGTAGCATGTGGATCCAGCTGAGGCGTCAGTAATAAGTTATTCGTGATCGTTAGACGGGGTTTGGGCGTATCCTGAACAATGACATAATGTTGAACCTTCAGAGAGGAGAGGCTACAATAGCTATTCCTTTAACCTCGGCTAGTAAATAGAAGACATATTGCTTCTGTACCATGTCCAACGTTAGGGCTGTTGACAAGCTTAGTTATCTCTTCTCTAGTACTCTTTGTCTTATTTAGTTAGACGATATAACATTACTAAATTCGTCCCTGATAAAAACATATCCCGCATTGTTCGGCGTTTGCTGGAAATTCACACACGCGACTTAATGTCTTTAGAATCTGAAAGTACTCTTCTAAGCTTTCTTCTGGTTGTTGACACCGGATAGCAAGTAAATATCTAGAATAAATTGTATGTTTACTGACAAGCATGGCTTCTAAAATGTCCACGCTAGATTTTTAATTCTCACATTCAGATACATTTCTATAAATTAGAATGGAAACATGATAGAATAGAAGAGTATATTATTCAGTACCTGTTAAAGCCGTGATTGAAGATAACTGTAGCACCGTGATGAATCAATTCAAACATTTTCTCTAGTGACGCCATATATCAGTACAATCCGCCATACATCAGTAGAATTACTGATGTTTAGACGGTCGGGGTTCAGGTAACGTTCCATAACGAAGTTAAATACATTGTAATAAAAACTAGAAGCCTGAATGACATACTGATGAGCGTTAATTAACTTTTCGCTGCTTAGTGTCACAAAGCAGATAAACTATCAACTCCTAATATACTACGCGAATGTAGCATATTCAATTATTAATATAGTTATCAACTACCTTTGATATTAGAAGATCTACTTTTGATAGCCACGTAACTGTCGCTTGCCCTACGTTCTCCCTTAGTCCCCTCTGTTCAGGGGCGATATTCCTAACAAGGAGTGAAGTAAATAGTGTTCTCTTGCTCGGTTTTGTGTTCGTTGTTGCCGTAGGTAGAAACGATTTGATTAAATTTGCTTTCATCCAACTTTGTTGTCATATCTACAATAAGGGTGCTGGAGGTAACATTTTATCTTGACTGATGTTATCCGCCCGATATTCCAAAGACACAAAACTATGATTTACCTTATTAGTGGGTGCATTTTACCTGGGTTGTTGTATAGCTATCTTATGAATGAAGTCTGGACTAGGCAGTAGTTTCCGATGATGGATTTCGATGTCATATTGGTGGGTACTGCAACGGCTTGTCTTTCTGCAATGATTAATTTCTAAAACGGACGCACACATATCCGAAGCAATGGTTTAATGTATAGAAAGTGATATCCAGTCTATAGTGAAATGGGGTCATGTATAGATAGTAGCATTTGATGCTATCATGATAAAGCGTTTTACCTTCAACAACTACAATAAACCGCTTCAAATACCGATTGTCATGGCAAATAATACTCTACCTGAGAGTCCAACGTTCCAACTCTTCGGCCTAATATTCACAGGTAACATGAATTAGATCAAATACATAGAATACATTGACAAAGCTACTGCAGAGAAAGTGGGATCGCTCTACCGTGCTAGTACACTTCTCACACCTGACAGTATCCTATATATCCACCAAGCTACCATCCACCCACCCATAGAGTATTGTTGTGACATCTAGGTAGTACACAATTTACTAGTCTCTCTCTCTTTGACAAAGTCCCCAAAAAAAGTCGCTAATCTAATAGGTCCCTCACTATCCACAAAGTGTCAGCCCTTGTCTCACCCCAGCAATGTTTTATCATTGTGCCTGTTTTACTAGTACTACAATAGAATGTGCTCCGATGAACATACTTCTCCGGTGCTCCCTCGATGTAAATACACTCGACCAATCCGACAATCAGCTAAATCCCATCAATTCACTGTGGAGGTCTCCAAATGCCAGAGAACCTTCTACTCTAATAACTTATTTCCTCGTACTTCCGGCCCTTGGAACTCTATTCCTGCTCACTGTTTTACCGACTGTACCGACATACAGAAATTCAACACCAATGTGAAGAAGCATCTCGCTGCACAGCTCCCAATTTAGGATGACCCCAAAAACTGTCCCCCTTATTCTCAATAGCCCATTAATTCTACAGTGGTAACTTTTTTTGTTTGGGGTGAAAATATTGAAAAAGAAAATTATCTACAAATATAATCTGCTTACTAATTATATATCGGTAATCTCCTAAAGCATCTACCAGTCTCTCCCAAAAAATATTTAATCAATCCAAAATTAAAAGCTCTAACAAAAGATGCGCTTAAATTCAGTTCCAGAACTTCTAACGTGGATTCCTAACATCAGATCTCTTTTTCCAACTTTAGGAAGCGTATTTCAACTTTCCAGATGATAAAATACATTAACAAGAAACCAAACTGGACTATTTGTCTGCCTCGTCTGATGATATCATGATTAAAAAGTACTCGAACATGACATCAAAACCTGATCTCAAGATTGTCATGGACATAGAATGTGTGCCTACATTAGGGGTGGCTTTCAATGTAGAAGGTACATCTCGAGAGAAGACCTTAAATTACACTATATGTGTGTTTGACTAGCAGATCGTCATAGCACCTAGTAAATATTTACCTTTTATCGTCTGGAAATTAAGTAATTACTATCTCTGAGAGTATATCCGAGAAAATCGACTATATCCTGTCAGTTTACACTTATGCCAGCATCCATGTCTGTTGTGACTTTAATGTTCAAAATGTTAAATAGCTAGTAAACAGAACAAATGGTAAAAGGGTTGTCACGATTTTACCCCCGGTTATGATCTAAAACAGATTGTTGACAAACCTACTCGCGCACCCGATGTTGGCGGACATTTTCTAAGTGTTCTCAGACTTTTTCTGCAACTTGTCTTGAATATTGCTCATCCATTGTTCTGTCTCTATTTTGGGTCTTCCAATAACTCAGATGTGTCAATTAATAGCTAAACAAAGTGCAACAAGATATCTGATGACCCTCGCTATCGTACACTATATCGATAATCAATGGTTAAGGTGGATACTTTCAGATCTTTTACATCAGAAATTCTCCTAAATTCTGTTTGAAAAGAACGTGTCCTCTTTCTTACCCGAATTGACAGATTAGTTAATAGTTGGTAATTATAGCTTCATACTCTCCAAGAAATTCCCCCCAAAACCAAAAATGCGAGAGAGTATATGCTGAATCCGTTAAGTCTAGAGTGGCTGAACAGAGGCTTTTTTCCACAAGTCATTGCGAAAAATAAGAGTCCTAAACAGATAGGTGACCTCGATTCAAACCATCATCGATGAACCAGAGTTGATTTATTGTTTGCTTAACTTTAGCAAAAAATTCCACCCTTTGCAATAAAGGGCGCTTACCCACTTAATTTCTCCCTTGACTGAAAACACTCTGAGCATCACCCAAATATATGTTCCATATGTTGCCGATAGTATCAAAAACCTTAATGCTAGTAAACCCACTGGTCTGACAACATTACAATCATCAATCAAGAAGTTATCAATCACCTCAGCAAAAACAACCTTCTCAGTGATAAGCAATATCAAGTTCGCCCTACAAAGTTCAACAGGTGATGCACTTAGTGTTATATCACACAGAACCAGTGAATATATTGACGAGAGCTTAATTTCCAGAACAATGGCGTTTGACATATCAAATGCCTTTGACAGAGTTTGGCATAAATGTGTACTTCCCAAGCGTGCTTGCTATTGAATATATTGGCATGTTCTCTTAAACATATAATTCTTTCTTTCTTATTGGTTTAGTAAAAGGAAGCTGTTAATAATCTGACGTAAATATTATCAACGTTGGGTGTCTGAAGGATCCAGCCACACGTCTTCCTGATTTCCATCAATGATCTTTAAAAATTGCATTCAAAGACCATTCAGATGATACACCTATCTATAGAAACTCTTCGAAGAGTATTAATGAATATCTTCATGTCTGTATGTATGTACGTATGTCGTTCTGTTTGTCTCCTCTATCTTCTTACCAAGAGAATGTGTTGCAATAGGGAGAAGCGTGGTTGATTACTTTTAAGTTTAAAACAAAACTTCTCTCATTCGACCAGAAACGTCTCGAACCTCACTTTTCCCCAATTTAAATAAATGACTTGCTTCTTAAAAGCTTCCAGGATTGACTTTTACACCAAACTTGAAATGGTAGAATTAAATCAAATCCGTTGCCAAAGTCGGTGGAACAATTTCCGAACCATTCTACCGCTCTAGATCTTTAACTAATGAAAATATATTCCACCTGTATAAGAGGCAAACGCGCCCTAAGATAAATTACTGTTTCCGTATCTGGGGAGGTGTTGACTTTAACAACCTTTTTTCCGATTTGAAAAGACCGACTTCGAAATCAAGTGGGAATCTACTCTTCTCTTCCCTGTAGTATCTTTCACACAGAAAAGACTTTGGTAGTTTTTCTCTACTCTATATTTACGTTTCTGATAGTATCTCGACTTGGCGAAACTTTCACCACAAAAACTCACCTTTTACAACAACCGTAAATGATTTTCCTTTCTCCCTATGTATACCTAAAACAAAACGGAATATCCCTGAGCAATACGGTCGTGTTCAAGCCCAAAATCTTGTCGCGCTGTCCTCTTAAATAATTAAATTCTGCTCATTTAAAACAACTGTTACCGAGTTTCCCGATATTGTCTCACCGTCCAGATGACAAACTCATTGGCCCTGATCTTCGAGTTTCCTTAGTTTTAGATAAGCGGTGACGCATTAGTATATTAGGATAGCTCCGTTTTATTTTGCCGGAAAACAGCAGGTGTCTTTCTACATTACTTTATTTCTCCTAATGAAAATAGATGCTATCCAACAGAAGTTGATTTCAGAACTAAATACTATTTAGCGTGTAGTTTGTGCCATTAAAGTATATAGAATTAAGATGATAAGTAGACCACAGTGACCCATTGGGTCTGTATTTATTTTATATATTAAAAATATTCATGAAAATATTTCGAAATTTCTAAGTATTAAAAAAACTATTACAATATCATAATATACCATATATGTGTTTGCTGATTCTAACGCTCTATCTTCTCTCTCGCATCACTCGAATTATATATTGTATTCTCTTTGTCCCTGCTTTCCTCTAATTCATTTTCGCCTCACTGTTTCTCTTCTATTTGAATTTGCAAATATTTATGAAAACATTTGAGAATTTCCATATATTTATGAAAGTCTATATTGATGTTTTAATATATCCTTTATTTATTCTACCGTCTTTCCCTTGTCCCTTATACGATCATTCTCTCTCTCTGTCTCTCTCTATAAATCTCTCTCTTACTCTATCTATCTATCTATCTATCTATCTATCTATCTCTTCATTTTCCTTTATCTTCTTATATACGTAATCGCTCCTTTTTACCATATAAAACATTCATTTATGAGTGAAAAGTTTGCATGGTCACAAGCAAGCAAAATAACAACATAATCGGAGTGTTAGTATTATATAGATACATAGATAGATCCGAGTCACGCCGGATAACTCTGCGAGTTTTTTTTCTATCTAATGACTCACCGCTTATAAAGGCTCAAAGACCACGTGAGTATTAGGGTTATTTGTTTGTTAGGTGGGCAGTGAAAAAAGACCCTGACGATTTCAAGCGAAAGTTGAAACTGGTCAGAGTTAGAGTATTTAACAGACGAATCAACAAGAATGTATTAACATTGGACTTGAAAATGACTATGTTGTAGTCAGCTGGGAATCAGACCCGTGGTATATTGTTCAAAAGACAGTCAGTTATAGAAATTAATCTGCTAATTGCAGTTCCGTTCGAATTATTGTATTACTTTAATATAACTATTTGTGGAGGTTAACAGGTCCCTTCACAGATTGTCGGTTTTGGTTTAAAACTTACGATTGTGGAAAATGGAAATTGATAACAACAGACTTGTCCGGTAATGCTGGAAATTGGAACGCATTTACAGTTGAAATCTATTTGTTGTGGACTCGTCTTCATATCTAACATTAAGCCAAAAGTAAAGTTTTTGTTTTATACACTTTTGCTTCAAATGTGTGTTCTCTTTAGAATAAACCTATGCTGCTAGTCTAATAAATATGTACTCATCCGAGCGTAGACGATTCATGAGATGTGAAAAATATGTGATTAATCTAAAATAGCTTTCACTGGCAATTCCAACACAGAGTAGAAGAGAGTACACATTTTTGGTAGTTGCTTAAAAATGTATTCGCTTCTAATAAATATTTAGATTTTTTTCCAGACAAATAAATAGATAATATGAAGTTATCATAATGCTCCACAATTTAATCTTAACATGCACTCAGTATACATTTAGAAACACTTGATAACATCTTGTAATATATATATATATATATATATATATATATATATATATATATATATATATATAAATACTTATGTACAAATTATGTATTTAAACACTATACACTTCATATTCTATAGACGTAGTATTGCCTCATAAATATGGGTAGACTATTGTTGTTTTATAAAGATCGTTACAACTCATTTCAAGTCTTAGTTGACTTACGAAGTGAAGACAGTTTGAAAAATGGAATCTGAAGATCACCAATGTCATAGTCCGGTGAATTCTCTTAAGTGCCACTTTTGTTGAAAGTACCGAAGTTATGGGGTATGTCGATATGGATTTATGCCCTTTAATTGTAACTTATTATTATTTCAAAGTAGATAAATGGCTGATTACGGATTTGGCATATTTATCTGTTTATATGGCGTATTCATATGAAAGTGTAATAGTGTAAGTTATTCATAATTATTTGAGTATGTTGTATTCTGATTTGGTCGACTGTAATTAATATACAGAGGGTGGTGTATTACGTTTATTAAAAGAACGCAAATGTTATACTTATATGTATATTTATTACGGTGTTGCATATGTTTCAGTATACATTTATCATTATATTGTAATTTATTAGTAATGGCAGGGTTTGGTTTCAAACGGAGAGGCAGAATCTTTATCAATAGAGAATGCCGGTGCTGGTCTAAATATCTAAATATTTTTAAATAAAGCGGATGGGTCATCATAGGCTTGTTATCACTATAATATATTTAGTGGTACCTGTATAAGATCATGTGGTGTCATTGAATTTCAATTTATCCTGATAAATTTTACCCAATTAATATCATAGGGCCTATGTCTTTCGATCAGATTTAAACATTCGTCATATATATCTTTTTTGTTTTGTTTAAGAGTACTCGATAAATATATGTCTTGGTATTAAACTTTTTAAATATATTTAACAAGCTAACGTATTACAATATGAATAAGTACATATTCAATTATGCTATTCGGTATTGGTAGGGATTGCGGGGACTGGAATGTAGGTTATATATGGATTCGTAGAAAAGATGTAAAGGTAATATGTATAATATATCTGGGGCGATTGGTTTAATAATGTTGCATATCATTACTTAATTTTGAGAATAAGGGAGGTATAATTAGAAATATCCCGGGGTGGGTGGATAGGTGTCTTATTCTTCATATGATGGAGTGTTTTTAGACTCATATACAGATAACGGGTGTGGGTTTGTAGTGATTTATGTGTTTCCGTTTTTTCGTTCATATGGCAAGTAGACATTTTCATAAAAGGGCATAGTTTAAAGACGTCGGTTTTTGTGTTCATACAGTTTACGGGAGGGTTAGTTATCGCCTGTTGATTCCATAATTTCTATTGTGTTTAGTAGGCAATTCCTAGAGTTACGCCCATAAAAAGTTTTATCGAATTTCCTTCATTTAATTTCAAAGGCTGTACTGGATTTTTTTAGATTCATAGTGTGGTTGTTAGCGAGGTGATGCACCTTAATACCAGATATTTGAAAGTGTTGTTTACGAAGAAAAACTCTGTTTGGAAGTTTCTTAGGTCATTCTGATGTAAAATTCCTCTTTATTGGAGTGAAGACCGGGTATGACTTTAGCCTCATACATTATGAATGTAATTGTACAAGTTCCTTCTAAGGAGAAAACTTCACCTCAGCTTATGAGCAGTGAGGATTTGGGTGAGTGATTAGAGTTGTATGTCGTGACGCTAGTAGGATGATATGAAATTACAATTAAGTTTCAATCATTTATATAGACAGGCCCAATAAACTCGGTAATTTTCCTTAAAGTGGCACTTGAGAGAATTAACTGGATTATGAAAGCTGTGATCGTCGGATTCAATTTTTCGAACTGTCTTCATTTTGTGAGTTGCCCAAGACGGGTAATGGGTTGTAAGGATTTGTTTTAAAGAGTAAAGGTCTATACATGTCAATGAAACCACAGTATGTCTTTTAAATATATAATAATTAGTTTTTAAATAAATAACATGTATATAAGCTCCCTCATTCTTACAATCGAGTACTTTATTGATTTGTTACAACATACCTTAACGCAATATATATATATATATATATATATATATATATATATATATATATATATATATATATATATACTATACATTACTGTCTATGTCGGGGATATCCGGGTTGCATTTATCTGGTCATCCTGGAAAATCCTCCTAAATTTTTCTAGTTAAGATTCGTCGATACCTTTACATGTTGATCCCTCTGAGATTATTTTCTTTTTCGTTGTTTCCTGTTTGTTTAAGCAGCGAGTGTGTATTGGCTGTGTATTTATTGTTAGTTATTAATTATTTGGTGAGTCATTTGTTTCGTAAGCGTATGTGGAAAGGATTGTTTTAAGATTGTATATCGTGCGCGAGTATAACACACCACTCAATAAGTTCCAATCCTTGTATATAAAAATGTAATAAAATCATTATAATTCCTAAAATAATCTATATAGTTATAAGTACTTACGTTCAGATAGCGTGTGTTAAAATGTTAGTTTAATCGAATAATTCGTTTAGAAATGACAGTTATTTAAGTGAAATTACAGTTATTTAAATGAAACTAAAGTTGGAAATTTTAAAAACAATACGAAAATTTGATTTTTTTGTGTTGATAAAGCATTGCGTTTTTGTGAGAAAAAATACCGTTGAAGTAGGTGTTATTAAGAATGTACTGTGTAAAAACAACCATTAAAATGTAGTATTCTAATTTTAATTGTGGCCGTACTTACACAAACTATGTTTAACTCTCAGATCACTGAATCATGGCAGTTTCCCGAAAATAACAAAAAAGTCAACAAACTTGTTTTGGCCGATCGTAAGTTGATGCCGAGTGAGATAACAGAGCTGTAGATGAAATAATAAAATGAGTTTATTCTCAATTCTGCATGGATATTTTTTAAAGGGAAAGCTGTGGCTAAAGTTGGGGCTGCCTTTGCTCACAAACGATAAAATACAACAATGTATCAACGATTCAAAACGTTGTGTTCTACTGTTTCAACAGAACAAAAATAACGTTTTTGCGTCAATATGTGACAATATATGAAACATTGATCACCCACTGAATGTCGGAGACAAATCATAAGTCAGCTGAGTAAAAAGCCGTATAAAGCGACGATAGACTCCAACAACAGCAGGTATGGTTTTAGCCTTCGTATTTTGAGATGCCTAACTAAAGCTGTATTTTTTAAATACTAATCAGATGTTAATAGATTTCGACACATGCCATGCGAAGGTTGGTACTTTATAAACATCGTATGTATTTTCTTTATAAGTGGTGTCATTTATCTGTCAAAACCGGTACTTATTGAGTGATGTTTTTGTATATATATATATATATATATATATATATATATATATATATATATATATATATATATATATATATATAGTAAGCTATGAAAATATATTTATGGCAATTAAGCTACACAGAGGCTCCCGCGCTTCATCCTCGGGGGGAATCTTCAGGCTAAAATGCATGGAGTTATTTTTGCAGGGTGTTATGAGCTTACTACCTAGCTCTACTTACGTATCGAGCACTGTTGAAGTATATACTGAAAATTGATACATAAAAAATGATATCTCTTTATAAAGTGTTATGTGGATACATGAAATACTAATATATATATATATATATATATATATATATATATAAAACTTTGCTAGGTGTAGTTTTGTTCATGCAACTTGAATATACAATACCTTTAAATCTGATTATTTTTTATATAGTAGTGTTTAATAATAAATAGACGAAAACCGGGCCACAAGTGTAAACATATATATTTTGAAATCATTTTGTTCTGACAGGTCTTAAATAAAAAATGTATGAATATATGTAGCAAGAAATGTTTATTTCTAAAATCGAAAGCTATACTCAATATATATATATATATATATATATATATATATATATATATATATATATATACTGGTCACCTCTGAAGAAGGAATTTTATTCCGTAATCGATAGGATTAATGTAAGAAAAAAAAAATTAATCTTGTATTGCTAATTTGGCTTATATTTCAATTTTATTAACTTTCCATGCAATACTTTGAAACTTGAACGATAAACACACACACATTACTTGACAGCGTGCCAACGCATTCTTCGTTCGACACCGGTTTTTTAAATTCTACCCGCCATTCATAACAGCAAGGCGATGACGTCGTACCATCATTGACGTTTATCAAATTAACAAAGAAATAAGTTTCTTTATTCTTGATTTTTGATGAAGAAAAAAAAATGACTGAATACTGGTCACCCCTGAAGAAGGAATTTTATTCCGTAATCGATAGGATTAATGTAAGAAAAAAAAATTAATCTTGTATTGCTAATTTGGTTTATATTTCAATTTTATTAACTTTCCATGCAATACTTTGAAACTTGAACGATAAACACACACACACACACATATATATATATATATATATATATATATATATATATATATATATATATATATATATATATATATTAAATCGACAAACGTATATCTATCTATTTACCTACCTACCTACCTACATACATACCTGTCACGCACTGACAAATATATATGAAATGATGGGATCGCTCGATCTCCGGAGATTTACACATATTTTTTCTACTGTAAGCTTAAAATTTACATCGACAGCGGGGGGGGGGAGGGACAACAGTAGTACTTACTTTGGGAGAAAGTGGGGCGAGTGAGAGGGGAGGGTGACCAGGCTGATATTGCGACCACAGTAGATACAGCTTTTTCCCCGGCCAACTGGGTAATATTAATAAATATATATATACTTCCATCCCCCCACGCAAAAGTTTAGATACACTTGAATTATGATTCCTACGGACGCAAATGTTCGATACACTTGAATTATGCGCCCTACGAACCCAAATTTTAAATACACTCGAATTATAAGCCCTACAGAGCCACATTTTAGATACACTTAAATGATGTTCCCTACTGACCCACATTTTAGATACACTGGAAGTGTGCGCCTTACAGACTCACATTTTAGATACACTGGAAGTATGCGCCCTACGGACCAACATTTTAGATACACTCGAATTATGCTCCCTACGGACACAAAGTTTAGATACACTAGAATTATACGCCATACGGACGTAAATTATGATATAAATATATATATATATATATATATATATATATATATTATAATTTACGTCCGTATATATATATATATATATATATATATATATATATATATATATATATATATATATATATATATATATATTTCGACGTATAGGGGCCAGGATCAATGCGTAGTATTTGCTGTGTCAATAGTACGATAATATCGTTAGTGCTGGGTTCGCACCGTACGCACATACAATAGAAATATGTCACAAACTCCTCAATAGCCAGATATATTATGAATCTATATTAGCAAAAGTACTTAGATAGGTATTTTTCAGTTTGAACAAATGTAGTAACACAATATCGTGGGGTTTGCGTTCCCGCCGTAGATCCATACCATGGAAATATTTTCAAGCACAACATTTTCGTACAACAGACAACAAATACAACTGTGGAATTTCTACGGGCCCCGTTGGTATATATTAATTAGTTAATTAATTACTGACGCAATTATATTATGTTATATGAATATTTTAGCAATCAATAGCGAGTTCCAACTTTGACGACGCATTTTTATCATTTTTAACAGAGGCTCTATACTAGTATATATATATATATATATATATATATATATATATATATGTATATATATATATATTGATTTTTGATAGTTCTTTTTAAATAACAAGCTTAATTTTACTATAACAGTAAAATGAAGCTTTTTATTTTAAAAGAACTATCAAAAATGAATGTATATATATTAATTTTATATATAACTTTTTAAATTCAAGTTGTTTATTAATCGCTTTTCATCACTAAAATCTTCGTTTAAACAACACTTATATATTTCCAATTTGAATAATTAGAGACTAATTTACAAGAGATAACGTTGAAGCTAACACGATTTTACATCTGTTTACATTCGTACGGTCTGTGTCTTAATGTACATCGTCTCCAATACTTTTACAAAATAAGTCAAGTGCGACCTGTTGAGAACTATGAAAGAATCCACACTAAATCTCAAGGAACATTCCAGGCTATTTACAATATGTTTGTTTATTGCAGACCTGGATATTAAGAGTGATGTATGCAAATTATTATGCCTTGCACAACTGATTTTAGATAGTACGTATTGTATCCTACGAACATGTAACCGCTGACTAGTACTGCCTATATAGTCAGCCTTACACTGAGATGAAAATTGAGATAAAATAGAACTACCATAATGTGGTTGCATGTTTTTTTTTAAAATATATCTCGCAAACGGCCGCGTGCAAATAACTAATGGAGGGACAGAGAGGAGGGAGATAGAACATGAGAAAACATTTGACTATTCGTTGTTGTAGGACAAGTGATTTGAATCCTGTGTACCCATCTTTACGGTTAAAAACCCTTATCTTAGCTTTTGCGTCTTATGCTTTTATTGTGTGTAATAAAGTAATACGTCATTTCTACTCTGTATGCATGTACACTTCAATACGAAGGCACCATGACATTGTTAGAAAAACTCGTATATTTAATCAATAAAACCGCCATTTGATTCCTTGTAAAATTCTACAGAAAAGTGATAGCTGTTCGAGTTCAACTTTAACTCAGATCCAATATATTTTAATAAAAAATGGTATATATATATATTGTATACCTATTTATGCCGGCCTTACATCAGTTTAAGGATCGGATTTAGTGTTATAATCCAACAACTCTCGTCCCATGTTCTAGAGGTTTTTTTTTAAATTTACTAGCCCTTTTAATTACTTCCATTTTTCCTGTTTCTTTGACTGCACTAACGTTCAAAAGTGTTAATGTATTGTGAACAAATATTTCGCTCTATAACACTTCACTTAGCATTCCACTAATTCACAGCGACAATATTCCTTGTTTGGGATGAACGTAAGTAAAGAATAACACGCACAATAGAGTATAGGTTTTTGGTATATTGTAATATAGACATCGACACATATTACTAAAAGTATATAATAATAATTAGGCATATAATTAGTGATGCATGTGTTATATTATAGGTGAGCGTCATGTAAGATAGCGAATAAATTAGCTAGTGTAAATTTTGAAAAGGGTCGAACTGAGTACAGGTTAAAGTGACACGAACTTTGGGAAATTAATCGTTTCCACGAAAGAATCATCAGGTTGAGTGGCGTGTAAGGTCAAAAACAATGTTGTATGTTGACAACAAAAAAGGCTTCAGGATCAGTTCCGTGTGGAAGCTGAACCGAGATTAAAAATGTAGCAAATAAAAGTATGTCGGTATGTCTTTTTATTTATTCCCAATAAGACAGTTAACCAATGAGTTAAGATATATTTAGTGTCTCTCTCATGTAAGTAATATATCTCCAGAATTAAATCTGTTAAAACTTTCAGCGAAAGTTCCAAGTCGTATTTCTTTGGCAAACCACTAGACACTCAATGCCATTGAAAAGAGAAAGACAAAGAAATTAATGCTGAAGCTATTAGACAAAACTCGACACGAAGAAAAAAGAAGATTAACGACGAAAAAGTCGAGCAGCGTCAGTCAAGAAAAAGAAGAGAAAGAAGAAAAAGAAGAAGAAGACGTAGAAAGAGGAATAGAGAAAGAAAAGGAAGAAAAACAAAATGTGACGGCGAGATAAAAGATAATTCACGCACTAATATTCAGATGAACGGTGTAGGTTGTCGCTTTTAAAAAAAAGTCTAGTAAAAGAATTAAGGTACACTAAAATACGTAAATAAATTAAAGTACGCTAAAAGCACATTAACGGGAAGTGGTGCAGAAGGCGTATATTTTAGAAGAATTTAAAAGAAATTCATAACGTAACATTTGTACTGCTCTAGTGCATAACCGTCATCACTATTATTATATATTTTTTAAAATTTGCTTTAGACTTTATGCGAAGTTTTTTTGAAAGTACACTGTCACTTAGGCGTAAAAGCTGATTTTAAATAAGGAAATGATCTATAGAAGTATCTTAAGTGGGGAGTTGTGCAGCGAGATGCTTGTTCCATTCCATTCAAATTTCTGCAGGGGAAACAGTAAGCAGGGGGCAAATTTTAAAAGTAAATGGTTCGAGGAAAGAAGCTATCAGAGTAGGAATATTTTTGGCATCTAGGGCATCTTTAGTGAAGGACTGTGATGTTGCTTCTTATCGGGTTGGGCAGGTGTATTTCATGCGAAAACGTTCGTCAAAGCACATTCTGTTGACGTACTGAAAAAAGCACAGGGATGTAACATTGCGGTGATGGGACAGGAAATTTTCTAAGAGGGGGAGACTTGTGGTTGGAGTACATGCTCAGAAGTGAGGAAATTTGGAAGTACTTTGGGTAAAAAAAAACAAATAAGATGTGTTTGTCTTAAATAATATTAAGCCGAGTATAGTATGCAAACAATAAAATAAATTGGAATTGATTTTGTATTATGTAAGGAACACGGATCTAAAGATAATTAATTAACTGCGCCGTCAGCATTAAATATCTATTTAAGTCTGACTCGAGATTGCAGTAAATTTGTCTTTATATATTAGATATACAGAGATGAAACACACACATATATATATATATATATATATATATATATATATATACAGGGTGTCCCAAAAGAAACGGACCCCAACTCTAATTAGGCCCCGTTTCTTAGTGTTTCGTCCGAACGAAATTAATTGTTGGTCATAACTAGTTTATTATGTTCAAAATATCACATCAAAACACTAGAGTCTTTGGCCTTTTTCACCGTTCTAGATGGCCTCCATTTAGCTCCGTGCATTTCTGGAAACGCAGAACGAAGTTGTCGATGACGCTCTTACAGACTGAATTGGAAATGGCTCTCATCTCCTCCCTGAATGCTTCTTTGAGTCCCGTGAGTGTTCTGGGTTTCCCTGCGTACACTCTGTCCTTAAGATAGCCCCAAAGGAAATAATCTGGGGGACTTAGGTCCGAGCTATGGGGTGGCCACTCAAAATTAGTATTGAAACTGCGCCAGATTCTTCGATAAAGATTGGTCCGATGATGCCTCTGACCAAGATTGCAGCCAACACCGTGCACTTAAGAGAGCGCAGGGGCTTGGTGGCTACTTCATTGAGTCTGGAGGACCCCCAAAAGAATTTGTCTTTGAGTTCGCCTTTCCGTCAAGATGGAAATGGGCGTCATCTGAGGTCCAAAAGAGGTTAAGGAAACTTGGTGTATCCTCGATCTTATCGAGCATCTTCACTGACATAGCGCTCCTCTGCTTCTTGTCTGAGGCTGTAAGGGTCTTCAGCGTCTGTATTCTGTATGGGTAAGCCCTGATATCGTTCACCAGAACTCTTCTGCAAGTCTCATGGGAGATACCGAGGGACTGACTTCGCTTACGCACAGAACGTTTCGGACTCTCCTTGAGAGACTCTCTCACACCTTCGACCAGCTCGGCTGTCCGCTTCTTGGGACGCCCCGAGTTGCTTGGACGGTTCTCACTGGCAGCGTTGATGTTCTCTACGGTCCCATACTTCTCGAAGTGGTCCACCCAGTTCTGAATTCTGCTTTTGGATGGAGCCTTTTCACATTCGAACTGATGCATGAAACTGGTCTGGGTTTTCTTAATCGAGCCTGTCTTGTAGTAAAATTTAACATAGTGTATTCTTTGTCCCAGCTCCCACTGAGGTCTTGGTGTACTCACGGTCGTTGATTTTGCCATGTCCTGTAAAATAAGGGCAATCGGTGAATAAATAAAAGAGATATCACATAAAGTGTACACGGGGTCCGTTTTTTTGGGGTCACCCTATATATGCATTTTTCATTCAGTAGTTGAACAATTTGTCGACAGCTGCCTTTAAATAGAATTAATCTCTAGGTGGGTTACCAGGTTGTTTATGACGGCCGTATTGGCTAAGACCTCGGAATTAAAGTTTGAAACATGATTCGAGTTCCGGGGTTCGAGTTCGGCGATCGGTATGAATAATTTTCTCTACACTGACGATTCCCGAAAAGAATGAAACGTAGACGTATGTAGATAAAAACAAATATTTATAGGTATATATATATTAATTTTAAATGTTCACTACATCGGCAACTTTTATAACCTCAACTGCAACTCTTCAGCGTAACGAGGAAATATCCACCTTAAATCTAATGGAATAGACTTAAAGAAATGTATTTATTCCGAATTTTTATTTGATTAAAGGGTATTGATCAATTGATAAATTGTATTAAACTTTGGAACACCAAATATATATATATATATATATATATATATATATATATATATATATATATATATATATAAAACATCGATTCAGTTATAAAAAATATCAAAAATTGACATATTCTAATTTCCATTATACAAGTATATGCTAGAGGTAAAATTTAGCGAAATAAAAAGGACATTTAGTAAAACAGAGCTCATATAGTATTACTGAAAATAATACAAAATTTACTAAATAATTAATATTCAAAAAATTCAACATCAAGAAAAATTATTGAGTACATATGTTTCAGAGATGTTTATTGTCGATATACACTTCATTTAGCATAACATAATTCATCAATTCGTTACAAGAAACACTGATAATAGAAATGTGTAATGATCAGAAACGCATAAAACAAAAATTCATCGCATCAAAGACTAATTCCAATTTCTAAATCTATTCAACGACTGCTGTAGTTCATCAAAGCCAGCAATTATGGTTAAGTCATAATGGCTGTCCAGTTTCTGCCGATATAGCTTGTAATCACACCATAAAAATGGGTTACAAACAAACAGACTTCCAGCACCATCACTTTATCTCTGCTCTTTGAAATTCGACACATTGCTTTCCATTCGTTTTTTTGTCATTTCAGTCAGTAGGTGTTCACACATGTAAATCAGTTATTCACATATGCAGATCAGCCCCAACTATAAAAGTCTACAATTCTAAAGAGAACCTCTTTTTTACTCTAGCAGATGGGCATGCACGACATGCGAAGCATTTCCTTCTCGCTTTAGCTCATAACTTTTACCCTTTAGTGTCACTAGTTACTAATAATAAACATTAAAATCCGTTTGTTACCTCCGCTAAGGGTATTATGTTTTCAGTCGAGGTTTTTGTCATTATGTTTTTTGTGTGTGTATTTACTTGTGTCAGATCTAGCGTATACACCGTTTTATTAATGGTAACCAAATATCAGTCATAGGCTTATTTACTCGGTTGTCGCCGTTGTAGAAACTCGCTACTTGGCTCATATTGTAGTTCATGATATCAAGCATTGAAACTTTTTTTGACAGAATTTCTCAGCAAATGTAATAAAAGTTTCAATGTAATATTCCTATGCAATTTTAAAGCCTAATTAGATATATAGTAATACGATCTCCCGATAAACGTATATTTTTGTAACAGTACCAATTAGCTGGAGAAGTGATTTCAAGACGAATGCTGGGCGCGGCATTTCTTATTATATGTATTCTTAAAGCATCGCATTCTTTAATAATTTTGTTTATTCGCCAATTTTATAAATTCGTAACACAAATCATATAGAATCACGTAATTATATATATATATATATATATATATATATATATATATATATATATATATATATATATATATATATATATACGTATGTGTGGGCCTGTATTTGATGAAAAATGAGATAAGTTAGTTTTCACTATAGGATTTCCGTAGGGCAAAACCAAAAGGAAATCAAGCGGCAAGATTACCTAATCTGTTGGCAGTAAAGCAATATAGAGGGATAGAGAGAGAGAGAGAGAGAGAGAGAGAGAGAGAGAGAGAGAGAGAGAGAGGGAGGGAGAGAGAGAGAGAGGGAGAGATTGAGAGGGGGAAACACAGAGAGAGAGATGGGGCGGGAGAGAGGAAATGATGTTATCATAATGCTAGAACTTTCTTTTCTCTGTATCTGGTAATCGATGTTGCATTATTCCTTTTATTTCATGGCGATGTATCCTGAGTGGTGTCGCCTAAGGCTGCATAGATTTATTACAGCCTTTGACATTATATCCAGCTACCTAGGTTGGTTTCTATAATGAATCGTGGCGGCTCTTCAATATATTATTCTGTAGTTGTGGTATTGGCAATTCAATTCCTTTGTTTATTCTATACATCCTCAACAGAATTTAGATTAAATCCTGTGATTAAGCATATATATATATATATATATATATATATATATATATATATATATATATATATATATATATATATGTATATATTTTCACGCAAAAGTGTACAAAATATTTTTTAAAAATGTTCCTTTATGGATTTCCAATAGAGTTAGATAAATAATTCATTTACTACTTATAATGCAGATTACAAAAAATAATCAATTAAATATGCCACAAATAAACAACATTCAATAACGCAAAAGTGTACAGGACATTTATTAAAGCATCTATTAATATTTACTAGGGTAACCGGTATTTGTATTTACAACAGTAGTCCCATACGAAAGCCTAGCCTCTTTATTGGCATATTTTTTTTAATTAATTATGTACGAAACCATTTAGTTCTTACAGGTTTTGCCTGTTGTTTTTTTTAATTCTTAATGTTACTTCTTTCCATAGATTGTCAAAAAGAGTGAGGATTTAGAGATACACTTGGTTATTTTAGAACGTCTATTCTATATAAACTTTATAGACGCAACCTGGTTTAACGCAAAGCTAATGTCCACACTGACGTGAAGTTGTCTTTAAAATGCATCTATAATATGATCCATTGATTCTCCTTTGTATAAGTTAAATGTTCCGTACATATTGAACACAAATGCACCCCAGATAATGATTGCTCCTCCTTAAAATCTTACTGTTCGTATAGTATTGTTCGGCGAACATTAAGTACCATTCTTATTCCAGATCTTTGCCACAGCATTTCGGCCAAAAGTTACATTTTCGTTTCGTCTGATCAAATTGAATTTTCCAAAAATGCTACAAGTTTAATAAAATGCTCGTTTAGAAAATACATTTCAGCAAGAACGCGTTTTCGCTCAAAACGTGTTTTTCTCCTTGCAGCATTCGAAAAAATGTCATATCGAAGAGGTAAACATTTAATTCTATCCCTACTCACTTATACACAACTAAATTCTAATAATTCCTGATGTCTTTTAAGCATAAGCCGTGCTACGTTGACAACTATTCTTTTTAATTATCGTCCCTTTACATTTGTATGCTGCCGAACATTTTTTGAGGGTGGAAGGTATCAACTGCACTCAATGGCACATTTAACTTAGTATATAACTATCTATAACCAATAAATCTTTATGAAGTCCACAATGTAACATCCTAATTTAAACATAATTTTAAGACTCTAATTTTACGTGAATTCTAAATCACTTGTATAGTTACTTTTCTTAACCTGTGATGAATACAGAAAACGCGTTGTAAACTATTGAGTTACTAAATATCAATTTTAGTCGTGTTACATCATTTTGTAGTTAATACAAAATAATGTATTTTACTGAATACGGAAATATATTTTACAAACTTTAAAGCTTTTAATCTAACCGTATTAGAAATACCTACAACCTTTTTTAATGTGTTGTAAACTTTCTAGTTGGCTCCCAAGGATAGAAAATCGTCACACCAGCGCAGTATATATAAAATGAAAAATCAGTGGTGGCTAGCAATTTTTGAAAGAACTCAGAAGCCCTACGATATAAAAGGTGATAAAACTACGGTACAGCTCAAGTCTCAAAATGGATTCCTCCTCTACGAAAAAGCCCGAGGATATTATGTTGGGTTAGACTGCGCATTTCATAGATCTTTTTTGCAGTGCTTCAGAAGTTGAAAATGTCATCAACAATTTACCACAGAAAGTTATACACCACTAGCTTTTAGATTTATGATACAATAAAAAATTGTATTTGCGATAATCATATTTTGTTCTTGTTAGCGCCTTACAGCTAAGGGGGACATGCCTTGTCTGGAGTGATTTCTACGAAAGATATGAATATCGGGAAAGTGCCCAGTCTTAATGGCTTGTTAAAATAATTTTAAATATAAAATACTCTAAAAACAATTAAAAAATTAAAACATGTATATGCGATATACCTTTTCCACTTCTAGCGGCACACACAAACGAACACACATAGCCCACACCCACACCCCACCCCACCCCATATATATGTATATATATATATATATATATATATGTAAATAACAGGAAAATAAAGATATAATCTAGACTATACAAAGTAGAAACTCTCTTATAAAAGAATTGATGCTCTATAAACGAGATAGGGCAATTATATATATACAAGTAAACGATTAGAAGAAGGATTTAAAAATAGAATATCTATTAAGTCATCAGTTGCTCAAAACGAGGTATTTCAAATAAAAGACATGTATGGTTCGTTCTTTAAGCCATACACTTTCAAATCAATGTAATATTATCGTCTGATAAATTTGTAAGATAAATTACCATAAGTCATAAACGCGTGAAAAGTTTAAGAAACGCCAAAAATATAATTTAAATATAAAAAGTGTTGCGACAAAGAGAGAGATGAAAATAATAGCTACTGGTTTATTTATTGATGTGTGAAATGTATTTATTTATTCATATTTATTCAATTATTTGTGTATTATTAATAAATTAACAAATATTGAATTATTATGAGCATATAAGTATATGCATAAATTATATGTGTACATATGTGTGTAGATACAACATGCATAGAGATGTGTATTCAATATATCCTGTGTGGGAAACATGTTTTTCACACAAGATACATTGAACATACACATATATGAATGCTGTATATACATAGTAGTTCTCGTTATTCGGTGTTTGTTTGGCTAATATGCTGGTTGGTAAACAATACTTTTGGTAAGGCATTTACTTTGTAGTGCAGACAGTGTACGAGTTATGCACTTACAACTTTTCTTTTTATCACTTACTGTTTCATTTCTATCTGAGTGATTGCTGTTAGGGTTTGTGTTATCAAAATTTGTAGTGCTTATATTTTTGTTCTTCTTAGCGTTATTTTGCTATATTATTCACTTTATCACGCTATTTGTTATTTTTTTATTCTCTACTGTTTCTTTTTATTATGTTTTATTGTGTGTTTAATTGACATTTCTAGGTGTTAACAGCAGCTGTAGGAACGTTTTAGGTTATTTTATTGAGGATTTCATGCAGGAGATTGCTTACAAGAAAGGTTTTTTCAATAAGATTTAGGAATTTATTGTCCAGTTTAGTTTTTTTAGCATATTATTATAGGTCGGTGTATCCCAGATTAAATTGCTTTTTCTTTTATTTTTTATTTTAGTTTAATTATCAGCTTCTTGTTTCTTATAATTAATTTCGATATTATGTACCCACTAGTTTTAAAGCTGTATTGTAAATGTTGCTTGATTTTTTAAATACATGTACGTTTCGAGAGTTATGGATAAGCCTACTTTCTATAGAGTTTAGAATATGTGTATGATAGATGGAGGACAAGTAGACTTTGTTAGCGTTATCTTTAAATTATGGCGCGTAAGTATTTTGATTAAAGTTTAAGGTTACATCTAAAATTGATAGTTTTTATGTTAGCCAGTACTCTTATTCTTAGGCATAATATTTTTCATTTCCATATGTATAATGGTCCTGTAAGTTTTCTCGTTTAAAAAAAAACTACAAGACATTATTAAAAAATAACTCTGTACTTACATCCACACATGAGCTTAATGTTAATAACAACATTGCGTTTTTAGATGTTCTCATTGACTCTAACAATGACGAATTAATTTCCTCTTCCTATAAAAAATACTCATATTAATACATGCATTTTAAGTTATAAAAGCGAATGACCATATCGATATAAAATTGCAATGATTAAAAATATATTTAACCTTGTAAACGCTAATCTATTAAACCAAAACTATTCCTTAACGAATTAAAATACATTAAGCAAGTCCTAATTAATTATCAATTTCTCAATTAAATTGTAGACGAACAAAAAAATTAATGATTAGAAACTTAGACAATACTAACAATAATCAGCTCAATAATTCCCACAACATAAATCTATTCTACTGTAACCAAATGCATCCGAACTTTAAATTAGATGAAAAAATACTAAAATATAATCGCTACAACTATGTTAAAAAAAATTAAATTCATCGTTTATTACGAGAAAAATGAAAACATCAAACCATGTAGTTAAAATAACACGTCTCATACCCAAAATACATTAGGAAAGAACCAATATAATATATCAGTTCTAAGACCCCATGGGAGAATGTATCTCCGACAATAACAATAAAACCAATTCTTACATCAGTTTCACAACAACAACGCTTTCCCGAAGATTAAACGTACATCTCGCTGATACTAGCACCATTTGCCAACAGCTAAAAAAACAGGACTGCTACCTTTCACACTATAGACGTATACAAGTAAACTATACTAAAATAATACACCAAGATACTAACACGAAATAATTAAAAATTATTGAAACCCTATTCATAAAAAGTAAACATCCTACAATCAATAATGTGAATTACGAAACTAGTGATAATATTTTAAAGTAACTAGCATAGTAATAAATGTTACCAAATTCTTAGCCATTAAGCAATTATCGTGTGAATCTTGAACGCGCTCAGAACGTAAGCAAATTCTTAACGGTGCAGCAATAAACTTTTTGAATATTGAACGCTCTTAGAACGTAATCACGCTTATATGTAACGTCTCAATATTATAAACGCTCATTTTATGTTGTAAATTACTGGCCGTTATAATAATAAAAACAACTCAACAGTAAATACATATTTTTTTAAGAAACCAGAATTTACATCGCCTGAAGATAATCTGACGAATCAAATCGAAAATACTCGCAAAAAGGACAGAAAATGGAACAAGAAACACATGGAACTTACATACAGCAAGTTGTCCGAAACACTAAATGGGCCATTTGGAAAATTCATCAAGCTAAAATACTCATTATTTAATAATGTTTGCTAAATGAGAATATGATGCCTAAATACAAACAATATATATATATATATATATATATATATATATATATATATATATATATATATATTATGTATGTATATATATATGTATATATATATATATATATATATATATATATATATATATATATATATATATATAACCCACACACATACACATGAGATATACTCCAGAAAATACACCAACATTCTCCAATGCTCACAAAATTTACACATCCACTCACAAACTACATCAAGCAGAAAAAAACATCCGCACACAATGAAAGAACAAATAAACTGAAAAAAGTGTCACATAAAACACATTGAAAAATGTATAAATACAATACAAAAGCACACTCATTCACACTCAGTGAGAGTTTGAATTACCTACTAGACACCAGCTTTAGGGGTCTTCGGTTTCTCTGTACAGGGTTTTGTCAAGACAAAATTGTATAGGGATACTTTACCCTACAAGTAAACCCTGACCAAATATTCAAAATAACATAGTATTCGAAGCTCAAATAAGATCCCTTCGACACGGCTATACACTGGCCTATACGCGGAACGGTGTATCCACTCCGAGTAATATTACCTCAACAGCACTGGATACTCCACATTATGAGATAATGTTTTGTCCTGGAATCCGGTAAGATTAGGTGACCATAAGAAAGTTATACGAATACATAGTTTACGGGTCAATTGAGGAGAGAGAACAATTAATGTACTTACTTTCTTTACTAAATCAACGTTTTACATGTAAAGTAGAACTTTAATGTTATATTCTAATATCTTTGACTGAAGGAAACTAAAACAAAAACAGTAATAATCACACACCCTTGAAAAGAGTCGACTGAAAGACGCCATGGTAAGTTTTATTCTGTGTTTATTTTTAATTTTACTAATTTGTTTCAACAGCACTATGGAAAAAACAAGTTCTTAAGTCATTTATATTTCGGTTTTCTTTCTTTTAAAGTCTCTATTCTTATTGTAAATTGTTAATTAAAAAAAGATTACCCTCAACAGCGATGATAATGGCAGGGTGTCGAATATTGTTCGATTGTATATATAAATATAAATATTAATAAATATATATATATATATATATATATATATATATATATATATATATATATATAAATATAAATATCGACGGATACGTGCTTCGCCGTCTACGGCTAAGCAGTCCTGGTAAACTAAGCGAGATTTTTAACCAGGAAAGTAAGTGACTGAAGCTTATATATTTTATACACATGATATTATATATAAGTAATATATATATATATATATATATATATATATATATATATATATAAAAATACACATATAATTATATGTGTATATACAATATGTATTTACATGAAATTGTAATATATGTATAGTAATATATATATATATATATATATATATTGTATTTATATATATATATATATATATATATATATATATTTAAAAAAAACATAGATAGATGGATAGATAGATAGATATATTGATACTGATGATGTACTGATTTTCTGTATTGAATGATATACATGTATTGGTGGGTGTGTGTGGGTGTGTGTGTGAAAGAATGTAGAGTTAGAGGGGCGAAATTACTCGACTAATTAACCCGAAACTAAAAAGAATACATGGATTCATATGTGTATCTTCAAGTATGTTCTTTTATGTAAATGAAAGCACGATTCCCGGAGGAATTTCTTGATTGAAAACCGCAATCTTCAATTGTCGATAGAATTAATATTTTACATCAATTGAGGCTTCGTATATTCAAGTGAGTATAATTGTTTATTTTGATGACTGAACAATTTTGCTTGGATTTGAAAGGTCAACACTTGTTGGAAGCAATTCTTTTAGAAAACCATTCTCCATTTTATAATAAAGACGCACGTGTATGTATGTGTATGCTTATATAGAGAGAAATAAATATATTTACCTCAATTCTGTCACGCAAATGTTAGTAAGTAAAAAGGTATTTTTTCTAGCGCACGGACAAAATAATTTCAAGTAGTTAGGGGAAGCGAGAAAGCAAATAGTAAGTAAGGCAACAACTGCAGACTTACTCCACCGCTTGAAATGAATGCAGAAAACAATCTTCACTGTATCAACGCTTAGTGTTGTTTTTATTATTTAGGTCATACGAAATGATAATATTTACAGATAAAACAATAAATTACTGACATAATTCTATAATTTTATATGGATATTTTTGTTATATATTTAGATAAATAGCAAGTGAGAATAGTGGCGAAGCATAATGTGTTCTGTTATGTTTGCCGGAAAGTTTACACAAATAAATGATATAATTAAATAACTAATAAAACGCGACTATCATTTCTGAGCAGTAGCTCAGTCTAATATTAATGATGATAATATTAATAATAATAATAATAATAATAATAATAATAATAATAATAATAATAATAATAATAATAATATATAGTAACAGTGGATATATAGGGAAGAATATAAAATAGAGTTAAATAAGCGCCACTTTGGCAAGCATCTGTAATAAAATAAAATTCGTTGTCGAATGCCAACATAATAAAGAAAAACAAACAAAAACATTGAAAAATAAACAATAGGATAGATGTTTAGCATAGAGTTATATTTTATAACCACTACTGAAATAAATGTCTGTCGATACCCGGATGCCCTAACATATAAACACCTTTGTTTAAAATCTAAATAAATGTAAGGACAGCCCCATTAAACTTGATAAACTCAAGGTGTCCTCACTAGACTTTGGGAATCGAAACGAATATGACATCACATGGTTCGGAGAAAGAGTGTGAAATAGAAGTACAGTCCGCTTGTGAACACGAAAGGTTATGCGGAACAAAGATCAAGTTAAATCAATATATTCTGTATTCCTTAAGTTCTGACTCTACTTTTGAAAGTATTTATAAGAAGATGTGATTTAAAGACGACAATCCTCAGGCTGAAAGGACCGCATAGGAGCGGGTACATCGACATTATGAAGCTGCAAAGGTGTGAATACAATTTGAGAGGTTTAATGTTTGTGTAACGATTACTGCAACTTGGTTTTTTGCATCTATGCTACACTGCTGAAACGCAACACTGAAAACCGGAAGACAATACTCTATTATTATTGTCAAAGTAATTTGGAATAAAATAGCCTTATTATATATTACTTATACTTAAGTAACTTTCGTTTTTACAATACTTTGCATAAGAATCTACTGAATCGTTGGTACAATTCAATGATTGAATTCATATTATTGAGTAAATTCAAGTAATTCTATTTCCCAATTTGTGCGTGCAACCATTGGAATATTTGTAAAAATATTATGCGAAAAAAAATTGTCAATCGCATTTAAACATATACTAAAACAGTTACATTATTTATGTTTTCGATCTTCTATCGACACGCCCCCCCCCTATTTTTGAATTGTTTGAATAGTTTGCAGTATTTTGAGAGAATGCAAAGGAAAGTAACGTTGACTCGAACTTGCTTTTTCCCCGTAGAGAAATACTGCAATGGCGTATATACTTTTCTTTTCTATAAAGATTAGCGGAAGTAGCTTGGGAAAGTGACGAATTATAGACGGAAAAGAGAAAAATAAAAACCCAAAGCAAAAAATCAAATGCGACAATCTTCTTTTTTGCTTTTATCAAAGAACATTTTAAAATACTTAACTTGAAGATCCAAAAGATAAAAGCATTTGCAAGACTTCAAAGTGAGAAAGTAGAAGAAGATAGACGATAGTAAAAAAGAAGAAAATGAAGATCAAAAAGAAGAAACATAAGAAGAAGAAGAAAAAGAAGCAGAAGAAGAAGGAGAAGAAAAAGATGATGAATGAAAAAAAGAAGGAAAAGAAGAAAAAATTAGAAGAAGAAGAAAATAGGCGATAGCAAAAAAGAAGAAGATGATGATGAAGAAGAAGAAGAAATAGAAGAAGTAAAAGAAGAAGAGGAAGATGAAGAAAAAGCAGTAGAAGAAAAAGATGATAAAGAAGTAGAAAGAAAAGAAGAACAACAAGAAGGAGAAGAAGATAGGCGATAATAAAAAGGAAGAAGAAGATGAAGAACAATAATAAGATGATGATGATGAAGAAGATGAAAAAGAAAAAGAATAAAAAGAACAACAACAACAAAGATTAAGATGAAGACATTTCGGGACGTTGAGTATGAATTAAAATAAAAATAGTAAGAACATGATTGATTATAGTAAAGACGACAGTAAAAGGGGAAAACTGGTAGCGAGAGAAATATGACGAATATCAATATATAAAATATAACTTCGTATGATACTCAAAAACTGTATCGATAATGTTTTTAAAATCATTTAAATGAATTACATTAATTTTATGATTTAATAAATCATTTCTGTGATTAATTCCCCATCGTAAAGGAACGTCGGTGTTTATTTAGCGATAAAAACGCTTGAACGATGACAAATCTGAATCGAGATTTGTCTCTAGTTTTTATGTTCGTTAAAGATTGTAAAAGAGTCAGCTATATCCCCTCGTTGGCTACGTGCTAAAATTATTGTAGGTAATACTGGTTTACAAAAAAAAATGGTCTACGGTAAGAATAAGGATATGTGTGTTTTGCTCATTTTGGTGTGCTGAATTCAAATTTATGAATAGTGTTGTTCTATCACCTCTAGTTTTCTGGCTTTTAAATAGTCTCGTTTTAGTATAAACAGAGAATACATTTACATAGTTCAATAGTTTCAGCAACGTATAACAGATAAAACAGAATAGATGAAAAACACTGATTGAATAAATATACTTGGATGACACAATTACACAATTAATAGTACCACAGACAGTCAAAAGTGTGTTTTCTTTGACCTGGTGTATTTTGCTTACGGGGTGTAACGCAAGAGCATCCAGCATCCAGCAGAAGTCTCCTATCATGCTGGGGGCCCATTTGTCTTGATAGTTACTCTCCATCTTACTAATGTTTTGGTGGAATCTTTCTCCATGCTCATCACTCACTGCTCCAAGATTTGGCGGGAAGAAGTTGAGGTGGGAATAGAGAACATTAATATTGAGTGACATTCGGCACCCCATTTCATCGTAAGACCTTATTTACTTCTAAAAACAGGCTTGGTAATCTAGTACGCTTGTGATACCAAAGAAGCCAACACAGACTGACTTGAATGCTTCCTATGCTCTCAGTTTCTTTAAATAAAGAAGCTCTTCAAAATCAGTATCCATCAGGACTTCTCGGATCTGAGTTCCGACAAAGATGCCCTCTTTCAGCTTAGCAGCACTAAGACCTGGCAACACAGCAGACAAGAACAATTGTTGTCCAACGTCTTCACGAAATTCTTCATCAAACAAAGCTTGATGTGAAGAGGGTGAAGAAGCACCTTATTCATGTCCACTAGAGGATTCTCCTTGACGCTGTGTTCGCCGGGAACAAAACTGCTTCTAGACTTTCAGTCTTTCTGTTTGTAATGCTGGGATAGAGCTCAAATATCCCATATGAAGAGGAAACAACAGTACTTTGTGAAGCCCGCTTGCATAACCACGGGAAGACGAATGATCTTTAGGTCCCCACTCAGACTCCACTGGTACTCGCTGTACTTAATAGCTTATAAAATAAGCTATATATTGTCATAGGACTCCTTTAGATGGACAGAGTGTGCAATAGGAATTATGGGATATTTGTTCCCGTTGTGCAGGAGCAGATTCTTGAAATTTCGCTTGGAAGATTCTATAAAAGACGCCAGTCTGAAGGAGTATGTGGAAAACCAAGGGACGTTAACAGGGCAAGTATGTTTGTGCAGTAGCACAACTTGGTTTCCATGGTGAAAAAGGAGGCAAGGTCTTTGTTCCGATTCCAAGAGCTCTGATTGCTTTTTTGACAGATACAAATCACGAGGAAGATCATTCAAGTCTTCTTGCGTGATTCAGTATGGCGCGTTGCCACTTGTTACTGAATATGTAGACTCAATATCTTCCAACGGTATTGACTCGTCAGAATCCTCCTTTGAAGGCATTTCTTCATCTGATGATGGAAAAAAATCCTTATTTACTGGAGATGTGGGTACAGAAAGATAATCTGACTGGGGAACGGGTCTCATAGCAGATGGAAAGTTGGGATATTTGATCTTTTTCCTAGAACATTCATTGAAACCAGTTATATTAGTTATACAAAAAAAACAGTCATCTGCATGGCTTCCTGGCTCTCTCCAAACCATCGTGACTGCAAAGTTGTAAGCCGCTTTCTTGCCATTAAACCAAGCAGTTAGTCCATTGTAGCTGGGTTTACAACAGATGTGTGAAGACCAGGACTTGTCCTGATCACCAGTTTTACAGTCAAAGTAGTGAAAGTAGTCGGTTCTGAAGAGGGAAGGGGTCGTTCGATGATGTGCAACTGTTCTGAAGTCCTCACCCATGTAGCAGTAAGAATTGACCTTTTTGAGGTATCCTCGACGTTTTGACGTGGTTAAAACCTTTGAGAATCTCAAAATATAACAAAATAAAACCAAATCATATGCAAGATCATAAAATGTGCATTGGAAAATGTAATACTAATATTTAGCTGCCCAAAAGATGTGTATCACGATAGTTGAGGGACACCAACCTCCTGCGCCGCCTGCGCCGCCTGCGCCGCCTGCGCCGCCTGCGCCGCCTGCGCCGCCTGCGCAGCCTGCGCCGCCTGCGAGATAACCTATTCCGATGACTGCCAGAGCTCTACTGAGTGTGGATTGAGACCTGTTGCCGTAAATGCCAAAATCCGTCTTGATATATAACTATATATATAATGTAATTCTATCACTTACATTAAGTGCATAATAACTAAAAAAAATAAACCATAAGTCTCAAAATATTAGAATAAACCCTCAATGCGTATACGCCTTTATGTACCGTATATGCACAAAATGCATACTATGCATATCTAAAAAAACTAGAGGTTATGAGTAAAAACGGATCTCAAATTTCATGTCAGTACCCCCAAATTAGGTAAAAACGGGTATTTTGTCATTGCTTTAATTTCTTTGTAAACCAGTGTAATTACTGCAATCTCACTTTATAAGCTCGATTGCCAGTGAACTCGATAATCCTGGATTAAGAAGGGTGTCAAATGCTGGACTACATTACAATTATTTGTTCACGTGTAATTAGTGTCAATTAAAGGAAGAGGGAAAAATAAGTACTTGCATTTCAATTTATAACCCACACATACAAAGACATTAGATAATCCTCGTTTTATTTAAACGAATCATAGTTAGGTTTATTTTGTGCATCGTCTATTTTTTCTCTCTCTTCAAATCTCTTTCTTCTTTCCAAATCGTCTTATTTTAACTCTTGGCGATCTTATTCTCTAAATGCAAAACAACGACCCCCTCACTAGTTTCTTTTATTGAGTTTTAGACTTTCTTCACTTTCCCATAATTGCTCAGATGCCGAAACTACTTATATCTATCTTAGTATAATATTCATAAAGGAAGACAATATTTGCCATTACAGCCTCTTTCCCGGGGCAAGGAGAATACGAGTCTATCATTTAAACCACAATAATATGTAAAAGCTAAAGACATTAATTCTTAAGAAGAGCCAACTTTGCTTCGTATTTTTATTTTCCAGGATTCCATGATGGGAATGTTTCACTTGCAAACAAAATACATGAAAGCGTTTTGTATCAAAAGCATTACCATGAATACATAAAACGAGCGTATTTACCTTTGAAGCGTGTTTCCCCCATGAAAGCATAATAAAATGCCTGTTTTCTCTCTATACATACGTTCATACATTTGTAATATATGCTAATTCGCTCGGTGCGTCTGTAACGCTTTGGTAGTTTTTATATGCTGCCTTTATTTTCTTAGTTCTACTTTAAATTTATATTCATGCAGACAGAGCATGAAACCGCTTAATGTAAGGAGGTAAACAAGAAAAAAATAATGCTTCAAAGTAAAAAAACAAGCCGACGATAAGTGTTAGAAGGATAGATTCCGACCCAGAAAACAGCAATACTTCCCCCTTTATCAGAAACATGGGTCATGAAATGTGAGGACTAAATAAAAAAATAAAGGGAACCAAAAGTTACGAGGTTTCCGAAAGTAAACCAGAAGTTCCCTTCTTACTCTATCAATTTTATAAAAATGTTTTCTTTACTAGCAATCTAATGTTGAACCGACTTCTAACATTTTTACTATATTTAACCCCAAACAAGACATGCCGCTACTGTAGACGTAAGTGGTTACTGAGAATTAGGGTGTTAGGTGTCATCCTAAGTTGGGAGCTGTACAGCGAGATGTCTGTTTACATTAGTTTTAAACATCTGCATGTCAATACTGTCGGGTAAAGTGAAGGCGTTCCAGAGACTGGCAGCACATGGTAGGAAGCTATTTAAGTAGAATGCTCTCCGGCATCTGAGGACTTCCACAGTTAATGGATGGGATTACGCTGATTGTCGAGTTGGTGCAGTGTATTTTGTTGAGGGGGCACCAAAGTCGACAGTTAATCGGAGCACAATATATTCAAGTTTTCCTTTTTAAAACAAGCACAAGTATTCAACATTGCGGCGATGGGACAGGGGCTGGAGTTTGGTGGATAGTAAGGGACCTATTAAGTTGGCGACTCTTTTTTTTACCTTGTCTAGGATGATACACAAGCTCAGATGTGATAACACTACTCCATACACTGGCAGATGGTGGCTTTGTAGAGATATAAGATTATCTTAGGTGGGATGGAGTTTACTAGCAATGTAAGGGGAGCCTACCTTCTTTGCCGCAACCTTGCCAATGACTGAAATGTATTTGTTCCAATTCGTGTTATATGTGAATGTTAGGACGAGGCGTTTGAATGTCGACATCTACGGTAGGATGTTGCTTGCCATGACAATCGGTGGTTAAAGAGGATTCTAGTAGTTATTGAAGGAAGGGAGCTTTGTATTTGCGGCATTAAGTTACCAGCCATTTATGACTCAAATCTACTACAGCCTGGAGGTCATTTTCTAAGAATCTAGTAATTGACTCGGATATTTTCGTGTCCGTTTTGCCCACATGACGAAAGTAAAACGTGATGTCGTCAGCAAAAATACCTATCTCAGACTCGATGCCATCAGGGAGGTGGTTTATGAAAATTTAGAAAAATAAATGTGCAAAGATGGTAATCTGGTGTACACCAGCATTTATGTCCTGTTGCTTAGAGGAACAGCCATCAAGTACAACCTGGATCTTTCTTTTGGTTCGAAGGGTCTAATTATATTAAATATTTGCTCAGTAATACCATATGAGCGAATTTAACGGAGACGCTTTACATGCCATACCGTGTAAAAGGCCTTGGATATATCAAGCGCTATTACCCTAGCTTCACCTGCCGTGTTCAGTGTATGATATATGCGTTCGAAGATGACCATTAGGATATCCGTAGTAGATCGTGCTTGTTTAAACTCATACTGGCGGTCAGAAAGAAGTTCATCATTAACTAAGTGCCGGACTATCACTAGATTGATGTAGGCTTCAAGGATTTTAGCAAGGATTGGGCGGTAGTGCTATCTCAAGAATTCTTGAAGACTGGTACCATAGAAGTAATTGTCCAGCTACCTGGGAAGCAAGATTCAGCTTGGCATTTGTTGTAGAGTTTGGACGAGACAGGAGCCAGTCCTGCAGGGCATTTTCTTATAAATAGTACAGGTATAAGAGCAGGCATACTAGCTTTGGTAGTATCAAGGTTTTGTTTATGATCCCTGACGTGGGATAGAGGAATGGCCAGGTTTTCAAGTGTGGTTTCGGTCCACAATAGCATTTTTGGACGGGGTGGTTTGCTGAGTCCTAATCGGAGTTTAAAGCGAAACGCTGGACAAGTAGTTCAGCCTTATCAGTTGCCGTTCAAACGACATCATTGTGGTCTGATAGTGGGAGAATTGTTGATTGTCTATTGTTCACCACACTATTATAGATTTTTTTTTAAATTCGCAAGTGCATAGTTTCTTTGACTAAATGCGCATTTTATTTATCTCTGTATATTTTTCTTTGGTTTACCTATCACTGCCTTACAATTATTTCTTGACTCTATAAATTCCTGTCTATTAAACGTTGACTTATGGCGGCCGAATACTTGGAATGTTTGCTGCCTCTCAGCAATGGTAGCTGCACATTTCGAGGTGAACCATTGAGAAGAGTGGGTTGTGCTGCTTTGACTCATCCGGATAACTCATTTGCACACTCATCAGCAAGGAGTGAGAAGGTTTCACTTCATGGTGCGTCGCTAATGTGATCTCTGATTGACTCAAAATAAGCCTGTTCGTAGTATCTCGTTATTTTGAGCAACGGGTCATCAGTTTTTGATCGAGTTTTTAGGGTAATATAAATCATTCCCACAATGTGATCAGCATTTCCGAGCGGGCTATTGTCTTTCGTAACACAAACTTCGGGCAGTAATGTCAAGACCAGGTCTAGAAGTGAAGCTTACTGGTACAATCGATCGGGGATGTGCGTCGGGAAAACAACAGTCTGTGAGAGGGAAGGAGCTAAGGAGAAATTATACGTAGAGTTAAAGCTGAAGAATCCCAACCAATCACGGTGATGTGAATTGAAATCTTCAAATACATGTATCTGGGCATTCGAGTCGAGTCAGAGTGTGCTATCTATGCTATCAGAGAGACAGTCAAGCAGGGTGCAGTACTGGGTCGAACGTGAACGATATAAGAAATATAAGTACATAATGATGTGATGTAAAGTCAATCTAAAGCACATATAGGCTTTGGCATCTGATTCTAACCTATGTTTTCTAGTCAGGCATATGTTTGTCAGAGTCCTTACGGTAGAGTTGAAGGTAAATAGGCATGTCAAAGTGGTGAGAGGAGGTTGAGAATTGAATGTTCGTTTTACGTAGTGCTAGGATATCCGAGAAGTTTGTCAGATATTAGTGAATACGAGCCTCATACGCGGAGGCGAATATATTTTTGTTGGGTGTCTGGTTTAGGTTGATGTTTATTTATTTTATTATTGTTTTGATATTAAGTAGGGTAGGCAATATGGGTGCTTGTAAGGTTCCAATAAGCTCACACAGCGAGTCATTTAGTCGCGATTTGGTCCATGGGGTTGTGGCATCGGGAAAGACTACCGAGGATAAGTGTAGGGTCCCTTCCCATGCGCAGCATGGAACGTACAGCTAACCACGGCATTATACTATTGATTATGGAGCAGCCGTTCTTAACGGGGCCAAAGAGTTTTGCCTCCTCTACTTTCCAGTCAGAAAAGGCAGCCAGACAAGCTGTCTAACCTGTACCATCAACCTGTAGGAACAAGAACGACTAAGACTGGTCATATGAGACTTAGTGACGAAAGAACTTTCCCCAAGTTGCCCAGATAGAGTGAAAGAGAAACGGCGTTCATTGTTTTAGTCAAAAAAAAGGCAAGACACTGGGTGCCTTTGAGGCTTCCCAGAGCTGGTACCTCTTTCGCCTTGCTTATAGACAGAGAAGTAGTGCCAAGGCCGGGCGATAATCAGAGCCCATCTACTCCTTAAGCAATTATAGGTTTGAAAACCGGATTCCAGCTCGAGGAAAGTTGTCGACTAGGACTAAGGCGGCCTCCCTACCCCCCCCCCCCCCAACGATTTGCTGCCACGACGTAAGTGGTTAGTAGAAAAGTTCAATTCTCAGAGATGCCCTTCACTTAGATGGGTGACCTGACAAGGTCTACGGGTCAAAAACACCAAGATGGGATAGCCTGCGCCCGTGTACTAATCGAGTATTTTCGAGCTCTGCACATAAAGAAAAAAAGCTTCCATTTATATATATATATATATATATATATATATATATATATGAGAATAAGTCTAGACGACACCTTCAATGGGGAGCAGTAGACGACTGCAGATAAGTTCGCTTCTCATGAGTTAGATTTGTTTTGGGGGCACTCTACGCTGGTAAGTAATGAGCGTGGTATGCTACTAATCATTCATACGTCAAAATAGAAAGCACTTTGCTACGACGCGGGTCAGTAATGTGGGTGGGGTGCTAATTATCTTTCATAACTCAAAATAGAAAGCACCTAGTTTAGTACGTAATAGTATAGAGTACAATTTAGAAAGTATGTAATAAAGAAACACAGAGCACACAGAATTTAAATAACAGTAAAAATTATAATTTAAAAGTGAGAGACAGATACAAGTAGTAAAACAAGATAAGAAGAAAACAAAAAAACTTAGCTCATAATAACCTTCGTCTGTTGTGTTCATGTTTAGAATTATTTCTCCACCAATTCTCCGGTTTACGTAACTTTTCTGAGCTTGTTATAAGCCCCAAAAGCACCCTCCGAAAATGCTGCTTTCAATATTTTCTCAATCCTCTCCGCTTTTTCCTGGTTTGACTCTCCCATTTCCAAGCAGACTGCAAGCGCATACCCCTCCAAATATATTGGTATCAATGTCGCTATGTTACCAATCTTTTGCAGCTTCTCAACCAGCTTTCGCTTATAAAATCACGCAAACACATCGCCCCCTCCTTGAAAATGTCTCAGGATGTATCTACTTAATTTCACTCCTTTGTCTATTTTCTCCGAGAGAAAGCTTTTTAAAAAGTTTTACTGGCAATCCAATATTAAAGCGACTTCGAACTCCACTTCTTTATCTGTGAACTTTACTCTGCTTTCTAAAAGACTCAACTATACAATCCAAAGAGTGCAGTTTTACTACTAATCAACTCCTTAGCTATGCAGATTGCCTACCCACCAGTACCATCTATATTTAGAGTATCTAAACCGCCAATTTTCAAAGTGTAGATAACTGAATTGACAACTACATCATACCACCTATGCAAATTGACTACCAGTCAGAGCCACATGTGCTAATAGACTCCAAACAGCCAATCTGCAAAGTGGAGATTACTCAATTGACGTGTAAACAACAAAACTATCATGCTTAAATTTGAAATGTCATTTTCGTTGGTCTGTATTTTAAATATCATTGTTTTATCTGTCGTGCTTAAATTTGCAATGTTATTTTCCTTGGTCTACAGTTTCAAAATTATTTATATGCGGCCGCAAATCGCTGTGAGTCTGTCACACTTAAAATATGAAAACATATTGTAGTAATTCTAACACGCTTCATTTTTAAATAGCATTTTAGATACGTTCAAACATTTCTATAATTATCTCTGTCTGTCTGCTGATGAGTTTCTCAGTTTCCCATACTTGATTTTAAAATAATATTCCCGTCGCTCTGTCATAATTAAGATTTGAATACCATGTTTGATACGTTCCACGTATCATTATTAAACGTATAATGGTGAAAGTGTTCGTTAATTAGCCGGACGACCAGGATTCAGTCGTCGTTTGAGTCACACCAAAGACTCAAAAACTGTTATTTGATATGTTCTTACTAAACATTCAGTATTACCAGCTGGGGATCAAGAGTATGTGGAGAAATTGACGGAAAGAATTAGTTATCTGGTCTACATATCGGTATACAATATATATATATATAGTAGAGAATGGTAGTTTGCTTGAAGCATTGCTGGGTATAGTAGTAGTAAGTTTTTGAAAGGCTGTGGGCAATGCAATTCCGGGTAAGATGCAAGTTGAAAGGAAAGGAACAAAAACAATAAAAATAAATCGAATACGATATAAGACTTACTATTTATTTTTCCTTTTTTTTCCTTTTTTTTTTTTTTTCTTACATAACAGCAAGAGTGTTTTAGCTGTCCGGGTGATTAAAAATCACTATTTGATATTTCGGGAAAAGACATCCCTTTTTCAAAAATAATTAGACCAGAAGAAGAATAATATTTTATTCTTCTCCGACTGTGTAGAGAATAATACAAAACAAAATGGCTGCCAGATATAGACCGCAGCAAAAAAAAAAAAAAAAAAAAAACAGTTTCACAGGAAATATAAATTAAGTTAAGTTTTATTTTAATATTATGTTAAATATATGATTGGTGTTTAGAATATTAGTGTAATGTTGGTTAGGTGTATGGTGTTCGATAAACTGTTATTTTTTTTTTTTTTTTTTTGATAATATATATATATCATTTTTTTATTTTATTTATTTATTTTTTTTTTTTTTTTTTATATTTGAATATTTTTTTTTTGAATATTTACTTTGTTTTATCTTCGTATTTTTAATTTGTTTATCTTTCTATCGTAATTTAAGAATTTTAATATAAATTAAAGTAATTAGTCTCATATTTTAAATATTCTAGATCTATCTACTTATCGATTTCGATTATCATCTATTAAAGAAGTGTTATTAATTACTAATTGTGAGTTTCGTCAAATTAGATTAACGAATTAACTTATTAACTTGATATATTTATTATAAGATAAAGGGGAGTAACTCTGGATTTTTTTAAAATATTTTTTTTTATAATTAATTTTTTTAATTTTTTTTTTTTTTTTTTTTTTAATTTTATAAAATCTTTTTTTTTGGTGGAGATCTGTATAACAATATTAGTATATATATACAACATATATACACAAATGCATATATACATATATATATACATATCTATGTATTATTGTTTGTTTAATTGTTTATCTATATATATTCATCAATTTCTTTACATATTTGTTTGTTTGTTTGTTTGTTTTTTTTTTTTTTTAATTTTATAAAATCTTTTTTTTTGGTGGAGATCTGTATAACAATATTAGTATATATATACAACATATATACACAAATGCATATATACATATATATATATACATATCTATGTATTATTGTTTGTTTAATTGTTTATCTATATATATTCATCAATTTCTTTACATATTTGTTTGTTTGTTTTTTTTTTGTTTTTTTTTTTTATTTTTTATAATCTTTTTTTTTGGTGGAGATCTGTATAACAATATTAGTATATATATACAACATATATACACAAATGCATATATACATATATATATACATATCTATGTATTATTGTTTGTTTAATTGTTTATCTATATATATTCATCAATTTCTTTACATATTTGTTTGTTTGTTTTTTTTTTTTTTTTTTTTTTTTTTTAATTTTTTATAATCTTTTTTTTTGGTGGAGATCTGTATAACAATATTAGTATATATATACAACATATATACATAAATGCATATATACATATATATATACATATCTATGTATTATTGTTTGTTTAATTGTTTATCTATATATATTCATCAATTTCTTTACATATTTGTTTGTTTGTTTTTTTTTTGTTTTTTTTTGTTTTGTTTTTTTTATTTATTTATTTATTTATTATTATTATTATTTACTTGTTTAATTTATTTTATGAATTATTTATTTAATATTTGCATGTTATTTGTATACATTCTATATGTGTTTGGATTTATTAATTAATAATGCTAGGTTATGGAGTGACTTATTTTGGTGGGTTAGACGAGTATGCTGAATATGGTTTTTGGTTTGTGGTTGAAAGTGTGTAAGGATGGAAGTTCATATGGGGAGGGGCCTGTTTGATTGTTTGGGTGTATGGTGAGTTTATTATGGGAGGTGAGTAATGAGTGAAATGGTGGAAACGGACTCTGTTAAGTGTTAGATATGGGGGTTGGTTGGTGGATGGGGGGTAGATATTATAGAATGAAAGGTGAGTAGAGCTCGTGACGTTGATTGAGTGAGGGGTTTAATCTGGAGATGAGGATTGATTCTGTGATTCTAAGGTCACCGATGTTTCTGACAGACGCTAAGATGGAGACGTGAATATCGCGCTGAGTGTTTGAGCAAATCTCTATGTGTTTGTGGAAAGAGGATATACGGGTATTCAAGTGCTCCTTTATGCGCAAGTGTAGCGGTCTTGTAGTGTTGCCGATGTAAAATTTTTTGCATTTATTACACTGTAGTTTGTAAACACAGTTAGTGCGAAGGCACAGACCTGTGTTGGAGATAGGGCAATTGGCCAGGGAGCAGGGTTCGGGTGTGTGGTTAGTGTGTTTATTAGATAGATGTTGGCGTAAGGAGGTGCCAGTATGTGTTAGTTGTATGTTAAGGTTTTCCTTATGTATTGCCTTGCGGATGGAGGTGGTGATCTTATCGCTGAAGAAAGGGAGTTTTAAGAAGCATGTGTTATATTAAAATTCTTAAATTACGATAGAAAGATAAACAAATTAAAAATACGAAGATAAAACAAAGTAAATATTCAAAAAAAAAATATTCAAATATAAAAAAAAAAAATAAATAAATAAATAAAATAAAAAAATGATATATATATATTATCAAAAAAAAAAAAAAAAAATAACAGTTTATCGAACACCATACACCTAACCAACATTACACTAATATTCTAAACACCAATCATATATTTAACATAATATTAAAATAAAACTTAACTTAATTTATATTTCCTGTGAAACTGTTTTTTTTTGTTTTTTTTTTGCTGCGGTCTATATCTGGCAGCCATTTTGTTTTGTATTATTCTCTACACAGTCGGAGAAGAATAAAATATTATTCTTCTTCTGGTCTAATTATTTTTGAAAAAGGGATGTCTTTTCCCGAAATATCAAATAGTGATTTTTAATCACCCGGACAGCTAAAACACTCTTGCTGTTATGTAAGAAAAAAAAAAAAAAAGGAAAAAAAAGGAAAAATAAATAGTAAGTCTTATATCGTATTCGATTTATTTTTATTGTTTTTGTTCCTTTCCTTTCAACTTGCATCTTACCCGGAATTGCATTGCCCACAGCCTTTCAAAAACTTACTAATATATATATATATATATATATATATATATATATATATATATATATATATATATAGTGGCACCTCTCAACTTCCTTGTCAAATAAACTCTACACTTCGCCCTCCACTATAGTCGCTTACGACCACTCTGCTTTTCGTTACGTATCAGTAAGAGGTTATGTCCGTATGTCGGTCAGTCTGTCACGCTTAATTTTTAATTGAATTTTTATATGAAGACGTGCAGATTGAATGGCCGCATCTTATGAAACACCCTCTTTGTCAATAAATAAAGTATATTGCAATGTTTCCTTTGATGTTGGCAGATATTTGTAATTCTAAAGCTACAACTTCACACGATAAGAAACATGGCCAGTATGTATCGAAGTGATAATATATTTGTTCGTGAAGTACAAAAAAAATTTTTTAATTCAGTAAATCTGCGAGCAATACTGGTTGAACCATGTAAACAAGCGTTCATCGAAATTTCCGTTGCATTTAATGGGAAAACTAATGAGTGTACTTTTAGAGATTTTGAGAAAAGTGCAGTTTTTACAATGTCTGCTGAACCTTTTCGTTGCAATTTTCTTAGGGTGGGGAGAATCAGCTTGTTCCTGTGGAAAACAATACGTGTTACAACTTAATTACCAATAATTCTAACGTTTGGTTGATTCTGAGCAAAATCCATTAAGGGAGGTTTGAAAAAAATTCCATTTAAATGCAATTTAAACTCGCCGAAGTTTAAAATAACGTTCTCTCGAGAAATGTGATTCAGTCAGTATTTGGCCGATGGTCATCTAACTTAATGCAGAATTTCGTGAACCAATTTTGAGGAATTTAAACGACTGAAGGGATAAGAGCTAGCGGAATAACAGGCAGGTTTTCTTCACTAACATCTGAGAAAAAATACAAAGCAAATAAAACTATCAATTTCGGACACTTGTGACATCTTTTATATAAAAAATAACTTTTCCTGACTGTAATGACCGTAATATCCCTGAAAACATAATCTGCATGTAGATTTCTGTATCGTGTGTGATTTACTCGGTTATTGACACGTGCTGCCAGAAAAAAAATCTTTCAAACTTGTAGATTCATGCATTTTATTCGGCCTATCATTCTCTCTATGTCTGGTAATTCCCACGCGGAAGTAGAAATGATTACCTCCACCGATAAAATACGGTAGAAATTTAATTATTTTCACTTTTTCGTCTGACACTGTCTGTCAGTTCAGTTTTCATTAATGTCTACATCTGTCAGCAACTACATGGCTAATAAAAATACTTTATAAAGATAAGTTTCAAAAATAAAATTAATAAACACATATTCACAAACCTCTTTCTATAATATACATAACAAAACGTCTCCTACCATTGTAATTGCAAGCTTTGTTTTAATAAACTATCGAGTACTATTTTAACTATTAAGTGCTTATGTGTGTGTTTACTTAATGAATAAGAGATAGTTCTTATTCATTGTAGTAGCTGTTAATTTACTCAGGCACAAGCGTTTCCCACACGCTTGTTGCCTCTAACGAACGTACAGTTCGAAACAGTCGTCCTAGCGTGGTAGTAGAAGGAAGATAGTTACAATAGAAATACGGGCGTCTGCGTCTTCCGCTTAATTGATTTTTCGTTTATGAATCCTACTTAGACAACACTTCCGGTGTATATTAGTTTGTTTTTTATTCAATTTCTAGCTATTGCCCTTTTTTATCTTAATGTAATCCATATATCAGATATTTTCAAATCAATATTCGGTGGCATATATAGTCACATGTGTTTATTAAGTTATTCTATTTCCCCGGGTAACGTTTATATATATATATATATATATATATATATATATATATATATATATATATATATATATATATATATATATATATATACACATATATATATATATATATAGTAAGCAATGAAAATATATATGGCAATCAAGCTACACAGAGGCTCCCGTGGTTCATCCCCGGGGGGAATCGTCAGGCTAAATGCATGGAGTGATTTTTGTCAGGTGTGTTTATATACATGGCTTACTAGTTAACCAATCAGATTCTTTGTTGTTCCCTCAGCCAATCGTTGGGCTTCCCGCGAACAAAGGCTTCCCGCGAACAAAGGCTTTGTTGGTGACGCTCCTATGTCTACTCTATTGTTTGTTAACAATGGATTTTCCGATATCCTGTTTCCTTTGTTTTGTCAATACAGTAGGCGAATTTATTTTAACACGTGGTTTCTTGTATTTCTATTTTAGGTTTTAAATTTTAACTTGTTCAGTTTTTTATTTATTTATTTATTTATTTTTATTTTTTTTATTATATATCATCCTAAGGTAAGTTTATTTCTGTGTAAACAGCTGTTGGCTATTTCGCTTCTAGAGTTTAATAGGTTTCGGGAATCTTTAAAATTTAGGATTTCATATTTTTCATTCAGGCATAATCTACACGGGTCGTCTAAGTTTCTACATGTACTGGCATGTCTTACTATTTTCCATTCAATTATTGGTGAGTGTGCATTTTCTTTGAGCTCCCAATAATGGTTAGCAAGTGCTGTTTTAGTTCGACGTTCTTTGTTTTTAAATGTGCTTTTGTGGTCATAGTATCTGGTCTTAAAGTCTAAGGATGTCATACCCACGTAGTATTTCTTGTTATTTGGTCTTTCGTTGGCAAATATCGTTGCTTGGTATACAACACTTTTAGTTAGGCATTTATTTTGTAGTGGACAAAGTTTACGATTTATGCAGTTACATCTTTTCTCTTCATTGCTAATTTTTTCGTTTTTATTCGGGTGGTTATTATTAGTGTTTTGTTTATTTCTATTAGTATTGTTTATATTTTTGTTCTTCGTAGTGTTATTTTGTGTATATTTTCCACTTTGTTTATTTTTTTCTTCTCTGTTGTTGTCTTTTAGTATTTTGTTGTTGTGTGCCTTAATTATCATTTCTAGGTTTTCACAGCAGCTGTAGGATAGTTTTAGATTATTTTTATTGAATATTTTATACAGAGGGTTAGTTACGGGGAAGTGTTTTTCAATCAGATTTAGGAATTTTTCGCCTAGTTTAGTTTTTAGCATCTGGTTATAGGGAGGGGTATAGTAGATTATATTTCTTTTTATTTTGTTTTTATTTTTAATTTTGTTGTAATTATTGGTGTCCTGTTTTTTATATTTAATTTCGGTATTATGGTAACCACTATTTTTTAGAGCTGTATTGTAAATGTTGATTGATTTTTTAAAAACGCTTTCGTTGCTAGAATTGTTGATAAGCCTACTTTCGATCGAATTCGGGATATGTTTTATGATTGATGGGGTGATTAGACTTTGGGTGTACGTATATTGGGTTGGCGTTATCTTTTAGGTATGGTTCGTAGGTGTTTTTACTTAAGTTTAATGTGACGTCTAGAAAGTTCGTTGTTTTTATGTTAGCCATTACTTCTACTTTTAGGTTTAGTTTTTTCATTTCCATATGTATAATATTCTTGAAGTTTTCTCCCTTAACTTTGTTGGAGTCTCTTATTATCGCTAATCCATCATCTTTATAAAGGCCGATATCCGTATTATCGAATATATTTGTGAGTGTATATAAAATGAATAACCCCACAAGATCAGATGCTCCCGCAGAGTCAAGGGCACCCATGGCCAAATCAAAGGAGTTTGTCATATTCGTTTTAATCCATTGGTCCTCGTTGTTGATTAAAACTGATCTCCTACATTTTTTAATGTTGTGAATTTCATCTTTGGATATATCGGTATATATCTCGGCGAATTCTAAGGCGATATTGAAGAGTTCTTCTGATATGGATGGATAGAAGTCCACTATGTCGAATTGTAAGAAGGTACAATTGTTCTTATTTTCTATACTGTTAAACCAAGTGATTGCGTCGGCAGTATTCACCCATTGGTTTAATTCTAGGTCTTTTCTTATTTGTTTGTTAATTCTAGATAGAATTGTTTGGCTGATTCTTCCTATTTCTGGTTTGGTCGGATTAATTAAGCGAGTGCTAGGGTTATTGTTAAAGTTACTTTTGTGGTCTTTAAATAAGATATAGGCTTCCTGAGGTTTTAACTTACTAACTTTGTTGCTAATTTTTAGTTTATCTGTGATTTGTTTACTTTCAGTATTTATTATATCTATGTAGTTATGTTCGCTTGTATCTAGTTTTTTGTAGTTTTTTAAAAATATTTTCTGTTAGTAGTTTGTTATACTCTTGTTTATCTATTTTGTAAAAAATTCTAGTTTTGTCCGCTTTTACGAATATTTTGTTAGAGTTGTTTATGTTTTTTAACGATGGTGTGTAATTGTTTTTGGAAATTCACAAACAGAATGTTTGTGAAATTCCAAGTTTTTACTGAAAACTGATACATAAAAAATTATATCTCCTTATAATATTTGACGTGGATACATGAAGTACTAATATATATATATATATATATATATATATATATATATATATATATATATGTGTATATATATATATATATTATATATATATAGTAAGTTTTTGAAAAGCTGTGGGCAATGCAAATTCCGGGTAAGATGCAAGTTGTAAGGAACAAAAACAATAACAATAAATCGAATACGAAATATGACTTACTATTTATTTTTCCTTTTCTTCTAAAATCCTACTTAAAAGCAAAAGTGTTTCTAGCTGTTCGTGTGATGTCCGGGTGATTAAAAATCACTATTTGATATTTCAGGACAAGACATCTATTTATCAAAAATAATTAAACCAGAGGAAATGTTTTTCTTCTCTGACTGTGTAGAGAATACTACAAAACAAAATGGCTGCCAGATGTAGACCGCAGCGAAAACTATAGCAGTTTCGCAGGGAATGTAAATTAAATTAAATTTTACTTTAAGGTTATGTTAAATATATGATTTGGTGTTCTAAAATATTTGTGTAATGTTGGTTAAGTGTATAGTCTTCGATAAACAGTCAGAGAAGAAAAAAAAATTCTACTGGCCTAATTATTTTTGACAAAGGGATGTCTTTTCCCGAAATATCAAATAGTGATTTTTAATCACCCGGACATCACACGAACAGCTACAAACACTCTTGCTGTTATGTAAGATTTTAGAAGAAAAGGAAAAATAAATAGTAAGTCATATTTCGTATTCGATTTATTGTTATTGTTTTTGTTCCTTACAACTTGCATCTTACCCGGAACTTGCATTGCCCACAGCCTTTCAAAAACTTACTACTACTATACCCAGCAATGCTTCAAGCAAACTACCATTCTCTACTATATATATATATATATATAGATATATATATATATAAATATACAATACATATATATATATAAATATAAATATATAATATCTATATATATATATAAATATAAATATATATATATATAATATATATATATAAATATAAATATATATTATATATATAAATGTAAATATATATATATATATATATATATATATATATATATCAATTATCTCTCTCTCTCTCTCTCTCTCTATATATATATATATATATATATATATATATATATATATATATATATATACGTATAGAATGATGTTGATACAGCGATTCCATAAAGATCACCGAAGTTAAGTAACGTGAAGTCACGCCAGTATCTTAGATACGTGATCATTTAAAACTACCAGGTTATATTTATAACATCCGGTTCTAGTAGTTTTACAAACCGAGAACTGGTGACCCATCTGCAACAACAAAAAAGATCCCTGGATTTATCATTGTTGTCTAGGCTGATCAGACACTAGTGGGCGATGACCGATTGGATTTTTATATAATGGTACTTTAATAAAACATTAGCATCAATTATGAAGGTTATAGGTACTCCGGACGTAAATATTGTAAATTAGGTGATTTCTTTTCTTGTGTGTTCATCTGTTGTTTAATAGATAACACTGAAGCCATATTATAAATGAGTCGTAAATTTTCGTACAGTGTTTAGATCCCAGAAAAAAACATTAAAGTAAAATGAAACATTCTGGGGGATGGTGTAATTTCAACTCATATGAGGAAGACTCATAGTAAAAATAATGCCCAGATGAGTTTCGAAGTCATAAGTCCAGCTTCAAGTTAGGCGTACTAACTGATTGAGCCACCGTATAAATTTGCTCTCTCTCTCTCACACTCTCTCTCTCTCTCTCTCTCTATCTCAAAGCCAAATGTTGGTTAAAACCACAATAGGCTGCATTCTTTATTTCTTCCTTGTCTTTCCTTTCTCTTTCTCTCTACATTGTCAGTTAAAGGCAACGAAAAAAAAGAATATATAAAAATGAGAAAAACAAATGATGGTATCCTTTTCTCCTTATTCGTTGAAGATCGAACGGATTATGTGTTTCTTAATGACTTAAGACTATGGAAATAAGAACTCCGCATTTATTCATGAATGATTAATAAAACAATAGAATATTAACAAGGATTTAACATAAAAATCAATCAAATTAATTTACAATATATATTTTTAACTACGTTGACTAATATTTCCTTTATTTGACTGACGAAATAGATGTTGTTATGTCGCTTGAATTAAAACAACTATTGATCACAAAATAGAGTGGGGGTTAAGATGCGTATGAGTCTGACATGGCATTTGGTATCATCTTTTCACATAATATTTGGATTATCCAGAAGTGCATAGCACCATAAATACATTATTTATCATATTAGATATTATTTTGAAATTCTGCAATATGGCTGGACTTATCAAATTTGTAATAATGTAATAAATGTAATTAACTGTAATATAATTGTTAAACCATTCCTACACAAATAAACACCAACAAAAATACACATTTAGTAAGAGATCCACGGAAACAGTTAAATATATACTGAATTTCTGTATCGTACTTTAATGTTATGAAATTAAATATAAATTCAATAAAAATGTGTAATGCTTACTTTTATGAAAATGTTAACTTTTAAAATGGTGTACGGACACCAACGTTACAATCAATTAAAAGCTATCTCTATTTCGAGACTCTGATATTTATTTTTGAGATGCCGTCCTCATCACAGGATGTGTTAACCATGAAGGTCGGGACGACGAGGCGACGCGTTCTGTCGTCTCCGTTAGATGGACAATACCTCATCACACGCTGTGATTTGTCTACCTTGAGGTATTAGTCGCTGCTGTCCGGAACCGCATCGCCTGGAAGAAGACAACCGTATGTAACAAAAAAAATGCAACAAAATTAATGAAATCAACAGATAGTGTTTACAACTCGAAAAACACAAAAAAGGTTTCAGCTTTTTTTTTTTTATCAATATATGTTTCGTATTTACAGGGATTGGAGGTTTATTTGTAGCCAAAAAGGCTGTCTCTGTTTTCTAGATGCTGGGTGTATTATTTTTTTTACTATTCTCCGACTTAACATAATCCCTACATTCATCCGCAAATATATGCGAGCGACAAGCAGTTAACTCGTCTCCTTACCTCTTTTTCATAACCTTGAATTTAGTATGTTTACCTGTGTACAGATACAACCAATAAAGACAGACTTTCATTTTTATGAAGTTGTCTTATAAATAAATGTTAAGTACGAAATATTTTACAATCAGAAAAGTTGTATTTTTCAGTGTTTGGAAATTCCATCCCAGTATGTCTTTTAATGTGTGCTCGTGAACTTTTCAATTAGTGCAGAATATTCGACTTCAAATTGTCTCCAAATATATAAAATTATATTGCTATAATAAAACAATATGATAATACAGCTTACATAAATAAAGATATGTGCTTATAAATTACTTTAATATTGTCAAAATTGGCTCAACGTTCGAGAATCTGTATAGTAACGAACTATTTGCATTAAAATATCGTTAAAATACTCGCTCTAGACATGGCATCTGCTTCTATTGGTGGAACATAAAAGCTGCAATGTGCATATGTATATGAAAAGATATAAGTATGTACAATCTAAAATTGTCCCAGATGATTCCAACTAAATTTCATCTATAGACTGGAAGTAGTTGGCAGCCGCAATAATATACAAACAAATGTATCTTTGAAGGTATGGATGTTGGTTTAAGAACATCGTATTTGTGAAAACACAGATCACATGAGAGTAATTTTAAGGATATGTGAAATCGACTCTAAGTTATAGATGAAGTCATTTTTATTTGGAGATAGCGAGCCCTTTAGAAAGCAGCCCTCTGGTAAGGACAAACATAAAAAAATAACACAGTTAAGAAGGAATTGTTCTTTTTCAGAAAAACTAGCAGATAGTACACATTGATCCAAGCCGAATTCCAGGAAATTAAAAGATATGGGAGTGGTACAGCTTTTGAACCTGACAAAACCGATGTTTGTTGACGCAAGAATTCGTAAACAGCCGGGGAAAGCCAAATAAAAACGAGCCAGCGTCAAAATAAAAACGAGGGGGGTTTTCAGCAGAAAATATGATGACAGAAAGCAACCTAACATATGAATATTATAATAATTGATTGATTTTTTGACGAAGAAAATCACTGAGATTTTTTTTTTATCACGGGAAAGGTAACATTAAATTTTTCTATAACTTGCGTTCTTTATGAATACACTAATGCGTGTAAAGAACATAATCAATAAAAACGATTTTACGGATTTCTTTGTTTTTGTATGAGTACAGCTTTTGTACCAGGATAACACCGACTAGAGTAGATAAAGGTTATGGTTAGGTTAGAGTTACATTAGGGTTAAAAAAGCAGCTATGTATTTGTTCGGTTCGAAAACTGGACAAGCTATTTTGGGGCGAAGATTTAATTTAAGTCATTTAAGAAAGTATTACAAATTTTCTTTTGAAGGAAGTACACACGTGGCAATAAGAATTTCGGCGTTCCTGTTTTGTACTGTCACCAGTAAACCTTACTTCTCTGCGGGGTCATATCCTCCGAAGACCCAGAGTTATCGACTGTTTATCGACACTCCTAATTGGCTAAGCGCCTCGGCATCTTTCGATTATTTACGTAAACGGACAGAAGATGCCGAGCAAAAAGTTTGTTTCATCTGGTTCCAAAGCTATCCCAGTAGCAAGATATGGCACAAGCTTGCGGCTGGCTCACGATGACCCCTTTCCCCAGTCCGACCTGAATAATGAGTTCCTTAAAAATCTTTCTTACTTATTAAACAAAACCCGACTTGTGATTGTTTGTTGGTTAAATCTATCTAACATAATTACTAGAAAACAAACTGTTTATCTCATTAGGCATGTTATAATTTGAAACATCCTTGCTTAACTGGTTATTCAATTAAATTTTAAAAGAGAAGAGGCCAGCATACAACAGTTGTTAAAAACTATATTATTTTCTTGTTGAATAGAAAAACTCAGCAGTATTTATGGCATATAAAATGTCAACATTTCGTAAGATTTCATATCGATCATATTACAAAACTTATTTTGAATGAAATATATTCCTTTATTTATTCAACAAAAAATGTAAATATTTTCGAACTAGAAATGAAGAGAAAAAACAAACATGAAATACAAAAGACTCGAAAGAACAACGCGGTGTAGATACTTCTAGTAAATTGATATATAAAGTAATTTAAATATTTCTTAGTCATCAATTAATCCTAGGCATATTGTTGCATATCATGAAGATAACACGTAAATAACAGCCACGGCACAGTACACACGGAGAATTCCAAATAAAACCAGGGTACGCATCATGAAACGAATACTCAACACCGATATGTACGCGTTTCTTATATTAGTTACATACACCTACACATATCACACATAAATATTCACATATACACAGATATACGAGTATATCATGATAAATCTGAGTAAACGAACGAAGTTGCTTACATTTATACGTTAATAACACACAATTCAGATTTAGTTCGTGGATTTAGTTATCATTCGATTAAAATTATATTTTATTGGACATAGTCACGTATCTCTCAGTCGATTTCTCTCTTAGCCCACAATGTATTTCTCTTGACTCTCTCACTCTATGTTAGATCAATCATTCTCTAATATATATTATCTCGATTATTCGGAATACTGGTTTAATCTAGAATGTCATTCTCACAACGTTTAGGCCAATGTAACCTCCGACCTTCTTCAAGTGTATATTGTCGAACTCGTGAATCTTTCTGTCTACCCCGGGAATCTGTACGGAAATTCGACAGAAAGATTCCTGTGTTCGACAAGAAATACCTGGAGAAGGTCGGAGTGTACATTGGCCGAAACGGTGTTAGAATTACACTCAAGATGAGAACAGTAATCCAAATAATCCAAATAATACAAATTGTTAAGCCTCATCTCGAAAATTCAAAAACACATTCTCTAATAGTTGTTAATGTCTTTGTGAGCATTTAAAGAAAGACTGACTCCTTCTTTTCAACTAATTAATATAGTGTGTTCCTACACACGGTAACCTTTTTTTCAATATAGAGACTACCCCAAAGCTAAATGCGTAGTCTAGGACATTAGTCTAGTACATTAGTCTAATACAGTAGTCTAATACAGTAGGCTAGGAAAATAGTCTAGGGCAGTAGTATAATGCAGTAGTCTAATACAGTAGTCTAGTGTAGTAGTCTAATACAGTAGTCTAGGCAGTAGTCTATTACAGTAGTATAATACAGTAGTATAATGCAGTAGTCTTAGACAGTAGTCTAATACAGTAGTATAATACATAAGATAGTAAGATTATAGTGATAAATATAACTTATAGTGACTTAATTTCAGTGATGTGGAAATTTGAATAGAGAAGTAAATACATCGTTATTTGAAGCAAAATCATTCATATATTGCGAGTACAGTTGAAACAGAACATATATTCGATGATAGTGATACACATAAAGATAGTGATGTTTGGCTTTTATTCGGTGATACGAAAATGTGTACTGAGATATAACGTAAACAAATATAAAAAAGGTTGATCTTACTTTAACAGCAAGTGTTATGACGTAACATAATATCGTCGGATTTAGGATCCTAACTCGTATCACTTGCCATATTAAGCCAAACTACTTCTTCCATGTCTCTGCCTTTCACCAGAACCGCGTTAACGTACCCATCACAGAGGTTACCCACATCTACTGTAATTGTAATAGACACCCTGGCGTATAATTACTTAGAGTGCGATTATTATAATGTATTTTAAAGTCTTCATAGACTTTATGTTATTGTCGTGTATATCCGTAGTGATTGATTATATATCGGTGTTAGTAGAAGAGATATTTCACAGAAAAGGCTATGTTTATTTTAATCCATTTTCGATAAATCGATAATAAAAATATTTTTAAAAATAGGACAAAATAAATCTTGGAATCTTCGCAAGATCTTTATTGTACATATATTATTAGTTTTGCAAGAATATCTTTTGGGCAAACTTACGTTCGAAGCTTTCCATTTTAAATCAATTAATAAATATACATACACATACAAGCAAGCATGGCACTGCTTATGTAAATATACATCGACAAGTAAATGCACCTCATTACCCGACTAATGAGTATTTGGTATCATCAGGCTAAGATACAACGTGAAACAAAACATTTATCGTATATTTAATTATATCAACGGCTAGTCAAGACACGAGTACACCAATAACAGTACAACACACCTGCGTAGGTGTTAAAAATTATTTAACGCGCATATATATATATATATATATATATATATATATATATATATATATATATATATATATATATATATATATATATATATATATAAGTAAATAAAACCGGCATACATAAACTAACACATATATGCATGGAAATGGGGCAGATGGATGTTTTTTTGGTGTTTGTACTCGCCTACTAGCAAGAGTGTATCACAGCAAAATTCATTATGATTACAGCACAATTCTTTGATTACATTACTATATATATATATATATATATATATATATATATATATATATATATATTAATACATATATATATATATATATATACATATGTAGATAGATAGATAGTTTATATATATATTTATATATATATATATATATATATATATATATATATATATATATATATATATATAGTAAGGTAGGGAAATCTATTTATTGCAATTAAGATACAAATGGTCGACGAAAGACGTCTATCGATAGCAATAACATATTGTCCGCCTTCATTCATTAATTTCCTTTTATATAGACATGGTACTAAAGTAAAAATAAACGAAAAAAAGATAATTGACCCTATCTACTCGTGTTTTATATATATATATATATATATATATATATATATATATATATATATATATATTTATTTATATATATATATATGTGTGTGTGTAAATTTATAGTCTCATATTAAATACATATTCTCTTAATCGTATCACTATTTTATTCACTTACCTCTTAATAACATTCTCTGTGAACTTTTAAAAACATTATTTGTTCAGTATCAAAATTGTATCACAACACAATTCGTTATAATAATGAATGCGATAGAATTGTTTATTTGACGTCCAATTCCCAAAAATTCCTCTCAGTAAAAATTGATAGGTCCACAGGAAACAGCCAATTTGCGAATTATATCCGCAAAAGTATTGAAAATATTAACAGCAACGAAAATTAAAGAAAAACAGACATTGTTGTGACTTCGCTAATTACCCCTTAACTTATGGACATTTTGAAGAGAAAAAATGTGTTATGAACATTTTCAGGACAAAGCTTTCAGCATTCTTCGGAACTAGAGAAAACTCTTCATTGGTCGTTGTCGATATTCTGTAGCTAAAAGGCAATCTTCGAAGTTGCTTTCAATGCAACAAAATACAAGCGAAAAGTAGTTGAATAACAGTAAACGTGTTTAAGTTAAAAATCATCTTAAATGATCTACATAATGGTACGTTTCATTTAAAAAATAAGTGCTCTTCTTCATCAAGGGCGCTGACTTATAAAATCTCACTTTCCCGACCTTGTGTCACAATATATCGTTGTGGGAGGGATATATACAATTATGGTTAAGTTTAAAATAAATGATTTCAAGATTGGAATATTGATAAATGGAAAGAATTTTAAAGTGCCTCTGATAAAGATTAAGAATAAAAAGATTAAGAAAGTTAAAAAATAGTCATCGCTAGGTTTTACAAAATATCCGCCTAGTATAAGGGAAAACATGTTTACATCATTATGAGGCGACTACAATTAAGATTGTATCTAAAAGTATTTAAAAATAAATGTTACATGATTAATAAAAAGATAAATTAATAGATACACACTGATCCACTATTGATTAATATGGTAACTTAATGTTTTAAAATGAATTGAAGATAATAAACAAATAAGTACGTTATAAGATCGAATTTATTTATGGAAATGGTAAATGAAGGAAATTAGTATTTTATCGGAGATGTATTGTCTAAACAATCTTACGTAAAACATAAATGAGATATAGCAAACAACGAAGGGGAAAAACTGCATTACTGAAACCAAGTTATATGTTGTAGTACTAAATAAAAGTAAATTAATAATACCTATAAAGTAACCTACAATAAAAAAATAAATATAATAAAACTAAGAGTGTGCATATTATTCAAGGACGATATTTAAATTTAAGTAAAAGATTTTAAGTTACTAGACCTTAGAGAGGTTTAATGAAGTTGTTAGTATTAAGTGTCAAGCCATATAACCAACAACTTATATCATGTTAGTTCTTTTTAAATCTAGCTATGTTCAACTTATTAAGATTAGGGGTATTATAACCTATCATAATTTGTTATTCACTTTGGTAAGCATTAGTTAGAATAGATATTATGTACACGCAATTACCTTAAGTTATGAATAATATAGTTCGAAAAAAATTACAATTCACAAAACAACCTTATCTTACTAATAAGCTTATCTATTAATCAATGGAAATCGAAAACATCCGGAAAAGACCCACAGAAGCCACATTACCCCTTACAAATTATGCTTAATATATACATGAAGAACATCTACTAAGCCACCATTCTCAATCGAAGAAACCATTCATAATACCCAATTCCGATATGTTCCTACTATATTGTTTTATTAGCAAGTTCTCTTCTAATTCGTTATCATTTAATTGCCCCTTATTTCGAGAAAAATCACAAACTAATAAATATATATTCCTTCAAACCACTCAAATTTGCCGTCGAAACTGATTGACAGATGCAATTAATTCATAAATATTTATATATGTTCAAAACATAGACAAATTGATAAGTTATATATAATAAATATTTACTATGTTAATTGGTCCCCCGATGTTATAAATCGGGGGACTTATGTTTTGAGGCACGTCCGTCCGTCCGTCCGTCCGTCCGTCCGTCCGTCCGTCCGTCCGGATTTTTCTCCGCAACCATCAATTGAATTTCTCTAAAATTTTGCATGAAGTTGTAACTTTGGTCAGGTTAGAAAGTGACATTCTCCGATTTTTGAAAGAAAATCTGATTAGCCCCACAGAGGGTCAAAAGACCCCGAAATGGCAAAAAATGACATTTTTTGCCGCATAACGTTTTATCCATCCATTCAATTTCTCTGAAACTTGGCTAAAATGTGGAGTCAATTGTTCCTAATAAACAATTTGTATCGCTAACCTTGGAAGAAACCTGGTTCACGCACCCAGGGGGCCAAAATCCCCCAAAATGGCAAAAAATTACCCTTTTCTCCCATAACGTTTGATCCATCCATTCAATTTTTCTGAGACTTGGCCAAATTGTAGAGGAAATTGTTCTGGATATGAAATGAGCATTCTTGACCTAAGAAATATTCTGGTTCGTGGCGCCAGGGGCTCAAAGGGGGATAAAAAATGCCCCATATTGCCCAAATTTATTGCATTTTACACTCTCCACATCGAGTCACATACAGAGGGGGGCCACGCACGCGCGGCTTGTTATATATTGAAACGGTGATCTATATATGTAATAATTATTGCCGTCGAAACTGAGTCTAGTTACTGAATGCATCTACGTTTACGCTTTATAGTCAATAATCTGGACTGAAAGTTTAGAGCATATATCTAGATCTAGATCGGTTAAAACAGTTTTGCAGATAACTATAAAAATAATTTGCTTAATAAGAAACAAGAGTTGCTTATTAAGCAAATTATCTTTGTATGTTATTATATGATAAGATTCGTAGGTACATACTTCGCATATCTTGAATTAACTAGGTTAGTATTATTTTATTAATTTATATCCTATGTAGACCATTTTTACGAAATCCTCTGGCACACTTAGCTGATAGTGCTGTGATAAGTTTAGAATCAGAATTAGTCTTTACTTTGAAAGAATATTACAGTTTCTATGACTATCCTTAAAATACAACCCGTGGATTCAATATATACCCTAGTACTATTAATCTACACAGTATTTCATTCATACACAATATTTGTTATTAAACATTTACCTTTTCAGGTGATATTCATTTAAAGTTCTACACTTATTTATGTGTTATGTAACACTTATTTAAAATAAATGTTGATATAATATATATATATATATATATATATACATATATAAATATATCTACAACATGAACCCACTTTAAACATAATATACAAATAACATTAGAAAAAAACGGCAATTATTTAACCTACATTCCTGACAAACATTCACCAAATTAAATCAAGGTCTAACACCTCAACAAAACATTTAACAAACCAAGATGCAAAGTATGCAAACCCATCACCACCAACAACACTTTCACACCTCTAGGCAGAAACGTCCAACTTAACTCCCTCTTATGTCACCTATGATGGCCCTGATGTGGTTTGCTAATACTACACCAGGTGGACAAATAGCAGCCACTTAAGTTATACAGTCTCTGAGCTCCGACTACGTTTCAAAATTAAACAAACTCACCATTAGAGACAAATCCACATACTACACAATAACAATTTATTATAATCAACTAAATCACATAATAGTCAACATTAAATGCAGTTTCATAGCTTTCAATTTAAAGACACAACACAGATCCAGAAACGAAGTAAAACCTATTCTAATAATCAACACCCCATCTCAAGACTGAAAGAAGATTTTGAACCACTCAATAAATACTACTTCCGTATACATACTATCGGACCAACAACATATTTCCCCAGAAACGGTAATATGTATGCAGTGGGGAAACAACATATCATTTTCTTATCAGCATTTTTCATACTTTCACCGTCTTGATATCTTTACATTTTCCTATGTACTATTTTTACGATTTATTTTATTGTCAATTATCATTCATTTCATTGTACTGTAATTTATTTAGTTAAGTTTATTTAAGTAATCATTATGTATAAGTTTTATATAGTTTTCTCTGTCAAAATGTTTTAACTGACACTCTTTCTATTATAGTGTAAACGCAATCGTCAATCCCACTGGCACTCTCTTCTAACGCAAAGCAATAGTAGCTCAGAATGTTTAACATT
>OY744527.1:133074509-133087009 GCA_963556195.1 Sepiola atlantica | reverse complement strand
TAAAATAATTATATTAAATGTACATTACAAAAATACCTATATGAAATTCACATTTACATATATATATATATGATTTATATATTAAAAATAGTTATATGAAATATACATTAAAAAGAGTTATATAAAATATGTATTCTAAATAGTTATATAAAATGTTGGTTCTTCTGCAATTTACAAACTATGCTATGTTTCAGACAGAATTTTTAAGTAAAATTCAATTATTACGATATATTTTGTTAATAAAATCGTTAAGTGGAAGTATAGCATAGTAAGCAAAGCCGCATATCTATGCTATGAATGAGTTTCTAAATAGTAACAATATTATGCCATCATGGCCCGTAAGCTGCAGAAGTATCGAAATAACTATTCAAAGTAGTTATATGAAATATATACTCAAAATACTAATTTGTAAATATTAATTTCAAAGTAGTAATATGTTATCACCATGAAAGTAGTTATTTAAAATAATCATTAAAATAGTTATATGAAATATAAATTTCAAATAGTTATATAAAATATATATTCCAAATAGTTATTTGAAATATTGCACGGCAGCTAGATGGTTTACGACGCTGACTGAGGGCCTGACTGCCGGTTTCGAACCCAGTTCGTTCGACAGAAACACTTGCATCAAAACCCACACCTGACCCTGTGGCTAACCTCCTCGAGAAGAGGTAAATAAAATACATTCAAAATAGTCATTTTAAATATGCATCCAAAATAGATATATGAAATATACATTAAAATAGATATATGAAATATACATTAAAATAGAGATATGAAATATACATGAAAATATAGTTACTTGATATATACATAAAAAGTAAGTAGTTGAAATAGGCATTCAAAAGTAGTTAAACAAAGTTTACATTTAAAACAAGGTATATAAAATATGCATTAAAAATAATTTATTTCATTTTAACATCAAGGTGTCTTACATTTATGGAGCAAAGACTCGCTAACATTCTTACAATAAACATGATTGACATAAAGTCTTAAAAACCGATATAATGTCCGAATTATATAAGACTTCTGAGTTTAGAGTGTGTCAGTATTTGATATCTAACACCGTAGAATGAACTAGAAAAATATGTGCGTGAATATAATTATAAAACTATACATTTCTTGTTATTTGTCAGATATAGTTGCTTTATTAAATGATCAAAATATACTTTAAAAACCAACAAATTATTAATACATTCTAGATTTTAAGCAAAATTAGTGCTACAAAAATACGTTTAAGTTTGCAACACGTTATGTAGGATAAACACAATTAGAGACCTCTAGTTATGTACGTGGAATTCAACTTGTTATATTAAATACAATGAAGTGTAACGTCATCATCATTGTCAATAATATTTGGAGTAAACAGTCGCACCAAAAATGATCACAAGAAAATCATCTCCCACGGACCATTTACAAAATGAATGAGTCCTGCATTGGATCTAATATATTTAAGTGGTTTACTGTTGGTATTGAGAGCGTTATACACTCCAAAATATTCCAAGAGAGACTGAACAACCAGCCATTGCATACATCTGAATATGCCGCTGTTATTGCTCACTTATACCGCCATTTTGATTGCTTTCAGCGAAACAGATGCTCCGAAAGCAAAGTTTTTTTTTAACTGCTAGGAAAGGTCATAGAAAACATTAAGCGTCATATGGTCATCCGTTAAATCTAGAGTGACCGATCAGGTTTGGACAATAGCAAACAAGGTCCTGAACACGAGTAATACCTCTACCCCAACCAGCATTATTGGACGGAAGGTTATCTTACCGGCAGTTGATAGCCAATATTATCGCAAATAACGTTGCAGAAAGTTCAATCCTTTGTGATCAAGCCTACTTATCTTGGCAGACAGTGCGGGCCTATTCGGATAGAATCTTTTTTTAGTACCTTATCAAAGATGGAAAGCCCTATGATTGCCCTCCATTTAGGTGTCAGGGAGTAGAAACGCTAAAGCTGTGACGTCGTCTAAGAAGACACGTTTAACATATTGTCATAAAAATAATCAGACTGATACATAAAAACAAGTAAGAAAAACAACATCAATTAAAGCGTATAGATAATCATCATGAATTAACCCACATTTATATCCATAAACGCAGATTTGTATAGCTGCAGCTGTAAAATAACGCGTAAGAAAAAAAGTAAGACCAATACTGGGTTGGTTCTAAAAGTCTATATGTTTACTTCATCGTATGAGTCATGAGAGGGTAAGTCTTTGCCATGAAAATTTATGTGCCACACAGTCTTCTAAATCAGCAACCAGTTAATGTAGCTCTAATGTTATCTTGTGTTCCAGACGTATTTTCTCGACGTTGGCTGATGTCGCGCCGCTGTATTTTTGGCCGTATTCACGGGAGACCAGCGCTGATGAAGTCCACCCTCTGGAAGAAAACCAACGGGGTCGAAACGTATTCGTCGAGTTGACAGTACTACCACCACGTTTATGTTTTTAATCGGGAAATACGGCCCAGCTTTGTCTGGGACGGCTTACTGACGAAAGGAAAGAATTACACATGTAAAAAACACAATAAACAGTAATTGAAACAGAGATGTCGGGTATTTAAAAGACGACGATATTCTTGATTTATGTTTAATGATGAGAATGTGTATTTACCCTCAAATACTGGTATGTATAATAACTCAATGTATTTCGCAGATAGAATGGGGCAGTTGTATTTGCTTGGGGATGCAGCTTGGAGAATTTACTAACTTAGCCTTTGCAACTCGCTAATGAATGGAAATCGACTCGAATTACTTTTTCTCGATCGGGCCTTTCGAAAACGTTCGAAGGGTGAAAGCGTGGCAGCTTTTCCAAGTATATCTGAATCTCTCTCAGACTCTTATTCGCTCTGCCTCTGGCCGCTTTACTGATAATTCGCGCTCGCACCATTTTATATATCCAGGCAAGGTTAATTTGTGTCTCCTGGACGAACTCTACTTTCCATCAGACAACATACGATTCGATTAGTGTCTGGCTTACATCGACTTACCTCGAAGGTCAAACTTCTGTCCTCACCAGTCGCCCTGTTCTAGGTGCAGCCTAAATTCATCGTGCACTCAACTTTCTATTAGCCTTGAAACTTGTCAATTTCTGACACCGAAAACATTCAAGTCCAGCCTAAGCAATGTGTTGCCATGCTCAGTAATATAAACAACATCTTCTAACGACACACTCGATAAATCCGTGTGAATATAATTTTAATTCTTCCGACGTGTTTTCCCCAGTGGATATAAGCGATATAATAACCCTAAATCCTCAGTATCGTTCCAGCAATGCCATACACGCAAACTATTAATTAACACGGTGTTTGAAATTAAATTGATTATAAAATTGTGTTCTTTTGAAATTCGACAAATCACAGTTGCTATTTGACAATAGTCTAATAAAAAATAACGTTTTGAAACAAGTAAATTAGAGATTTCAAAAATGGTATCATATATTTCAGATCAAGTTATTATGTATTATCTCGTTTCTTCAAATTACACGTGTTACAGCAATGGTTTAATGAAAAATATATATGCATATACAAACACACACATATATATATATATATATATATATATATATATATATATATATATAAATATATATATATACATATATATACATATATATTTATATATATATACAACTTCTAGATATATATAAAAGATGTATATATATATATATATACATATATATTTATATATATATACATATATATATATATATATATATATATATATATATATATATATATATTCAAAGAGGATGGTAACCCTACTATCCTGAAAAGGAGTAGGTAATTATTGACAGCGAAATATATAGTGCTCTTCTCTTCACCTAAGAAAAGAGAAAGGAAATTCTGGGAAGATTGTAACGTGAAGAATTAAAATATAATATACCGATTTCTCAGAAAGTCAAGTAATACCTAAGAGGAATGTATCATGACTAATTTCTACACTCCCCTAAAGAAGAAAATAAATTCTTGAGAAAAGTCAGCCCCTCCCCCTTAAAAGAGGTGAATTGCCTGAGAGGGTGCTACCATGATAAACGAATATATACTACACGATATTCCAAAAATAAGGTAATGCGTGATAGGAGTATGTCATGACAATAGAACAAATACTACCATGCGCCCTCGGAAAATAGAGGAAATAACAAGGATAGTAACCCCAACAAAAGGATGAGGTTATACCTGCGAGTATGATGGCATGCCTATAAAAATATACTACACTGCACCCTTTCTGTAAAAGTAAAGATAGTCTCTGGGAAGATCGTCTCATAACAACAGAACATGTACTACACTATCCCCTATAAAAAGAAGATGTAATAACTGGGTACATTACGCCCATCCCTTACAAGGGAGCACGTAATTCATTGGCGGACGATATTATGAGAACTGAACTAATACTAGACTACACATCTCTATTAAAAGATAATAAAATAATAGACAAACATATTTTTTAATTGATTTAGAAATGGCAAAATTTTATTTTATAGTTCTTTGCATTTAGGCTAAGATCAACGTGTCTTATCTGTTCCCCACAACACAAAAACATGAGACGTTTAACTATCAACGAAAGTATTTCGTATACATAAGTAAATATGACAATGCAAATTACAATTATATACAACAGAATATTAATTTATTAGAAACTCTTAAAAAATAAATATGCAAATTTGGAATACCTATTGCTGTTTGGGGTGTTTGCTGATTACTATATAGACTGTATTTTAAAATGCTATGTTTTATTATGAAATTAAATCGGTAAAAGCCGTCCTGATGATGTTCGTATAGGTGAAAAAACGTTTGTTCATTTATATATATATATAATCCAGGTAAAACATCCACAGGGTAGTAATCCAAAGAATTTCAACCGGGTTTATAAAAAAGTGCTCAATATCGAATAGAGCTTTTATATGTGAGTATTTTTATTTACACAGACATGTACAAAATCTGCGACACTGACATGTCGATGTTATCGATCAACAGCTATTATAAACTGAGATCTCACCAGGGAGAGTTAGAATCCGATCTTACCCTTAGATCATATTTGGAAATATCTCAGTTTATAATAGCTGTTGATCGATAACATTGACATGCCAGTGTCGCAGAATGTTTACATATCTGTGTAAATAAAAATAATCATATATATATAGAGTCTAAAGAAGTTTTCAGTCATATTAAACAAAAAAATAGTAAAATGCAGTTTAAATTCCCAGAGAAACTAACTAAATCTAAGATATTGCAGACTTAACATTCGTTGGAAAATTAATAAATAAATAAATAAATAAATAAGTAAATAAAAAATAAAACGGGGGGGGGGAGGTTAAGTATGTAAGAGTGAAACAAAAACAGGAGACCTTAAGCGTCTAATATTAACACGGGGACTATCAGTTGTTTACCATGTAACTGTTTCGGAGATTTAAAAACAGGACAGTTATAATATTCATGGCTCTCCAATATATATATATATATATATATATATATATATATATATATATATATATATATATATATATATATATATGTGTGTGTGTGTGTGTGTGTATTTATAAAGTTATATTGTCTGTCGACAACGGAGTTATGTAATATTGCATATACAAAACAAAATCTATATTTGATTTTGCTTGGCGAATAAGTACGGAGTAGTTCAATCACTTGTATTAATATAATAAAAAAGGGATTTCTTTTCTGTTAGATTGAGGAAAGAAACATCAATGTTTAAAATATTTGATGATTATTATACCACGTTGAATAATGCGTTGTGTAATTTAGACTCTTATTTAAAGCAGAGGACACAGTTCTAATGTTATTTATTGAATCGACACTTCAGTACTCCAAAACGGATTTGTATGATTTAATTTCGTCGGTCTAGAATGATATTTGAAAATGAATGACATTTCATTTTAAAAAGTCCACTTCTTTAAGAGAGAGAGGGGGAGAAAGAAAAGAAGAAGGTAAATAATTAAAACAGCAATGAATTTAATTAATTTTACGTTTAATTAAAAATCACACGACTTAGTTTAAGTTAACAGAATTTACGACAACGTTATAATTTACAATAAATTCGATTATATTTAGATTATTTCTATAGTAAATAATTGATATTTTTTTTATATGGTAGGGGATAAAATCGATGTCCCTCAATTCCTTTGCGGGGTTGCACATAGTAACCTCCATAAAAAGCATTCGAACAATACCAACCGAATTGTCATTGTTTACTTTATTTTATATTGTAAAACCATCCAGCCCCGTTCGATGACTGTCAACCCAACGTTGTGTGTCCGTGGCCTTATTTTTGTCTACATCATCGGTCTAGCTAAACGAATCGTCGAGGGCACCTCATTGGAATACACATTTACAAAACAAATAAAAGCAACGCAGCCAACGAGAAAGAACACAATAGCCTGTGCATTGTGTATAAGTTAGTTGAAACTGTGAGTGTTCGTGAAACCGCCGTGGACTGTTGAAAACAACAAAACAAAACCGACTAGGTGATCTTCGTTCCGGAATCAGAAGGGTGCATTGAACCATCTATCAGGCCTAACGGTATCTGCGTACCCTTACAACATTCCATACAACAACGTTCCATACAACAAATCAATTCTTATTTAAACAGTCTCTTTCCCACTGATACATGCTTCCCATACCAGAGAGAGAAAACAACCTCGCCCTTCCATCGAGGTAGAAAATATCAGGAGGAATGTTAACCTCACCTCCCACAGAAGGACATTTGACACACCTTCTACCAAGAGGATTTTCATATCAACTCTCATATGAACAAGTATTCCCTCATTGTTTGTTCTCCTTCCCCCTAAACACAAATCAAGAAATATATTTAAAACCTCCTCCCAAATATACTTTATTTACACCTCTTATATAAACAGCCATCCCGCCATTTTGCATTCTTCTCTACCCCAGGATAAACCAGGATGATTTTGTTCACCGTCTACCAAAAAAAAGATTTATCCACACGTCTCAACTCTTCTGTCTTTCCACCATTATTTACCAACAATAAAAACAACATATTTATACAATTTTGCACTGACAAACATAAAACATTGTCTCTTTGCACCAACAAATTACATTTTTTACATAAAAATACAATATTTTTGCTGCTTCTATTTTTTCTAACAGAACACACAAACATATTAATAAAAACAATAACACCCACAACCTAAGGAAAACATAAGTGCAATATATAATAAACATGGGTATGTTTATCTTTCTTTCTCAGTGTCTTTAGATTTCTTTTTGTTAACACATAAACAATATTAGTTAAGACAATCAGACCGTTATCTTGAAGCAAATATAATTGAAACACATAAAAAATATAATTCTATTTTCTTTTTAGCCTGATTGTCACCCTTTTCTTCAAGTGAGGGGGTTTCTCTCTCTCTCTCTCTCTCTCTCTCTCTCTCTCTCTCTTCCTCCCCTGCACAAATCATCGGGTTACCTACCTTTCCAATCACACGTATCATGATCTATCATCGATCAGAAAATTACATTATCAAAACTCACAGATTTCTGACTCATCTCAGCTAATACAATCAGCAACAGAGCTAACTTAATTTCTAACCAATTACACAATCTCCAACCATTAAAGTTTCCCCTATTCTGATTCGCATTCATCCACTTTCAGAATACTACTTCATGCATGCTTATCTACTTTCTATTCCTTAGCACATGGATTTCGGTTGTTCTGCGTCTGTTATTAGGTTGCAGAATCAATAGCGCATCCCATGCGAGGTACTCAGCCACGGGAGTTCACTGCGTAATATCCTTATCAAATGTTTGAATAGCCGCATGCTTCTTTCCCCAGAATACCACAGCAATGCATGTATCATGGTCTACCAAAACCTCTGACCAAGTCAATCACCATGACTTTAATGCAAATACCCACTTTATTATTCATTTATTTTCGTTAAATGTATCAAACTGCCACCAAACCACCTACACGACGCACCACCGAACAACAGGCTTGAACCGCAGTCAGAGATCTCGTGCGATTCCTGAACAAATCACACAATACTTCCCTCATACGACCTGCCATTTTCCTAGCAAACCAACTCTGTATCCTTTTTATGTTCTCTTTCATCACCCTTCAATTCCCAAACTCCGAGGCCAACCATACCTTCAAAGTTTTAATATAGTCTGTGCCCAATGATATAAACAGGCATTCATTAAACCACTAAATCCAATACTGCGTATGTTTATGCGATATGAGTCGCAAGGTTAACTGATTTACACATTGATTTTGAAATACAAACATTTTAGTAACTAACTATGAGTTGTTATTGCTTTCTTCTCCTTCATAATTCAATGATTGTGTCATTTCTTAGACAAACACTTAGCATTTAGTATTTAATGCTTTTCCTTCAGAGAGACTGACTTGATTTTCAGCAAGTTGCTATCTTATTTTTGAATTAAAAGTCAAAAGGCGACTTGATTCCCGTCTCTATCAAAACGAAATATCTGCAATTCAATTTAAAACATTCATTAAAAAAATTGTAATAAACATTTATTATATCATAATATTCAGAAAAAAACACATTTTAATTGTTTGATGTGGCGTCCCCTATAGTGCTGCCGTTATTGGCCAGCTCTCTCTCTCTCTCTCTCTCTCTCTCTCTTTCTCTCTCTCTCTCTCATCTTGGCCGGTCTTTCTTTCTCTCTTTCCTCCCGCTTCTCCCTTAATCATTTCAACGTCGGCCGCTTTTACCTTCAAAAGACAACGCTGTCTGAAACTCATTCCCTAACAGTCTTACTACTGCGACTACTTCAAGTGTGGCCAATTTAACGGTTTCCCCGCTAGATCTAGATATGTTGCTTGAATCTAGCTAATAAAAATTGCATCTAGCGACTGGTGTTTTTTTTTCAAATTATTTTTTTAATATTTTCTAAGTAATTGCTTTAAAATATTTTCTGAATCTTACTTTAATACAAATAACATTATAGTGAACAATACCAATTTCAGTAACATAAAAATAACTATAGAAAGCATGACATATTAAGTATATTCGTAATAGTTTATATTGGTTACAAACAGTTAAACTCTAGCGGTTTTCTGGAGATTTGTGTATTGTTCCGATCAAGCGAGTTTTGAAAAAAGTACGTACGCTCTCTCTCTTTCTTTCTCCTAACTAAATCGCTACTGGTAAAATAAATGTGTCAATTACAATTATAAAAATAAAATAACAACATTTTATCAAAACAGAATTTTTAAAAATGTGTTAGAGACGTGTTTGTTTTTGTTTTTTTTGTTTTTTTTACATGGTTCACCCCAAACAAGGCAGGACGCCACTGTAAACGTAAGGGGCTACTGAGAAAAAGGAAAAGGGGGGAAGGATTGGTGGTTCAGCTTAAATTGGGATCTGAGCAGCGAGATGTCTGTTTACATTAGTTTTAAATTTCTGCATGTCAGTACTGTCGGGGAAACAGGGGGCAGGGAGGGAGTTCCAGAGGCCAGCAGCACGAGGAAAGAAGCTATTTGAGTAGAATGCTCTCCGGCATCTGGGGACCTCCACAGTGAATGAATGAGATTTACTAGAATGTCGAGTTAGTCTAGTGAATTTACGTCGAGGGGGCACCAGAGCAGCACACTCATCGGAGCATAATCCATTGAAGTATTTGTAAAACAAACACAAGGATGCTACATTGCGGCGATGGGACAGGGGCTGGAGCTAAGCTGACAGTGAGGGACCTATTAGGTTGACTACTCTTTTTTGGACTTTGTCAAGGAGGGAGAGACTAGTAGATGATGCACCAGCCCAGATGTGGCAACAATACTCCATGCATGGGCGAATGGTTGCTTTGTAGAGATACAGGATAATGTCAGGTGTAAGGAGTCCACTAGCACGGTAGAGGGAGCCAACCTTCTTTGCGGCAGCCTTGGCAATGTCTTCAATGTATGTGTTCCAATTCATGTTACCTGTGAATGTTAGGCCAAGGAGTTTGAATGATGAACTCTCAGGTAGGGTGTTATTTGCCATGGCAATCGGTGGTTGGAGAGGCTTCTAGTAGTTGTTGAAGGAAAGGAGCTTTGTCTTTGCGGCATTAAAAGTCACCAACCATTTATGACTCCAATCCACTACAGCCTGGAGGTCATCTTCTAAGGATGCAGCCATTGCCTCAGATATGATCGTGTCTGTTTTGCCAACATGGCGAGAGTAAAGCGTGGTGTCGTCAGCAAATAAACCGATCTCAGACACTAGGTCATCAGGGAGATCGTTTATATAGATCAGGAACAACAAAGGTCCAAGAATAGATCCCTGGGGCACACCAGCATTTATGTCATGTAGCTTAGATGAACGGCCATCGAGGACAACCTGGATTTTTCTTTTGTTTAGGAAGGATCTAATTATATTAAGTAGTTGCCCAGTAATACCGTATGAGCGTATTTTCAGGAGAAGCCCTTTATGCCATACCTTGTCAAAGGCCTTGGATATATCAAGCGCTACTGCCCTAGCTTCACCTGCCTTGTCGAGAGTATGATACATGCGTTCAGAGATGACCGTTAGGATGTCTGCAGTAGATCGTGCTTGTCTAAACCCATACTGGCGGTCAGATAGAAGTTTAGCATTAACTAAGTGACGTACTATCGCTAGATTGATTAAGGACTCAAAGATTTTGGCAAAGATCGGCAGTAGACTGATTGGGCGGTAGTTCTGAGGGTCGGTTCTATTCCCAGTACTCTTGTAGACTGGTACCACAGAGGCAATTTTCCAGCTATCGGGGAAGCAAGATTCGGCTAGGCATTTGTTGTAGAGTTTGGAGAGAACAGGGGCCAGTTCAGCAGAGAATTTCTTTATTGCTATTACAGGTATAAGATCAGGCCCACAAGCTTTAGAGGTGTCAAGGCTTTTTATAATGTCTCTGACCTGGGATAGGGTGATGACCAGGTTATCAAGTGTGGCTTCAGTCCGCAATGGTAATTCAGGGAGAGGGTGGTTACCCGAGTCTAAAGTAGAGTTAGAAGCGAAACGCTGTGCGAGTAGTTCAGCCTTATCAGTGGCCGTGCAAACGACATCATTGTGGTTTGAAAGTGGGGGAATCGTAGATTGACCATTATTCACTACACTATTGTAGATTTTCCAGAAATCGCGAGTACCTAGTTTCTGTGACTGGATGCGTTTTTTTGTTAACTCATTATACCTTCTCTTCGCTTCGCCTATCACGGCCTTGCAATTGTTTCTTGACTCTATGAATGTATGCCTATTAGTAGCTGACTTATGGCGGCCGAATTTACGGAATGCTTGTTGCCTCTAAGAAATGGCAGCTGCACATTCCGAAGTGAACCATTGAGGAGAGTGGGGCTTGCTAAAGAATTTTCGCATGGGGACATAGGCTTCAATGCCTGCTTTGACCCATTCAGTTAATTCGTTTGCACACTGGTTGGCAGGGAGTAAGAAGGTTTCCCGCCATGGGGCGTCACTGATGTGGTCTCTGATTGACTCAAAATCAGCTTGCTCGTAGTATCTTGTTGTTTTGAGCAACGGTTCATCAGCTTTTGGACGACTTTTGTGTGCGTGTAGAGTTAAAAGAGAAAACCCTTTCCATCTTTTTCACTAATTTCTTTTTGTGGGATTCCGTATGTGTTTTTACTTTGTTTCTTTTTTCCTTTCTTTTTTTTATCTCGTTTTGTTTTCGCCTGTGTCCGGGATCTTTATTTTTTAGCTTTCATTGTTCGTTTTGTGCATTTTTCTCTTTCATTTTCTTGATCAATTTCTTTTCCTGTAACCAATGTATTTTTCTGTCGACTGTTGTTTTTTTTAGAAAGCCTGCGCTTTTCTAGATCTCCTTCTGTTATTTTTTTGCTCCTAGGGTTGATCCTTGGTCAAACAATATCAATTGTACGACATTTTTGTGTCTCTGTTTTAACTTCTGTCTATTTTGTGTCTCCATTTTCTTTTCCCCGTTTGTAAAGATCCATCCTATCGACACCGTCACCATTTGTACATAGTTTTGTGTCTCTATTTTTTCTTCCTTATTTTTATGTGAGCTTTTGCGTTTGGTCTTTCCATGTGTTTTTCCTTGTTTATCTACCCTCCTGTAGTCTTATTAGGCTCATGCCATGTCACTGGCAACCAATTATATAACCATGCTGCCCTCTTAATCACCGTCAACCCGAACGTGGTGTGCTCGTGGGTTTTTTTCTTGAATCTATCGTCGTTCTAACCAAGTCGTCTTTCCACTGACGAATCGTCAAGTGTACAGCACTGGGTTGCATAACAAATAAAGGTAACGATCCTCACGAGAAAGAACACAAACATTGTGTATAAGTTAGTTGAACTATAAGTATTTGTGACACTGCCGCAGACTTTCCAGACCCACATTGCCGTTACCCAAGTCGTCAGCTCATCGCATTACTTCCTAAATCTGTGCCGAGCTCTGCCTGCGATATTCTCTCATGTAACGCTGACCCAATCTGCGATAATTCGTTTGTCGAGGCCACCACCGTCATTCTGTTGATCTGTTTATCTCGTCCTTGGCTCTGCTTTA
>OY744527.1:133019509-133069509 GCA_963556195.1 Sepiola atlantica | reverse complement strand
GGTGGTCTCGGCCGTGTATACACACACACACATACATGTATATATATATATATATATATATATATATATATATATATATATATGTATATGAATATATGGCCATGATCAAAGTGTAGTATCTGTTCCGATGGATACTGCAAGAGACTGGTCATGTGCAGTTCTAGGAGGTCCACCCTCCCAGGCTTTGCCTCCCCTCTTTGGGGAGGAGTAAGTTTATTGCTTACTGCCTGAGGCGCCCCTACTGGGGAATGCTGACGGGACTGCCCAGGCAATTTTTAATGGCCAGAGTGCTCACCTTCTCGGGTGCTGGTTTATCAAATCCCACTTTCCCGACCTTGTGTCACATCTTACCGCTGTGTGAGGTAGATAAATAACCCATATATATATATATATATATATATATATATATATATATATATATATATATATATATATAAGCTGATTCTCTACCTAATAGTATGATCCTAAACATTTCCATTACATGAGATCCTTACTAGCATATTCAGCTTCTATGTGAGTATATCATGTTTGAAAAACTTCCATTTTTATTAGTTTAATTACCTATGATTTGCAATTAATGTACAAAGTAACTCAACTCTTATTTATATATATATCACACGAGTTGACCCAAGTTTCACCTGTAGGCTAATACGCATTTGTTTATTGACTCATCGGATATAGATGGTTTATAAATTAAGAATGCTAAGTTCTAGAATATGTAAGATCTTACGAGATAGGTTATATTGCAAGAAAAGTTCAGTTTAAATATCCGTCATATAGTAACTGTCGGCATCGCTTACGTCTAGCAAGTTTAGCAATTCATAACATTAGAACACAGTTATATCTCCTAGGTTTATTTCCCTCACCGATGAATGTGTCCCCTAGCACCGTAGCCTCTTGCGTACCTGGAGTGTTGTGTATAAAATTGTTGAGAAAATATCATAACAAAACTGGAAATAAAATAATCGAGAATGACAAAATAATCTGAAATCCATACAATATATATGGTGGATCTGTTTTTCTGTCAGGTGATACAATAAAAGAAAAACTCAATATCAAGATAAAAACCAATTTTCTATAAGGAAAATTTTACAAGGAAAACGATCATGATATTTGATTCATGTTAATAGTGTCTTACAATTATATCGTGCATTTTGTATTGCCGCGGAAATCCATAAAATGTAAAGAGAATATGTTATATTGTTATATATTTTTCGCTTTATGTATAACATGACAATTTTAAAGAGTATAATATTTTTAGATTACAAGCAAAATTTAGATATGTGGTTCGCTGTTGGAAGCGGGAGTTCACATGAGCAGCCTTTCATTTGCTAGAGTAGAGTAACCAGAAAGCAATTCTGAATCCAATTGAATGTGATAATTGTGCGGAAATGAAACGAAAATCTAATCTAACAGTAATAGAGAATGAATAATAAAATAAAAGTTGGCAAATACTTTCACAGAAAAGATAGAATGTTGACAAGTGAAATATGCTGCACTTTTTTAAAGCCTTAGGCTACTTTAAAGTATAATACTATTTTTAAGAAATCCTCTAACATTATTTAATGTTTTGAACACATTTGGCACAGATTATTTCAATAACTGAACATTCCAGTGCATTAAATGGCGCAGGGTTTGTCAAATTTGTCCACGATAATTTGTAGCACGATCATATGGCGACAATGTGACTAACACATCAGAAGATATCTCGAATATATTCGAGATCAGCAGTGTACTCACATACTGACACCCCCTTCATTATAAAATGAATTATCCCGAGTAACATATCGACGACGATGATGTTAACCTTGAGGGTTAGGACGGTTGTACGAATACAGTCGTCTCGTTCCCATATACATTACAATAAAGGTATCTAACTTGTAACTATCTATTGCATTTTTCATTTACACTAATACATCCATTTTTATTCTTACTAAATGTACCTAAACGATGTCGCCTTTGGGTATTTTGTTTTACGTTTTTAATTTGAGTTTAACGACCTTGAACTCCTGTCGGTCATTATTATGTATTAATAATGGATCAAAATGACCGACTTGGTTAATATTCCGTGGACGTTCGTAATTCGAAAGTGATTTTGAGATGTTTGAACAGTATATTAGAAAGTACTTTTGTTTGAAGCAAAACGTCAAGTGTTATGCTTGTTGTCTGCTCCTAAAAAAGGAAAATATATAATTCTATTGTTATTTATCAATTGGCTTAAGAATAAAAACGCACTTTTGACACCTTAAAATAATTTTAAGATAATGAAAATGAAGCGTTCGTATAATTTAATTTATTCAACAAAACCAGTTTTCACATATTATTGATACTTAAAAAATATTTAATTTTTAAGTAAAATTCCGAATTGCTGGATCTTTTAAAATAAAAATAATTGTTATTTATAATGAAAAATAGTAGGCTTTAGCTAGTGTCTAATGAAATGGTTTCATAAGTTAGCTCCATAAATTAAGTAATTACCTTTTTAGGAGTTAAGATACTTAAGAATTGTACGCAATTAATGTTTTTTATGACCTCAAAAATATTTATTTCAGAGTGTGATGAGGTCGTGCGGTTCATACCTTAGACCAAGTTTAATTTTTAAAAAAAAATTTTCTTGCAAACAATTTACGACACCAAAAGTGAAATGTATTGTTATATTAATAGGTAAAAGCATTTCTGTGTGCAGTGGCGGGTTAAAGGGTGGGCATTGGGGTCGTTGACAAACGGGACCAACTTTAGGGGGCAACAATGCGTTGTTGTTGTTTTTTTATTTTCAGATAAACAATTTTTTGTTACTATGTTATGAAGTGTAAATTATAATTATAAATTAACGTGAATGGTGATAGCCTTGCTGCGCTTATATAACATGTAACATAGAATATTATAAATAGAAATACTCTCATATTTTGTCGTCAACTATACTTCTTTATTGTGAACCAGTATTTAATTTTGTGTAATATATTTTACAATAATAAATGCAAACAATAAAGTCTTGTGAATTAATATAGATATAATGTTCATATGTATATTATTTTTAATCACTTTTAAAAATCCAGTGCTTTTAGTGTGGTACCTTAATTTTACTATTTTAATTTAATCATACAATATAAGTTATTAAATTACATACTTAATTTATTAACTATATTTCAATAACAAATTAAAAAAATAACAATATAAAATAATAAAAACACAAATAATAAACTTAAACGTCAATATAGGTTTATTATTAAATACATTTATTTTAATAGTGAGGTAATACTAATAAAACATATTTCTATTGATTTATATTTAAATATATCATAATTAAGTTATTTTATGGAATTTATTGTTTATTGTTTTATGATTGCATGTATTTGTGTATTGTGTTATATCCTTCCCTAAACCTACAGGAGGTCAAGCATAGAAGGAGAAACAAAAACTAGTGTACCAAGTGAAGCCACGGAAAGGGAAAAGAAAGCAAAGTTTGAGTTGGAAAAAGCAGCAGATGACCCATTTCGAACGGATAATATCAACTTTTGTAAATCCTGGACATCATCCAGTGATCTTAACGCATATGTTTCTCAGCCAAGCCTATGAGGATATCTTTGTCGTTCTCGGTAGACCATCTGCATGCTGGTGTTATGTTACAAGAAAAGGATGAGGATAATTTTGTTGAACTCGTTAAACCATCTGAAAGCGGATTGTATGTTACAAGAAAGGGTGAGGATAATTTTGTTGAACTCGTTGAACCATCTGAGTGGGCATGCTATGTTAAAAGAAAAGGATAAGGATAATTTTGTTGAACTTAGTGAACCATACTGTGAGTCTGCAGTCACACTTTCCAGTGACCATGTTATGTCACACTTACAAGTAAAGGCTGATGATGTTGAGGAACATTTACTTTTCCCCACCGTCAAAGCCCTTTATAGTGGTTAAAATAAAAGAATTGATAAGCGGGTTCTTGCTCAGCATCGTGCTTGCCAACCAATGGTATAAATCATGCTCGGTGGTGAGTCTTCAGTCAAAACAACAGCAGTCAAAGTTACTAGGAATTTTAAGGACAATTGGTATTTTTCTAATCGAATCTAGATGAAACTGTACACCGAAGTTAACTAGCATATACATTTCATGAGAACTATGTGTATTGTCACTTCTGTTGGATGTTTATTGATCGATTAATTTCTGAACAGTCACCCATAGTCACGAGCCAATACAACGACTGGAAGCATGATTCTAGTGCTATGTTTCTGCATGCATATTCAAATATTCATGAAACCGCAACCAAAGCTTATGTGCGGTTCTTTGGTGATAAGTCCACTTCTCTTAAAAAGCACCTCGATACCGTAACAAAAAAGTGGCTTATTGAGGTCATGTCTGCGTTGGGAACACCGTTCCGTGGGCATAAAGAAGATATTGACGTAGATCATCCATACGTCTTCTTGTCTCTCCTGCGTTTTATTGCAACGAGGAATCCGGTTTTGCGGAACATATTTATAGAACTACTCAAACTCGGTACTTGCGTAAAACTAATACAGATCAACAAAGTGAATTACTGTCTTTTCGCACAAAAGAAACGATTTTGGAAATGTGTAAAAATACAAAATTATTCTGTTATCTCAGACAGCACTCCTGATATCAGCCATAAATACCAGCATTTGGTAATGGTGCGATACGTTTTAGTTGATAAGCAATAACTAATGGCCACTATTTATAAACATATTTGTTTTTTATCGTGTTCGCAATGCCTCCGCCCGTTGAATATGTTCTTTATTGTTACATGTTCTCTTTGAAGAATGTGTTCTATCGAAAAATATCTTAGAGGCCTAACTTATGATGGCGCCGCTGTCATGAGCGGAAAGGATGCAGTAGTTTAAATGTATATGTGAAACATCTGTGATCTGAAGTGTTTGCTCCATCCGTTCACTGCACATCAAATAAATTAAGTTTTAGTTCATGCAACAACGTATAGCCAAACTAAGCAGCCAGTTCACATCATATGAGGATATCTTTCTTGAACTCGTTAGACGATCTGAATGTTAGTTGTATGTTACAAGAAAAGGATGAGGATAATTTTGTTGAACTCAGTGAACCATACTGTGAGTCTGAAGTCACACATTCCAGTTCCCATGTAATGTCACAAAAAAAGGATGATGATGTTAGGGTACCTTTGCTTTTTCTCCACCGACACAGTCCTTTATAGTGGTAAAAATTTTTAAAAATTGATGAGCGGGTTCTTGCTCAGCAAGGTGCTTGCTAACTAATGGTAAAAGTCATTCCCAATGGTGAGTTTTCAGTCAAAACAACAGCCGTCAAAGTTACTAGAAATTTAAAGGCCAATATGTATATTTTAAAATAGAATCTAGATGAGACTATACACCGAAGTTAGCTAGCATATTTATCTCGTGGTAACTATGTGTATATTCAATTCTGTTAGCTTTTTGTTGATCGATTCATTTCGGAACAATCACCCATAGTCACGAAATTGACTGAAAATATTATTTTGTTTTTTTTTAAATACGGATACATATTTGGCATACATCACTGACTAGATATATTCTTCATCTTTTGTTATTTAAGATATTTCTGTAGATAAGAATAAGGATATTCTGCTTTATATATATATACGATCTTGCTTGGTTGTTCGAGTTATTATTAATAAACTACAAATCATATTACACATTTGTGACGAGAATTAAAAAAGAAGTAGCATTACAATAGTAGCAAAGAGCTTTACATCTTTTGAATAAGTTTTAGTAATCAACGATTTTCTGTTGTCCTTGTTTCTCTTCAGTAATGAAGTAAGACTGTTTTTGCTTTTTCTTTGAAAACAAATAACTGAATTATTGATCTTATTTTTTAATTAGATACTCTGTTTAGTTATAAAATGGTACTCTTGGTCGAAAACTTTGTGAGAAAACATAATTTTTGTTTTCATGACGAAATTCTTAAATATGGACGACCTCGTACTGTTAACAATGATTATGGTGGGAAATATACTTTCTACTAAATAGAGAAAAACAATAACGGATCTTTACGCAACATTATGTTACTATAGAGGATACGACCGCACATCAGCCAACAAAGAAATGTTTAGTTATTTGTTCGTTTACAAGATGGCATTACGTGTTCACTATACTAAAACAAAAGTAAGATAAGTTTAAGAATAAAGAAGCAAGACGAGAGTTGGACATATAAAACCTAGCGAAACTTTTCCTGTTTGGTGACTCCCTCACCGTTTAACGTAACAGCTAGATAGCATTGGCTACAAACCCTATGACTTTTCCTGATACGATGTATTTAAGATCAAAATTAAGATTTTTTCCAAGATCAGCGATACTTATTTTCTATTAGGAACAATTGCCTCCACATTTTGGCCAAGTTTCAGACAAATTGAATGAATGGATGAAAAGTTATGGGGCAAAAAATGTATTTTTTGCCATTTCAAGGTCTTTTAACCCCCTGGGGTGCTAACCAGATGTATTTTCAAAAATCAGAGAATGTTACTTTCTAACCTGACCAAGGTTACAACGTCATGCAAGATTTCAGAGAAATTCAATTGATGGTTGCGGAGAAAAATCTGAACGGACGGACAGACATGCCTCAAAACATAAGTCCCCCGATGTTATAAATCGAGGGACCAATTATGAAAAAATAGTAGACATAGGGGAAAAATAAAATATAAATATAAAATTAAATAGAAAATAATAAGATTAAACCACACGTAGCTGGGATTTATCACGCAACTTTTCCTGGTGAGTGCATGCTTCGCGATGTCACTTAACGGCCAGCTAATTTTACATACTTAACTGATATATACCTGAAAGATGAAAGTAAAAATGTGTATAAAGACACAATTTATTAAAACATCAGATAAAAGTAAATATAAAAGTACAGATCAATTTGTTCTGAATGTATTGCTCTATTCGATACATTGAGGTTTATATTATCACAATAGATTATTTTTATTTAAAGATACATCACTTATTTATTTAGTAAAATTATTGCTATCATTGTTATATATATATATATATATATATATATATATATATATATATATATATATATATATATATGGGGTAAGGTACACGATAATTCATGAAAATGAAATGCCGGGGTGGACAAAATGTGTGAAAAATGACAAACGGAAAACAGGGTAAAGCGCAGGAGAAAAGCAAAAACAAGAGATTTGACCGGTTTCGCCAACACGAACGTCTTCAGAAAAAGATGTTGGCTCACACGAACGAAACCGGTCAAATCTCTTGTTTTTGTTTTTCTCCTGCGCTTAAACCTGTTTTCTGTTTATCATTTTTCACACACACACACACACACACACACACACACACACACATATATATATATATATATATATTTATTTATTTTATGTTTTCTATGAGATATGATGATAATAGATCGGTAAATGTTGTCTAACAAAGTTCCCATTAATTATTAGTAGATTTCAGCTCACATAAAAAATAAAATGCAAGCACCATGCACTCGCTAAGATATTAGAGGGTAACGCGAATACCTTATGCAATGGTTTCAGAGATGGTTTAGTATAACGAAAGTGACCATAGCCGCATCCTTAAATAAGCTACTTTGCTCATTTTATTTTAAAGCACACAACTAGTATTACAACGCCGTAAAAGAAACACAGATCAATTTGAACTCGATTCAAGCGATTCCATATATAATTCACTTAGAGATATTTTCGGACATGAGCATAGAGAGGAAAAATGTACATGTGTTAGAAGATGTAAAAATTCAACCTCGTTTACAATGTTCATATATTGTAGAATATATACTTTCTTTTTCTGTAGACTTATGGAGAAAATTCTTATCATCCCTTTCAATGATTTGATATCGAGGGCAAATCCAGATCTTATTAAAAAGTACCGGCCTTTTGGAGTCTGTCTGTTTGTATGCAAATAGAAACATGTTAGCTGCTTACAAAAATAGAATTAGCAGATCACACATTACGAAGACAGTATTTTTTCGATGTAAAAATAAATTATTTTAAACTAGATACGGTTATTTATAATCTTAAAGAAATTTTCATGACATAATAACATCAAAATATTTACGTAAATATATTTTTAGACTACGTAATCTTTTGTGTTTGATATTCCGCAAAACGTTGACATAAAGGGTGTTCAGCTTTTGGGCAGAGCCAATTATCTTTGTTTAAAATATAATTACTATGTTTTAGCTAATAACCTGAATACCTAAATTAAGATAGTTACTGACTCTCTCATGAAAAAAAAATAAGAAGCGTTTCCTTTTTTCACGAAATTTAACAAATATTATCTTTGTGCTAGCTATAAAGTGGTAAGAGCAGAGTAAGATATAAAGTAACATACCCAAACACTGTATGAAAGAGTAGGTATAAACTAGTATTAAAGTAATTGAACATATAATGCATGTTCTGTGTAGAAAATTGTGTACCTGTCACATACATGTTTTGATTTTCATCTCTTGATATCGTAACTTAAAATAGTTAATTTCCTGTTTGCAGTATATGTGCTATTTCATTAGTCAGATTAATTTGATTTTTAAGCTTTGGAATAGTATCGCAAATGTTGATGCTTGTGTGAGTATCTAAACATAATTCAGCGATGATCACGACAGTAGCATGAATTAATCTTTTGGCTATTTTGCAAATACACTTAACGCAGTTTCTAGTCATGTGAGTCAGACAATATAATGACTACAAAATCACCGTTGAACGTAACTGATATTCGATGCACAATGAACATGCACCCATCGTCAATTTAAAATTGAATTACATTTAAACAAGCATATTTGAAAATGTGAGAGCAATAATAATTGTTAATGGAATATTATGTTGCAAAAAAAATTGAACGTGGGTAAACCGTATAAGGCACGGTAGAAAAAGTCAACATAACGACAAAATACCTCAATCACAAAAAAATGAAACATTTCTTTATGGTTTTATGTCAGGTTGGGTCTACTCTACATCATACTTACAGTAGGACAAGATTTGAGTATGGGAACATTTCAAATTTTGAGGTTTGACATTTTCGACTTACAAGTCATTTTCCATTACGTTGTAAAACACTAATTCGGTCAGTTTTAATGATAAACCAATAAAGTACCTAAACCAAGTGCAGCAATGTCGGTATAGCTCCCAGGTTGTATGATATGCATTTGCTATTCAAATCTGGAGATGAGAGGAGGATGTTCTGCGTTTTTGGCTCACCCTGTAGTGTTGCATTCAGATCGATTCACATGCAGGCATATACTAATACACTGTATACATATATTTTCAAGTTAAAACATAAATTTAGCCAACGCAAAAATATGTCCTTTACGTGAACGAGCTTTGGACGGTGAATAGACGGTGGTGGTTCGAGAAAAAGTAGATGAAGGCATATACCCTGCAAGTATCAAAAGAAGTGTGAAAGTCCGAGGTGAAGCATGGCGTTATGTTCACAAAAAGGGTCGGGTAAACATCATCAACAAAAAGGACAGTGTTATTGTCTCCAGCAAGAGTGATTCTGCTCGACAAGTGAAAAGAAGCGCTCGTCTTTCTCTGGTACTATATGAGAGTAGAACGCATTGCTTATTATGTTAAATTGTTACTCCGTAAAAAGAACCATAACGAAAAAGTGACGAAAAGATCTTCTATGTGAATACAGATGCATTTGTTCAAACTATATTGGGCCATTGCAAAACTAGGGAGATGAGTGGAGCGCTGCTGTTCAAAGCCGGATCGAATATTTTGGTGGTGATCTTTACGCAGCAGACGGTTTTTACCACCAGTCATGTAGCATCACCTTCTGTACAATGCGGAATATTCCAAGACAATTGCCGTCAGCCGCATCGACCAAACGACGTAACAGTGAAACACCAAAATACAGCGATCAGGATGAGGCATTAGAGAGTGTTTGTGAGTACCTAGAAGAAAACGATGATGAACAGATAACGATATCATACCTTGTCACTAAAATGAGAGAGTACTTGCGTGGTAGTAAATCCACGGCGTATGAAAATCAATATCTCAAGGAAAAGCTGCTAAGTCGGTATGGGAACTATATTCGTGACTGAAGACTGTAGTGGCGTCATAACCATTGTGACATGTAGGGAAAAACTGTGACATTGTTCATGAATACTACAATACACCTCGGGTGGACGATGAAGAAGCACAAAAACGAACAATTCTCCAAACCACAGCAAAACTCATCAAAACTGATATCAAGACAACAGTTGCGCCAATGGAGGATACGCATCCAACAACCGCCGAACTGAAACTATCAGCCGCATTAGATTTTATCCCAGTAAGTTTGGAGTTCTTGTTGCAACATCTGTTTGTTGGGAAAGACACGTCCAGAAAATTTGCTGGCATCGGACAAGCAGTTGTTCAACCAGTCGTTCAAGCGGTGCGCCGAAGTACTGTTATTGCTCCTATACAGCTTGGTGTCGCGGTGCAAATGCACCACGTGTATAGATCTCGAGTCTTGATGTATAGTATTTTAACCATGGCATTTGTTTCATCATATCCAGAGGTGCAAAAGTTTGAAATTAAGGCGGCATGTTCACTTGCTCCAGATGTGTTAGCCGGTGACATGAACATTATTTGTCAGTCTCTGTTGTTTGCAGGATACATCATGGATAATAACATTATAACATTAGACGGAAAGGATACCTTTCGGTGGGATTGAAATGATCGCAGCCATAACACGAGGGAAGCAAGCCAGTCTTGAAACTCATCAAAATGACGAAGATCGACATTATAGATTATCGGTTTTCAAAGCATGTCAACCGTTGCTTATAATTTATGTCGGTCCCATACACATCTTATGTATGTGATCGCAAAGTGGACATTTTGGGGGAAATGTCTATCCGCTTCCACAACAGTATGCCCAGTTGGCAAGACATGATACACCTGCTGCATAAGGAGTGCAAATATCTAGTAGAATATTCTGTACAATTTCTCTCAATTATGGACATAACCCCAGGAGATAAAACCTATATATGGCCACCCTAGATAGCCTATGCAGTCTATCGTCAGAACACAACATGCCGTCTATCATAACTTTTGACCAACCGCTATTTTGGAAGGCGTCTGAAATCGTGAATGATGTTACATATGATAGACCAATTAAGGATTTGATACTGTTGCTTAACACCATCAATACCTTTATGAATGGGTTGGCTGCCATTGGAACGTTGATGTATTGCACTGGACTCATTGACACTATGGAGAAAGTATATGGTATAAATGCTGTCGTACACATGATGAGCGGAAAGGCAGTCACACGAGCAGTTCGTGACTACTTTCTGGTGGATCAGTGTCTCACACATCAGATTGTTGCCAAGATCATGGAGGAGTAACATGGTTTTCAGCACCAAGTGTAGGTACTTGAGCAATTGTACATGTTGATATCAGCACATACTAAGTACTTGTTTCAACTGATCGAATGAGGTCTTGGGAAATGCATATCATGCTCTCTCAGCTTGTCTGTCAATATTCATCTAAATCTCTAGAAGATTCACGCTTTAAAAGAAAACAATCCTGAAGTAAATCAGAAGTACCAGTTTGGGTTTCACGTAATCCGACGCAACAGCAAATATTGGGTTGGCCTTGGCTTTGATCTTGTGATTGAGCAGACTCTAATGCGCTCACTAAAAGACCAAATCAGGTTTACGCTAGAGAGTAGAATATCCGAGCATCAGATAACAGTTTGGACCATGTCATCTACTGTGTCATCCCTTTACAAACTTGGCATACACGATCTTACCGAAAGAAGTTACGTAACAAGTGAACAACACAAGGATGTGTCAGCCTCACAGTTGAAAATAGATGAAATAGATCTCAGAAAAATTGTGGAAAAACTAGATGGTGTTACACCGTTTTTTCAACTAATGAATCGTTACGCAATATCATCACAGGAATTAATGCCGACAAAGACGTTAATGCGCGGAACCTCTTTGATATTGAAGAGACATTGTAGAAGAAATATACTGACAATCGGTGTTTTTCGACCCTCACAAACGGAGTGTGAATGCAAATACTCTTGCATCCAGCAAGAATCTGAAAGTGTCTGCAGATCGTAGTATTGACCTAGCACTCCTGTTTCAGAAGCTTCTCATAATGTCTTAGGCGTGAAATCTTCGGCTAGATGATGTCATGTTTTATGAACTGCGCCTATACCCGATGTCTTCGTTTTAGGGGAAAGGACTCTTGCGTCAGCCAGACAAACCGCAAATAACTGAAGCAATTAGAAACTACGCTACAACAAAATCAGACTGTGGTGGGCAGCAAACCTTTCAGTCACAGAGAACAGATAGAGCTTCTCTTTATACTGTTTAATAATGAATTGCGGAGCAACTACAGTTTGATTGCAGACGAAAACTATGAAAAAGCAACTGTGGTGTTTGATGGTGTTGGGGTTGGACCAAGTATAAAGGACTGTGCGCATCAGAGGCAAGGTTGGCAGTTAAATGTAAACACGGTAGACATTACCGAGACGATAATATTTTCTCGAAAAAAGGAAGACTTCTTGTCAGATGAGGCAAACAAGCAGGCATTGATTCAGCTGATCATGGAACGAATGAAGTAGAAAGGACGTGATGTTATTCAAGCAGAAGGAGATGCTGACGTTGAGATTGCAAAGTTATCCATCAGTATGTTGGCTTTCAGACCGACAAGCCTTGATGGGGAAAACACAGATCTTCTTATTCTTTTGCTGTTTCATACATCTGTTTCCAAATGTACTGCACTCTATTCCCGATCTGACAACTTGAAATTCTACGTCTATAATATCAAGTTTCTCAAACAATTGCTTGGTGAAACAGTTCGCAATAACTTATTGTTTATGTATGCCTTTGCAGGATGTGATTCGGTGTCCAGGGTATTCGTGATTGGAAGGAAGTCGGGGTTCAAGCGTATCATCAAAAGAGAAAAATATAATGAAAAACTGTTCAAAAGCATTCTCTCGTCCAAAGAAAACGCAGTATGTTGTGGAAACCAATTGTTGTAAGATAATGATAGCGATGGGGATCAGAAGGACTTACTGGTGTCGATTAGATACAATATAGTCTGCCCGAAAGTGTCAAGGGAAAAGATGTTCGCACGCCAGCACGACTCCCTATAACCGCTTCTGCCTGTAGATTTAATTATCTGTGGACTTGCTACCAGGTTATGGAGTGGATGGGATGTAGTGAGGACATGACACCGAAATTGCTCCAGTGATGACAGAAAAACAGTGCTGCTCCAGATGAACTGCTTCGGATAATTCAGAGAAACTGTTTGAAAGGATGCAATACTCTAAAGTGTACCTGCAGAAGACATGGACTAAAATGTACCAGTGCATGTGAGCATTGCTTAGATGACAACTGTGACAATATGAAAAATTCTCCAGTCATAGATGATTATGAGGGGGGGGGGAAGTGGGAACAACTTTGAAATTTTCTCATACTTAAATTTCGTCCAACTGTTAGTATGATGTAGAGTAGGCCTAACCTGGGATAAAACCATAGAAAAATGTTGCAATTTTTTTTATCAGTTAGTGCATTGACCCATTTATGACATATTATCAGCAATCAATCACGTTTCACCTAGTAAGGTTAGAAATACTAGTGTACGCAAGATTCCAGAGCAACAGTAGAGCAACTAGTCTGTAGAAGATGAAAACACAGAACATGTTAACTGTTCATAAAAGGTCGTTAAAACAAGAACGTTTCCATAGAGTATTATAAATGATACACGCAAATGGGGTGTCTATTGCCGATCAAATAATTATCAACTACAGGAGTGTTCCATTTTCGCAAAAAAAGTGATAACAATAATTAAAACAAATATTCATGGGGTATTCAATTATTTTTGAATGATACACTCATTACAATTGCATTAGCAGAATCGCAACCCAAAATGACTTCTCTTGCCGTACTAAATGTCAATATGTCATGCTCGAAATCTTGCAATATCATCCGTCAGACAAGTCATATTATACAATGAGTTTTGTTTTATTTATTCATATGTACAATTGCTACCACGAACAACCGGCGTTATCCGAAAATGAATCAAGGCATGGCTCCTATATATACTTGCTTGCAATACGGAACACCATGTTACTAGTTTAATATTCATTATTTTAATCTCTACAATAAAATAAAATGTCGTATTTGCTGTTTATTGATGTCAGACCCGAAAAACGTGCACCGTCTATTCTTAACTTTTCAATTTGTCTTCTCCAAAAATACGTTTGTAAACACACATTTTATTTATAGCTTTACTTATATTGATATAGGTATATGAATCCTAAGATGTGTAGACACATATTTCAAAACATTTCTTTCGTAAAATAATATGTTTTTCAAAATTAAATAAAATAAACAATGTGTTCATCTAAAACATATTTTGTTTTGAGAAATGACTTTTTATTTCCGAAAGCTGAGTTGAACATAAATGTTAATTCTTTTTTATAACAATTAACATATTGTTTATGGTTTTTCAAAAGTAAAAAATATAGTTGAAACAAAACAATTAACAGTCATTTATACACGACTGAAATATATATAAATATTAAGCATTAATAATATAAGGTAAAACTAAACAACTATTAATAAGGCGCAGCATCCAAAGATATAGCTCTGACGGCTAAATATACAAAATAATTTCCACCCTATCTCACTAAATGTCACTCTTTCCCTTCCTCTATTTCTCGTTTACAGCTCTTAATCTCTCTCTCTTCCTATATATATATATATATATATATATATATATATATATATATATATATAGATAGATAGATAGATAGATAGATAGATATATATCCTTATACATATATATATATAAATATATATTTACACATATATATATGTATATATATATATAGATGTCTATATATATATATATATATATATATATATATATATATATATATATATATATATATATATATATATATATATATATATATATATATATATATATATATGTATATATATATAGTTGTAGTTCGGGTTTGTTTTGCTTTAACTCTGTTAACAGATGAAACCTACCTTTGTAGATAGACCCACCTAAGCATTGTTATTCTGAAGCTACATAATCAAGGTCTCCTGGGCAAGTATATTTCATTTTGTTCAGAGGCGATACAACATAATCGTCGGGACTGCGTTCGCGTCTGATATCCATTTTAATAAAATATAACTCTTTTCCTTTTTTATATTTATTAGTTGAAAGTAATACAAGTTAAAAAAAATAAGAATAGAAATCGTAATGCGCTGTTCAGGTTTTGATACAGGAAATCACTGTGATCGTACTTGATTTCTAAATAAGGCCATATATATAAAGTGCGTCTAGCGTTTATGTGCAAATCATAAAACATTTACGTTATTTGAAATCGATTTTTAAAAATGTTTCTCTGACTATTTATATCTATCCTATATGAGATTTGTAAATTTTTATACAAAGTGACCGAGTTTTACTATTGTTGTTATTTGAAAGACATCATATAATCGATAACATAAACAGATTTACTGTCAATAGTTTATTTTCAAGTAAAAGTTTTGTACAATACGTCTTACATATTTGTCATTTTGTACATATATATATATATATATATATATATAAATATTCAAAAAATATAAATAACAAACTTCAGTGTCATACAAGACGAATATACAAACTTTAAGAGTTAAGAAAAAAAGACAAATTACCAGACGTACAAAAGGATGTTAGATCATTTACTTTACTGATGCTTTCTTCTTGTCAATAACTTTTATCAGTCTGTTATCGACCGCTGATGTTAAGTTTTCTACTGTAGAAACCCATAAGATACTTGCAAAACGTGTACTGCTTCCAATAGTTCACTATTTAAATCTACCATTAGAATAAAGATCTCTCTTCAAGCTACTCTACAAGTTCTCAATTAGATGTAAGTCAAGGCGAAACCACTTACAAACTCCTTTTCTTGTCACCATGATTTTATGAAATTTGAAGCGTGACTTGCATAAACATAAACAATTTACATTTGGAAAAAATGTGGCTATGCACAAATTAAGACAAAGACTGCTCTAGCAAATCACAGTAACGTTTAATGTTCATTTTCATTCCGTTATCGGCTTTAAAAAAGACCAACAAGATTACTGCCAACAATACCTGTTCATAGCATGATCGTATCCCCACATTGTTGTCGTATAACAAATTGTCTTGAACTAGGTTGTTTACAAACCCATTATGTACTCGTCGGTGAGCCAGACCTTTTTGAAATCAGTGTTCATATATGTTTTGCACTGAGCTCGATGTTCCTTATGTCCATTAGTAAATATGAGTTTATTGATTCGATTCTTTACATAAGCAAACTGTCTTACTGTTTTGCATAATGTTTTTTCCTGAAACCATAGGATATCAAGCAGCCTAAAATATGAATGAACTATTGACATATTGATTTCTAATAATTTCTCCTCAGATATTTGACAGATCTCTATTTGTTAGAGTCCTTAATTCATCGTAAGACTTCTTTATTCACGGTTGAATTCAATTATGACATACTTTCTTGATAATCTGATGATTTATTTTAAGATTTTTTAAAAATAGTAAGCGATAATTTTCCTTTACTAATTTTCTTTATTATTTAGTTCTTTCTTTAAAATAATTCAGTTTTATTTTAGAACTTGTAATGAATCTCAGAAGATCAAAATATGTAATAATTACAAAAGTTTATTTTATTTCCGTCTGAAATCATAAATGTTACTGTTACAACAAAATGCATACATGCACATATTATATTTTTATGTGATAACTAGTCAAAACTTATCAAGGCTCGTGGGTAAGTATTAATTAATTTGGTCATTAGAACAGTGAAACAAGAACGTGAAGATTGGTAATAATGGTGTTGACTGACCAGTAATTATATTATTTAAGAAGACTGTCCACCAAGTATTTGTTAACATTGTATTTGTAGACGACCATAGTATAGTCAGCTAAGATGCAGCCCTGTGGCATTGTGTTTCGAAGACGGATAGGTTTTTAAATAAACTTTGCTGATGGAAGTTCCGTTTAGTTGTACGTTGTACTTTATCCTGTTCTTCATTTGGACAACTGAGTGGTTATTAGATCCCAGTGAGAACAGAACAGTAAATTAGCCCTGGTCAAGGCAAGTCATCAGTATAAGATAAAGAAGACTTGCAAAATGATTGTCAGCCTCTGTTACACGAGTAGACTTGTAAACAATCTGTGTTAGATCATAAACAAATGATAAATAATAACAAAACCTCCCTATATCATCGGGCTTGTTTGAGTGAACTAGCCATTCAGCATTGTAAATATCAGTCATCACACACATGAATTCTGGTAGAAGTGTAAACAGACAAGATATGGTCAATTTTCTTAGAGATACCCGCAATGATAGTAACTAGGCCTTTTTCTCAGACGATAGAAGGCAAAGATGCGGTGGTGTGAGGTAGTGCTACACGGAAGAACATATAGAGCAATTTAGTGTCTCCTTGGAAAAAAATCACAACCACATGGAAAGGGATCGCTTATGTATGCACAAATACTATGTCCATGGATACTATGAGTGCCGGGTGTTGATGTCATGTTCGAGTAGCCTTTTAAATTAGCATCGTCCACAGAAGCTAGCGGGCTAATGATACACAAAAAGAATATGTACGGATAAGTGTCAAGTAAGTGGATGTTCACGTCTGGAAGATTGGAACGCAGAATACTAATGTTAGAAAAGAAGCCTGTCAGTAAGGATCCACGGTAGAGGTATTGGATTTGGGTTACAGTTTATTTTGTTTAGCTTTACATGTTGGAATTCGTAAGGTTTGTGGAAGACATCAGTGAATGGGTTGAGAGACGAAACGCAGGGAGAGAATAATTAAGCAGATTATCTTTGTAAGCCCCCCCTTCCTGTCTTGCATAGTGTCTGGTCACTCTTGACCACAATACACTTACAATTACAGTCTGATGTCTTATATTTTAAGGAGAATGCCGTCTTTAGCCTTTGTTTTAGTGATGGTGTCGTGATAAAACACACCGGGTTCTGCTTAGTCACGTAACAAGTTGAGGGGTAGACTTTTTGTCAGCAAGCCTAGTACCCCTTCCAACCCTATTGGCTTCTTTAACATCTTATTTTTAGCTAGCCTGTTTGAATGCTGGCAATTGGGTATCTTTCAAGCCTGGTTTGTTTTGAAGTAATTCTACTGGTCTCTTCCTTTTTATTATTGTTTCGTATAGTAACATCAGAGTTATCAGGTCAAACTTTCCATATGTTCAGTTCTTTCTTTTGGGAAAATCTCCTCACATATTTGCTCTTTATGAGACTAATCTGAATGCTTCTATTAATAGCAATGATCTTCATGTGGGTTGTTATTATTATCTTGTCAGTTTAGACAATTCCATGCATTTATATGGTCCTGCTTTTTTCGTCGCAAGGATATCCTTATTACACGTATCCTCAGCCTTGACTCTAACGGGTGTCCTTTAATCTGTTTGAGGTTGTCTCTCCAGCACTCCCCTTATTTTTCGTTCGTTTTTGTACCGCTCCCCTTTTGAGAATGACTGTTCCGTTGTTGATATCCAGCAATAGTGATGATGCATTCAAATTCATCCGTCAAGCTCTATCATTGTGTTGGGTGACTTAAATGCTCATCATTTGTACTGTTTCTCTCACTATTACCGCACAGATGAAGCTGGTAAACTCTGTCTTAACTTTTCTGTGCCATGATCTCTCTTAAATTGTCACATTTCTCACACGTCTTCACCTAATCTGTACTTCATCTTATTCTCACTTCTTTATCTGATTAATGTTCTATTTTCTCTTCTCCTCCATTGGTTTTTATGATCATGCTGTTGTTGTTAAGCTTGATTTTCTTTTATTGATCCTTAGAAAGACGTTCAATATCATGAAGACTGATTGTGATGAACCTCGCAGCTTTCTACTTTCGATATGGTCCTTTCTTTGATATGTATCCGAATTAAGCTCTTAAAAGGGTTACTGACTGGCTTCTTGTTCGAATTAAGACCTTTATTGTTTATCATAAATTTCAAACCAAACCTCATTCTATTCCCGAGTTTTCATCTGTTTGTGCTTTTGCCATTGCCGATAGTAATCATTATTTTAATCTATACTGTCGAGGGGTTTTGAGATTTCTACACAATGCTATAACAGAGCAATCTATTAGGCTAAATCTCGTTATTCTAAAAGGATTCGTGATTCTATCTCATTGTAAAGGTGTTTTTGAGAATCTACAATAGTGTTGTTTATAGTGGCAAGACTGCTATTTACTGATATTCAGGTAAATTGTCTTCTAAGGATGAGGCTGCTCATTTTTCCACCTCTTTTTGCTGACATTTCTTCTCTTGATGATTTGACTGCTGTTCTCCCTGATCTTTCTTTGAAAACTCTTGATTCTGTCAGTATAGCTTCAAGGATGGTTGCTACGGTTCTTTCTGATTTCGATTAATCTAAAGCTTCCGGTTCTGATTCCATTGATGCTGTCATTCTCAAGCGTTGTTCTCCTGAATTTCCTTATGTACTCTCTTAATTGTTCAATCTCTATTTGTCTCAGTCCTGTTTCCATTCTTGTCAGAAGGGGTCCTCTGTTATTCCTTACTTGTAAAAATCACGGTAATCGGTCTGACCCAAGAATCGTTCTGTTAGTTTCCGCTGTTATTAGCAAAGTTTTTGACATGCTAGTCAACAGCAGTATGAGCATCAAAATACATTCTCTTTTCAGTCCTCATTAACGTATTCTTACAAAACCAAGTGAACGATTCTATTATCACATTAAAAGGGATAAAAGCTCGGTACACGGGACGTGACGGATGGTTATTTCTGATCTTTCAAAAGACATTATTGCTCAATAAAAACGGGGCATAATGAAGACTATATTTATTCCTTGAATTTTCTCCTGAAAACGTTTGGAAATTGCTTTTTACAATTTAGAATTTATATTTGTACTTTATTTTATTTTCTGTCACGCTCTCTTCATAAATTTAGATTATATGTAAATGTAAACCCTCTGTCAAAAGTAACTTTAAAAATGGATCTCTGACAATGTTCACATTAATACGCATAAACATCACTGAATTACGTCAGTAATGTGATTTTTCATATCTAAATTACTATTAGCCTTTCAGATGACCTAAAAAAAAAACAATACTCATGGTTTACATTTTATTAAAAGTTGAGAACTTCTTGCCGGTTTTATTTTAGATGGAAGGAGTAAATGGCTTGCTATTTGGTGTTATGCTTCTCCAAATTACTTAGGCTGCTTTCGTCTGAAGGCTAGAAAATAACGTTTTTTCTTGTTAATTTTGTGTGACGGGACGAAATTATATTTATTCATATACAGATCAATACACATTGGTGTTTAATTATAGAGTGAACGATGTATTTTATTTAGATCTAGTCATAAAATTAAGGTTGATTGTGAAAAGATTCGAGTTTGTGTTTTATTAATTTATTCCGCAAAATGACTTTAGAATTCGGTTAAATATTCCAATCACGAAGCAAGAATCTTGTTAACCGCCAGTGTAATATATAGGATGAGTTTCTCCACCGCTATTTGTTCGCATTAATGTCCTTCAGGTCTTTTTTTCGTTGCAACGTTTTTTTGTAGTCTTGTCTCACTTGAGTAATTGAATGCGTTCAAGCGTTCAACATCTAATTTTCCATTTTGTATCATAAGCTGTATAACGAATTGGACAACGACATTCTTCCTCGTGGCTAGGCGAGTGTATAGCAAATAGCTTTTATGTTGTAAGTCGTCATATTTATTTTATACCAATGACAACATAACAGTGACTTAATTAATTCAACTCCGCCTAAAAAATAATGGACTTGAAGCTGGAATTAATAAAGAAAATGTTAATATCGTTTACACCATGATTTTCTGTTACCATGACATTTTTTCAAATTCTTTTTCAAAGAAATAATATTTTTTCCGTAATTTGTATTATATATATGATCATTGGACAAGAGGAAGTATAATTCGTATTTTGAGTACGAGAAAAAATCATGACTGCATGAATCGTAGTGTATAAACAAACAAACAAACAAACAAACAAACAAACAAGAATAAAGCAAAGATTGTTTGGAAATTTAACTTTGTAAACTTTAGTTCTCCGTTTTTTATTTGTTTCTTTCTTATTTCTTTTTAATTTTACTATGCTTTCATACGATTCCAAACCATTTTCAACCTCACTTCTTTTATTGCCAAATTCACGAATTACCAGCCACCCGTGCGGGGGAGGGGGGGATGGGCTAGTCTTTTTCTACAACGCGTACTTCATTGCCAACACCACGTGGAATATGCATAGGATAATGTATCTTTTCTCTAATCCGAAGAAAACTCCACCGGAAATACAGTATTTAGAACGATACATTAAGTTAAATCTTACAAAATCAAGAGTAGTTGATGCCTTCGTCCAATTCATGACAGAACTCTTTCCAGTCTGAATCACGCGACTCAAAAAAATATGTCTAATGATATGAAAAGTCAGCAAGGCTTGAACATCGCATGTGATCAGACACATCAAACATCTTCTACGCGAAGTTTAGTGTGTATGAATGTTGATCACGTAAAGACGACACTCCAAGGCTCTGCAGAGGTTCCATTAAACTTGAGTTTGAATTATATTTATCGTTAAATATCAATCTCTCAAGCCGGACATCACTTTAATATACAGAAATCTGGTATCGGACAATGTCTATAATTTACATTACAGGTCGCCACCTATCAAGGCCCAAAGGGCACTCGAATATAAGGGTTAAAGAGTGTAACTCTATGATAAGCGTTAAAGAGTTTGCCTGGCGGATGGTGACAAAACATTGCGTACACATGCATGATAGTTATAGCAAAGTAGAAATTAATTACTTACGGGGACGGTTTCATTCGACTTGATAACGACCATGTTTTAGTCGCCAAGGAAGACGGTTCGTTGATCAGTATTCCACAGACGGAAAGTTCTAGCAAAGAAGCTCAGCCCATGGAAGTTTCGTTTTATCTTTGCTACGTAAAGTCAGAAAGGGAGATTATTGACTGTGGTAGTAGTTTAAATCTTATTGTGAATGTTTTACAAGAGGGGCCTTAGATTTGAGCTCAGTCGAGCACCTACCATGGAAATAATGGTAAAGCAAAGAATTGCTGTAATGAAGAGAAGAAGGCATATCCCTTCAGATTTCGAAGTCGGTTTTGGACTCTGTCAAGGCAGCTAAGGGTGCTCTTAGCGACACATCCCCATGTGTGGCATCAGTACATACTCTTAGGACTTATTTGACTTTTGTACAAGTAGAGGATAGTGTAAGGCCTCAGATACCATCTGGGGCGGTAGAATGATCCAACCATTGTAAGTTTCCTATTTCAAGTTTTAGGAAGATGGCAAACCCAGGAGCTTATGAAAGCAGTGGTATTCTTCAAAGGAAGATCCGTTCATTTGAACTGGGGCAAAGTGGGGATAAGATGTGTTGGTTTTACTTGGTAATAAGCTATGATAGAAGATGGCAGGCCCCTGTAGATGGCGAACTTACGCCCGGTTACTGTGTAATACACCAGCTTGAGGACGCATTCATATAACACATTGAAATGGTGTCGGTCTTATATATGGATTAGGCCACTAATAAAACGCATAGTTCTTTATCAAAATGTAACTCTTATATAGCACATATCAAAATGTTATCCCAATCAAATTATCAGTTACTAAATAACGGTTATATAAGTATAGTTACTGTAATAAAAAAACACGTGTTACTTGGAAGCCAAGCTTTAGCAAATGTTTAAAACTATGGAAAATCTGAATTTCGTTCGTTGAAAAAGCATCGCTTTTTGAAGAAACACATAGTGTGCATTATCCTTGACTGCGAGTTGATTGTAATTTTATCGGCAGATTAATTTTGTAGTGAAAATATAATTTAGAGATAAATAGTCGTGGACAATTTACTATAGTAAAATCATCAATGGAATCTATACACGTACTAACACGCGAGGTAATAAGAGACTTGAGAAGAATAGTAATTATCGGTTGATATCAGAACGTTCAACTCTCATTTATTCGTGACTCGCACACAAATGTAGTTTAAGGTCGTGCAAATGTCCGGCTTGAGGCAGACAGAGGTTGGATAATAGGAAACGTCAGAAAGTGGGGTTGGCAGTGTGTTTATAAGTTATAGTGTTTCGACGTAAGATAGAAGCTAAGATGTTAAATATAAAAAAGTAAGAAACGTCTAAGAAATATAGATTTCGTGGATAGTAAAGTGAGGTTGATGTGAGGTTAGATACGTGTTAAGGGATTACATAGCTTAAATATATCAAAAAGAGCTAGTGTTGTGTATGGAATCCGCAATCATCAGAAGGTATTTTTATCGGATTCTACATATCAACGCACTTTTACTTTTAATCAAGAAGCAGCGACTGCAATATTTAACTGTATAAACTCTATCTATCGATCGACTAGATTACCCAACCTCTTATCTCGAGATACAGTGGCCGACGATAAAACCCTGCTAATGAAAATCGATAATCTCAAAAAAAAATATTTTAATAATGCAATCCGTTATACGTATGCATACATAGTAATTGCTATATTTTTAAATAAAAGTATTAACCCTTTTTCTTTAATATGTTTTGGTAAAAGTGAATGTTATTTTTAACTGTCGGATTCAATCAAACTAAATGTATGTTTTAAAATTATCAAATTATATTTCCTCTCAATTATTAGTTACACAATTTCCTTGGTGCTGTCTTTATTAAAATTTACTTTTACTGTCTAAATTTTATTAAATGTTTGTATGTAATAGAAGATTTACAAGTAATATATTCATTTTTACTTCATTTTTAATTGTTGTGAAGTTGTTCCACAGTAAATAATAAATAAAGGAAGTCAAGTCGAGGGTTGGTTTAACAAGTGTATTAACAAAGTAAGAAAGTGACTAGCTCTTGGCTAGACAGTTACAAGACTGTGCTTTGTCTTCAGTGTCTCTGGTGACTCGCACTATTTATAGTGACAACCGGTGTAGTTTCTCCTGTGTAAGAACGGCCGGTGTAACATTAATAAATAAATATTTCATGTGAAACAATTGTTAAATTTTAAGAGCCACAGCCTATTTGTGTTTTTACATATATTTCACTAGAAAGTTTCATTAACATTTTACTTAATAAACTTAAAACAAACAGTTCTCAGGTGCTTTCTGTTAACGTATACAAAGCAGGGTGTATTAAGACTACTGCTGCATCGAGTTTGATTTAGCGTGTGCGTATCGATCGCGTTATAATCGTATTAAATAAGTATAATAAGCAGAGGAAGTATCATTATATAGCTCATGGTTGTGAGAGTATTTTCTTAATTATTTTTTTAATAGCCGAACATTAAAGTCAATGACTTTTTAAAAACAGAAAATACTTATATTCTTGTTATTTTATTAATACAGTTGTGTATACTTTTTAGATTGTGACGTGTGTGTATACGTGTAACCAAACATCAGAATAGTGTTTAAACACGACATGATGCTAAACTACACAAATAATTTTAACTGTTACTTATGTTGTTAAATATAATTAACACTGTCATTATACAATGGCCCTATTAAATGATTTTAAGAACTCTTAATGAATACTGTGACGTAGACAATCGCGTGAATCTGTACGTGATCAATTTAATTACGTACTGCGATTTGATTGACTTAAAAATAAACCTAAAACCTATCTCATCATAAGAGAACATCAAACCAAATAATTATGAACAGTAAAATACTTTATAGCATCACACAAGTAGTGTAACACTGTAATAGCTGCAGCAAGGGGGGGGTATTCAATTATGACAAGAAAACGCACTGAATCATAGAAATTAGTAACTCGTAATTTCTGGCTATAGTTCCAATTGACGTAAATACATCCAACAATCATTACATTCTACTCGTTTTGCAAATTTTATTGGAAGGTTATTAACCCGAACATTGACCTTTAGTCCCATGGCGTTTTAAAATGTCGGCCTTGCATTTGAGGCGCTAAATTCGACTTTCTACTAGATTTGGAAATATGCCACCAAGTTCGACAAATACCCGCATAATCGCTATAGCATAAATATATCCTCGCCTTATGAATACATTTGTGGTAGTGGGAAAATTTCTTAGATTGGAGATTAAATCACAATAATAATAACAACAACCATTAAAAATACTGACACAAACCATAATAAGATGTTGATAACAAATGGGCACAGGTGTTCTTCTATGCTATGTTCTTTGAAGGTAACTGATTATCAACGCTTTCAATCAAGAATTGGGTGATTATTCTACCTTTTATTTATATGAGATATTTTGTTTATTAAAAATTGCTCTTATGCGGGTATTTGTCGCACTTGTTTGCATATTTAAAAATCTAGTAGGGGTTGATCTCTTCTCTTCATTGAAGCCTCTTTCACACAGTAGAGATGTTGCTAGCCTCTCTCTACTAAATCGGCATATTCATTGTAGTTGTTCCACTGACCCTACACCCCTCTTCCCCTCTCCCTGTAAAATATAAACAGCAAGATACCACCTAGCCACAGCACAGCATACAACTTTCCTTGTCATGTTTTTCAGTACCAAAGGTTAATCGGAACTAATATAAACAAAATTGCTTTCGTAGAGCGACCGATATGTGGAACAAAATAACGAAAAGCTGCTTCTCGGACAATTACAAGAGGTTGTCTTCAAGTCTCATATAAACAAATACTTGTTGTCCTCCTGGATAACCAGTTCCTACTAAGAAATCTTAATATCTAATCAATCGTTGTTTTCTAATTATCCTATGGCGGTGTTCATCGCCAAACAGATGTATTAACCCCTTATCCTCGAGTTGCCTCGGACCTTGAAAAACATTCTTTGTTTCGGGTGAACAAAAGTTAAAAAAGATAGCATATCAGTCAAAATGTTGTGTACATATGAATAGTTATAAAGGTAAAGAAATACTTTAATGAATGAAATGACCCAATAAATATTTGAAAAATAATGTAAACATGAAAAAGGGCGTAATAAACATTCCTAATTGATTACGATATGCGGCTTATAATATTTCAAACAACCCTTCCAGCTTATATTAGATCAAGGTATATTCTTGTTCTGTTTTATGAGTAAATACACCCATGCATTACCTAGTCCTTCTGGAGAGAGAATTGGTTTAATCTGAAACGCTCTGAACATGAAATACTGACAGGCTCGTTTACAGCAATTTTTTCAAGGATACAAAATATTATTTAGGAAACAGCGAATTGTCTACTATGAACTGAAGTCGTATCTCACGTTGTTGCAGAAACCGGCAGTAACTTAGATTGATTTGTCAGAAAATGGTTGCGATTAAAAGAAGCGAACGCAAACAATCAATCTGGACGTAGAATTATATATATATATATGGATTTACATTTTCGTACATTGTACATCCATGCATTACGGCTAATGACTTTCCTAAGTAATGAAACACATACGTTTCTATATAGTTTACTAGTCATACGTATAATTATGTACTACTGATAAGCTCTATTCATGTACTTAGCATAGTTGACGTAATAAATGAAATAAGAAAATATATATATAATATGTTATTTAATAATATATATATATATATATATATATATATATATATATATATAGTCGTAAACATACAACAAATATGAAAAATCAACTTCCCGAATCAAACACGAGCCATCAAAGACAGCATATTGCGTACAGTAAGACTCGATATCAATTTAAATAGAACTGTACAACAGTATTGATTAAATAGGTGTTTATTTCAATATATATAAACGTATGGGATTACAGTATATTTCTACCGATCAGATCTACCATGAAACTACAGTAAAATTTTAAGATGCCTATTTTAAATTATTTATAAAGTTATATAGTTATAGTATATTATAGTTATATATGTATACATATACACATATATATATATATATATATATATATATATGTGTGTGTGTGTGTGTGTGTGTGTCGACATATATTATGTGCATATGTCATTGTAAATAGAAAGGTGTAAGTATATAAATCTATGTATTTGCACATCTAATGAGAACCCCGCGTTGCCTGAGTGTAAAATATGCTATGCCATTTAGCCATAATTCATCAGATGGCATGTTCACTATAAGGTTACTCTTTATAAATGTCATATCTCTATACTATTACTTTCTACTCTTTCTATTATACTTTTCTTTATCTGTTGTATTTTCCTTTTTTTTTCCTTTTCTCGTTCTCCTATTTTTCGTCTTCACCACCTACCATAACATTCTGCTTTACTTCATTTTACACTCCCTCCCAATATGAAACCCACTTCCTAAACATTAGATTATTTCTACGATCTTCACTTTCTCTCGCACCCCAAAAGATTGATTCAGTGAAACCACCTGATCGTCGTGCCTCTCTCCTGACATCACTTAACACTTTTATTAATTTGATCTGGCGTATGTTAAATAAATGCGTATTCTAGACTAATTTTAATAAATTCAACGAAATATCAAACATGTATACACACACGCACACACATATATATATATATATATATATATATATATATATATATATATATATATATATATATATATATATTAGATTTCTTGAATGTGAGATGATATATATAATTATTTCCACAATCAGACAACGCCGCAGCCCACAACCTATGAAAAGAAACAAACCGGAAGTCCTAGACTCGAGTTTCGCCCTCCTTTGGGCTCATCAGTAGAACACATCCGAACTCAGGATTCGAAACCCGAGTCACTTGCATGGTAAGCGAGTACTCTGCCACTGAGCTACCTCGCCACATACAAGAATGTCTATTAATTTACACAGATTAAGCGAACCGCGGCGATGACCGACTGTGGAATTTACCTACTAGTCTAGGACTTCCGGTTTGTTTCTTTTCATAGGTTGTGGGCTGCGGCGTTGTCTGATTGTGGAAATAATTATATATATATATATATATATATATATATATATATATATATATATATATATATATATATATATATATGCATGTAAATGTGTGTGTATGTGATAATAATATGGTACTTTCCTGAACATTTTCTGGAAGATTCTGTGCAGAGAATGTTTGCCTTCATATTTTATAGTTTCTCTTTGACAACATCCTCTGAAAACCGATTTTAGTTTATCTGCCTTGGCTTTGTGTATGATTTAACTTTAATCCATATATATATATATATATATATATATATATATATATATATATATATATATATATATATATATATATATAAATTGCTATGGAAATGGCACTGATGTATATCTAAGTAGGCGAACAGGTAGCCAGGTCATATGGTTATTACATGCTTTCTGTATTTTAAACGAGTGTATGTTTATTCCATATCTCTAACCTCTGATGGAAGTAAAAGGTGTTCACGCACAATCGCTCAGTATAAGAATTTTGCCTGAATCGCTAATCTTACTGAATTACAAGTTGAAATGTCCAATAATTGAATTCTGCAACACTGACTTTCTGCACGATAAATACTGGCAAATAAATGTTTTAGCTGTCTCTAAAAAATGTTCGAATAGTTATAACGGATTTATTTAATAAAATTACTATTTTTGTGATTATGATTAATATTATTTCCTTTAACCTTTCAACTAAATTCATTTTTTTCAAATTAGTAAGATTGTTTCTACTTTGTTTTAAATATTTACTACGATTTTATGCCTGCAATATAAAGTTAAAATACTATTTTCTAAATATAAGTTATAATGAATTAATAATTTCACATATTTATAAATGTGAAAATCAATTGCAACATCAATTTGGAACACTAGTACAACATTTATAAATCCGGGGTACTGCAGCAAAATTCGACATTTTACAAAAAGTTAACAAAATACCAGGAGATGCAAAGGAGTATAGTGAATTTCTGGGTGAACAAGATCGCCGGCGGACGCCCGCGACGTCTTCCTGCAAAACATCGTTCCTGCACATACAGATGACCCAGGTCTGACTGCTCAACAATGTTCCTCACCACTGGTTACCGAACTTGTGACCGTTCCTCTCACCTTACTACAACACACTTGACTATTTTTCCTTGGGCGTGATCGAGACAAAGAGTAACAAGCACGCACACAAGACCGTCGCCAATCTGGCTGGCATCGTACAAACGTTTATCGCTATAGACAAGGACAGTTGCCAAAGCGTGTGACTCATTTATCGTCCACCTTGAGGTCATCATCTCCGTTGACGGCGGTTACATTAAAAATAATGTTGTATGTAACTCTTTAACTGTTGCTGAATAATCTGTCGTTTCTCTGCATATAAATATTTGCTTGTATTTCCTATTTGTAAGTTTTAGATTTTGCTGCAACACTCTGTAGTCACAGTAACAACTGGATTAGAAGAGACCACAAAAATACATTGTGTGTGGATAAAAGAGTTGATATTTTATTTAATTTAGAAAAACGACAACTTAAAAGCAAACAAAATTGAATCTTATTCGAGTTTTTTTAATTGATTTTTGTTTTATTTATGTTCTAAAATTATATTATTTTTTCAAGTATTTAATTTAAATATTTATATTTCACTAAATAAAATGCCTACACGCACCGAAATTAAACGGAAAAAAGAATTAAAAAAAAATATCTTAACTTAGTTTCATATGATTTTTTTAGGTTAACGTTTAAATGGGTGCGCGATTATTTAAACTAATATGTCTTTTAAACTCAAACGGAATCTTTTATCACTTTTACTTGTTGCATATTACTCTTATATCAGTAAGCTAAACTTATTCGAATGGGTATAAATCTTTCTATACAACAATTTAACTGAACCGATACAACTCGGAAATGAATGAGTTCCACTCACTTTTAATCGATATATCTTTTAACAACAAAAATTAATTTTCCGTTGCATCGTTCCGAGTAGGTCGATCTAACATATCCATTGCCTTAACTACAATTACTCCGCTATAGCTACTAACAACCATGTATTGTATCGATTTTTGATAGGCTAGAAGAATTATATAATGGTGAAAAAACTACATACAATATGTAGTTTAAGCAAAATAAATTGAGACTATTAAAATAATTTTCAATGTTATTGATAATTTCTACCTAATCATTTATTTATTTTTATTTCCGCTTATGTTTACATTCATGTTATGAAACATGACATAAATGATAAACCAATAGTGTCACACCAAAGTTATAATCATTTTGTTATGGCAATGTTTTTGATCTATTTGATGATTTGGATCTTTTCTGCATATGTGAAGAATTAATTAGCAAATATGGAGACCAAGTGAGATACATGAAAGAGCTGATGGAATTGAGTTGGTGAATTTTAAAAGAGCAGACAGAAGAGCAAAGAGAAAGGGGTGGTGCTGAAAATCTGTTTAAAAGGTGGATTGCCTTTGTAACCTGTTTTTTTCTTGTGGTCGGACTACAGTGTATTGCAGCCTAAAATAGACATTTAGACAGTTTAGACATAAAGATCATTCCTGAGGTTGATGAGTTTGATTGGACTAGAACCGTCCTTAAATGTATTGGGAAAATAGAATTAGTATGTGACTTATCTGAGGTGAAGCGGATTTTACATGTACTCCTACCTCGGCTAACAGGGAGATCGTTTGCAGTATACTAACAACTGATTAAAGAGAAGAAACGCGATGCAGCGAGAATTAAAGAAGCACTATTTAATGATCTAGTCGATGATAAATGTACGGCATATGAAGGGTTCGATTCACGTGTGTTGCGTCCGGTCGAGGGCGTAGATGTGTATTTGTCAGATTTGTTGAAGCTGGCAGTATTATTTGGAGGAATACTAGATCATGTGATTTTGTGCGTGCTTGTGCGGGGGCTTCCAGCCCCTATGAAAAGGCTGTTGCGGTTCTCCTCGAGAGTGGATGATCTGACCTTAGAATGGCATTTCGCTCGATCTCGAACGTTAATGAAAGATAATGTTGGAGTTGTGGAACCAGTCGTGGCGGTGGTGCAGACTGCCTTATTCACTCAACCATCTATGTGAAAGGGCCAACCTCATTATAAGTGGTATAAGTGCAATGGTCGTAATTATTTCGCGAGGACTGCGTATAGTGGTTGCAGACAAACCTCCAACGCTGTTATAGGTGCAGCAAGACTGGTCATCTGGGAAACGAAGTCAGAGACGAAACATGAGCGCCAGTCTATTCCTCTATCAGAATGGGAATTCGGCGCCCCAAATCATAATAGCCGATGTTGATGCTGCACCACTTTTGGCGCTACTCGACACTAGATAAGCACGTTCCATTTTGAGCGCAAGGCTATTTCAGTCTTGCTCAAAGCAGCGGATGGCGGTATCTGCATTGAGCGGCGCTACGCAAGCCTGTTGCAGAAATAGCACTATTAGAAGTAGGAGACAAGTAATGGTGCCATAATCAACGTGCTGATTACGCAAGGGCAAGCCTTGATTTGTATATGCTACTTGGCATCGACGCAATTAAGGCACTCCATGGCGTTTGCATCACGCAGTCTGTGAACAGTTTCGTATTACCGAAGCTGATTTTGTTGCAAAATTTAGACGAGCAGTATAAAAGGGTTGGTAGCAGGAAGAAAATCGTCTACGGCTTGTGCACCAGAGAGTCTGGAAACTCGGATTTCCGAATAACCAATGTATAATGAATTCAGAGATAATTATAGAACGCGAGTTGCAGACATGGATGCACAGCTGCTGGATTCTGTCATATTATGGTGAGATGCTTGGTCTACCTAAGTAAATTATACTACTGATAACGGTAGTGAGAATAATAAACATAAGGTACGTCCTGTAATAGAATTTCGTAAGTGAAACACCTATGTTGATGCATTAACTGCGCTAAGATAATGCGGAAATAGAGTAATCAAGAATCGAATGTGTCTATTCTGTTGTGTTCACTATGCATATTGCTGAGAGTGCTATACGTTGTAAACATGTGTTTGCGACTGCAGCGAAGACAAATATGACACAACTACAACTAGTAAAAAGAAACAAGATGTATGATATGACGTGAAAATAATGAGACGACAGATGACACACGCCGGTCATTCGCTACGTTATAGAGTGATACTATAGTATAACTATTAACGCTGTATATCGATAAGTGGGTGATTATTCTACATTTAATTCATATAGAATATTTTGTTGATTAAAAATTACTTTTATGCGGGTATTTCCTGAACTTGTTTGAATATTTCCCAATCTTTTAGGGGGTGATCTTTCTCTTCCTTGCAGCCTCTTTCACACAGTAGAGATGTTGCTTGACTCTCTCTGCTGAGTCGGTATGTTCATGTTAGATGCTCAACTGGTCTTACGTCCCTCGTCCCCTTTCTCTTTGTAAAATATCCCACCTATTAACATCACAGCAGATAACTTTCCTTCTCATCTCTTTCAGTAGCAAAGGAACTACCATAAACAAAGTTGTTTTTTTATTAGAGCGACCCATATGTTTAAACAAAACACCGAAAAGCTGCATCTCAGACGATGACAACAGGTTGTCTTCAAGTCTAATATAAACATACATGTTGAATCGTCCTCCTTGAAAACAAATTCCTACTAAGAAATCGTAATATCTAATCCACCGTTTTTTCTAATAATAATGTGGCGGTGTTCATCGCCAAATCGATGTCTGAGCTTGATAAGCGGTTACTGTTTGACCATATATATATATATATATATATATATATATATATATATATATATTTATATGTATGTAATCAGCCAAAAAGTAGAATTCAGTTTTATTTTTCATTTTATATGAAATCCTGTATTAAAGGCTCGAAATTCATCAAATGTCTTAAAGCCATTTTTGTAGTTTAATATTCTGTTTCATATAATTGACGTAGAAATAAATGTCGCAAGTTATAAAAAAGAAAACATTGATTAGATATTCTTTTAAGATTCAATATATCGTAAATAAAAGATGCATTTTAATATAATCGATATGTGAATAGCTAAATTTTCATTTGCATTATAATACACATTTTAAATTTTAAATGATTTTAATGAAGATTCATATATATATATATATATATATATATATATATATATATATTAATTTTTATTTTTGATTGCATATGTCAATTGACTTTACATAATAAATGGCATCGCTAAATAAAAAAACACTTTTTTCCAAAATATACAATGCTTCAATTTTATTGATGTGAGTTTGACTACGACTATCTTAATGGTATTAAACATATATCATCAAACATTTTAGTTTCGTTTCATGTCTAAATTAATAATCTTTATTTTCCTATTTAAATATGTTATTTTCGTTTTATTTACATTTTTTCAAAAAAAGTGTATGCACTTTACGAACGTCATACATCGCTTCTATTTCCTTGGTGCTCCCAATGCCTTAGATCCTGACCATGTACGGAACTAATGAAAACATTAATAAAATGTGACAATAATGTTAAACACTGACGAACTTACAAGAGAATGAAATGCTTCGCATATTGTGCATCCGCATCTGCCAAGGTAAAAATAGCTTTTCTTCACAATTGTAGATTCTAAGAACTAATGTACATGTGTTGAAACAAACTAACATGAAATGACGAACTGAATGCAGCGAAATGATTTTCAGAGAGCAGTGCTGTAAATATGTTTGAGAGTTAACTTATCTTTGTAAGTGTTTTTCTTGCGGTTCGATTACAAGATATTGAGACATAAAATGGACAGTTGTGTAGACTTACAGATCAGTCCGGAGTTTGATTGTATTAGGGAAGTCGTCGAATAGATTGAGAAATATAGATTAGTGTGTGACATCTGGATTGAAGCAACTTCATGGTATCCCTCGTCACCTAACTGTGTACCAACATCTATCTAGAGAAGATAAATATGTTTGCTGCATTTTCTGATTTACGGCGTAAGAGAAGTTTGAGATGCGTGGGTAGCGTCCGGATTAGAGTTTATGTTGTGTAGTTGGGTCATTTGCAGAAGCTGTCAGTCTTATTCGAAGGTAAAGCAAATCATGTGATGGTGAACGTATGTGTAGGGGGTTTTGACCCTGTGAAAAGCTGTCCTCCAGGGTGGGCAATCTGACCATATAAGAGATGTTGGTTTGAGCTCAAGCGTTTATGAAAGACAATGGGGAAACCGGTCGTGGTTTGGGACATCTTTTCCAAATCACTCAACCACCTGTCGACATGTTATAAATGCAAAGGCGTTAATAATTGTGCGGGAGACTGTGTACAGAAGAGGCAGACCGCTCGTCAACGCTGTTATCGTCAGAGATTTTCTGAGAAACGAAGTTAGGGTCGAGACATCAGCACCAGTCTATTTTCCAGTTAGCATGTAAACTTGGTGTTCCCTATCATTACTATAGGTACTGATAAGGCACCATGCGTGTCTCTTCTCAAAACTGGGTGCGAACATTCACTTTTGAGAGCCAAGCTAGGTCAGTGTTGGTCAGAAAAGTAAGACGGTGGTAACAAAATAGACCGGCGTTACGCAGGCTTACTGCAAGAGAATTCCACCTTTAAGATTCGTACAGAAATAAGTAACGTTGCCAAAACCAACGAGCTGGTTATGCAAAGGTAATGTCATAATTTACATATGCGATTTGGCATCGACGCCATTAAAGCATTTGGCCACGTTTACATCACGCAGTCTGGAAGGGCTGAGTTTGAGAGACACAATCCATTTGTACAGTGGTTCTTTATTGACTAAGCTCATTGTTTTGTATAATTTGACGAGATGAAGGGGTGGGGGTTTTCAACATGCAAATTATCAGCGCGTTGTTCACCAGCACAATGTATGTCAATAAAGAAAGTACATATATAGCAATATAATTCATTCTACCGTTAGGTGCTTATATGTTTATCGAATTCCGGATATAAGTCGTCATTCGTGTTTTGAATTAAAGCGTGAATACATTTACTAAGTCTAACCACATTGATGATTCGGAGACGACGAAACATCTGTCAGTGTTAGTTAAAACACGTCTTTGCAGATTTCTAGTACTCCATATTTCTCTTCATAACCATTGCAAATTATTTTGCAGGATCACAATAGCTGTTTACTAGTGATTTTTCGCTAATAACAACCATTAGTCGTATCTGAAATTTAGATGGTAATAAGCTTCCTCATTGTATCGGTACTCTCCGTACATCTACAGTGAAGGTGTGGTTAGTGCTATCTAAACGCGGTATTCAAATCGTCCTTGATCTTTCACTATCATCTTGTGTAGTATCAACATAGGCTAGCCATCATATTGGTGTGTGTGTTTGTAAATATTTTCTGGACATCTTTAATTTTATGATATTTTAACCATTCGACATTGTCTTGCTGTTTTCGTCGTCAGGTCTACGTATCTGTTCTTGTTCTTTCCCCCGTTTAAGTGTTGGTTATTATTATTATTAGTAGTAGTAGTAGTAGTAGTAGTAGTAGTAGTAGTATTATTATTAGTAGTAGTAGTAGTATTATATTAATACGATAGCGGGTATATTCGAGGGTCACGCTTAAATCAAAAGATATTCGCATGCGTGTGGCACCTAGATTTGGAAAAGCATTCAAGTGACTTAATTGTCGTGATATGTTCAAGTATTTCTATTTAGCGCAACGGTTAGCTATGTAGGATTATGACGTCGGGTTTTTTATGTCGGCCTGACTGGTTTATAGTTCGATCCCAACCAACTTCTAAGATGTGTTTCAATATCGAAGGAGGTAGGGAGGGGACGGTCGGAAAGACACATATTAAAAGTATTCTGAATTTTTTCAGTTTTTAATATGAATATACAAGTGAAATATAATCAAATTGTATTAAAACCTGTATAGGTTAGGAACAAGATAATAAGTATTAGACACATATTTCGTGTAATTTATACGGGTCCCGCTTGTTATTCTTCTTCTTCTTCTTCTTCTTCTTATTATTATTATTATTATTATTATTATTATTATTATTATTATTATTATTATTAACGACGACGACGATGATGATAATGATAGTAGTAGTAATAGTAATAATAGTAATAATAATAGTAATAATAATAATAATAAAATAATAAGCGAATTTAGCAAACTAGCCCCCAAAAAATAAAAGCACGGAAATGACTGTGTAGGGAAAGCAGTAAACCGGGAACTGTGTAAACAATTGGATTTCGAATAGGCAGACAAATGGTACAAATATAAACCAGAACCACAAAATCATCTGGAATATGAATATACAAACAGACAAACTCATACAAGCCAAAAGACCAGATGTTATAATAATAAAAAATAAGGAAAAATCTTGCAAAGCCGTCGACTTTGCCGTTCCAACAAACCACAGGGTGAAGTTCAAAGACACGGAAAAACGAACTAAATACACAGAACTAGCCAACGAACGGAAAGGAATATGGAGCATGAATAAAATCAGTATAATACCAATAATCGTAGAAGCACTAGGAACAGTCCAAAAACGATGGAAAAAAACTGAAAGAAATTGGAATCAAAGGGTTCATTGAAACTATACAAAGGACGGCAATGATAAAAAGGGCTGCAGTCTTAAGACAACACCATCAAATGCGGAAACAAACCTACATCAGCTATGAAGGGTCACATGAAATCTACAACAGGAAGAAAACAAAACCACAGAAAGAACGCCACATCACAAACTAAAGAACAGGAAATGCAAAAAGCATCACTTTATTAGCTCCACCTCAATAAATTACACTGGTCTCAGCTGACACGACACAAAAATGAACCAATGAACAGAAATAGCAAGAAACACCATAAGCCTCCTCGCCCCCACAAATAAAAACTAATATATATATATATATATGTCTATTATTCATGACAATTACTGACAAAAGTAAACGTTTTTCCTGACCAAAAACCTTCATGAAATTAGAAACTAAAAATAAAAAAATATGTTTTGCATGAAAACCTACACATGGTAAACCCCCAAACCAGCTTGACATGTTCTTGCTGTTTTAAATTATAATGATAAGAAGCTATATGCTTAATCATAAACGAACACCAGAAAATAAGTAGCCCTGTCATTGTTTTCATGTGTTTTTTATTAATATTAAAATATGAATATAAAAAGTACACTAATAGACTAAGTAGCTTTTTCCACGCAACAAATGTCACATTAATTCCGGACATTATATAAAAATAGGTACAAAATAAGTACAATTTACAATAAAGGACTGGTCAGTTTATTGAATGCTGGGGCAAAGCTCTTGCATAACCACCACAGAACAAGTTGATGAAAAGACCAAAGAAAGTAACTTCATCATCATCATCAAGATCTGGCTGTGGTGAGATGATGCAGTGGAGGCCTTTGCAATTACCACATAAGTTTGAACGGTCAATGCCATGTTTCCTGCAACTGCATCATCTTGTAGTACACCCTGAAGTACAGTTACACATAATTATAGCCAACAAATTTACAGGATCAGCTGGCAAGTCAGTCATGATTGGTTGTGATTTACCATCTGAAAGTTTCCATTCCCACTTGCCAGGTTTTAGCTGGTTTCTACATTTCTATTCCTGAATGTGGAAGTAAACTTTAAGGCTGTGGAATTTCGTAGCTGCTCTTGTTAGTGGAAATGATTTGGCCCCAACATATTTTGAGCTTTTTGCAACCTTGTCCTTGAAGCGCCTCAGTCGGAGGTGAGTTTATTTCCTTTGTGTTCATATGGTGGTGTTTTTTATGTGTTTTTCTCATATCTCTTGCAACAACTCTGTGGGTGGTTAGTGTTTGTAGTTTATGTGGGGTGGATTCCCGTATTCGGATGAGATTCCTTAAGATTTCAGCTGTGGTCATCATTGCCGTTCATTACATAGTCTCAGTCTGGCATTTAATTATAATTTTTCCCAGACAATTTTTCAGGTGTTTTGGGACTGCTTCGAGTCTTACTACGAGTATTGGTATTATATTGATTTAATTTTCCACCTTCCATTTCAGTTATTTGGCAAGGTCCGTATAATTGCTTCGTTTTCCTGTCTACTTGATCCTTACTTTGTAAACTGACGTACAGCAAAATCAAAGAGTTGGCAGCTTGCATTTTCTTTTTTTCTATACTGGCATCGATCCCTTTGCTTGAGTAAGTTTATGTGTTTGTAGCGGCATCATCTTTCAGAGGATTTTGAGATGTTCGTAGAAAAATCCTGCCCCCGGTTTGTGTAAAACAATGTGTACGTATGTTCGAATGCAGTCGTTTTCGCAGTTCCTAGTGGCCTGCCTTTCCCACGCAGTCGTGTCGGTTCTTGTATTATTTTAGAGATAGTTGGCTTCATGAACTTATTCTGTGATTTAGCGTTTGGTCTTTTTGTCAAAAGAGTTCGTATTTAATGTGTTCATTAGGTGTGTATATTGTAGCTTGCATATAGTTCGTTTTAATCTCATTTTTCTGTACAACTGTCAGTAGCAGTTCAATAACTCTGTTCCAGTGTCTTATTCGTACCCATGTCCAAGTATTTCCAGTGTTTTTTCGTATCCATGTTAAAGTGGTTTCGTGAGTGTCTACTCTTGTCATTCTTTTCAATCGTCCTAGTAGTTTTTAATCTTTGTGGTTTAGTCGCCAATTGGCTCTTGCAAATTGGCTGTTTAGAGTTTCTAACCGCTAAATCGCTATAGTTGGGAGCTAATTTGCGAAGGGGGTTTATTTATCAATATAAGAACGGTACTCTTTAGATGGAAGAGGTGTTGTTGCTCAGTGAACAAAGTGAAGTGCAGAGAGATAGATGTGGAGTTGGCAAGTGGCGGAACATCAACATTTTATTTTTCCAGAACCCTTTTTTACGGATAGACCAGAAGCTATTTCGTCGAAAATAGGCGAACGAGTAAAAGTGTAAAGGAGTAGGCGATATGGTAACGTGGCTTGATAAGCTGAATCTGGTTGTAAAGCTGCAAAAGATTAATTATGTAGCGACATTGATCCTAATGTATTTGGAGGGGAATGCGCTACCAGTCTATTTTAAAATGGGAGAAGCGAACCAGACAAGATTGAAGACGTCATTTTTAGAGTGCTTTTGAGGCTTATAACACGGTCAAAAAATTGACCTGGATCGGAGAATTGGTGGACGTATATGTGGCAGATATAAGACGGCTAGCAGGATTGGCCGGATACACGGGACGAAGTCTTGAGAAGACAATTAAAATGGCTCTCGTGTGTTGTGTTCCTGACCGCGTCTCAATGGAACTACAACGAATGACTGACATTGAAATCATGGAGATAAGGGGGATATTGAGATATGCGAGGGTGCTGGCGAAACGTCCTAGTGAACTAGGAGAAATTACAACCTCTACCGCAAATAAGCCTTGTTAAGAAGAGCAGATAGTGAGAAGACGCACATTTGTTAGAAAATGCTTTAGATGTCAGGAGTCCCACATGATGAGAGACTGTTGTGAACTAAGGCTGGTGTTATCTGTTTCCGGTGTGGAAAAGTTAGGCACATTAGTAGTGATTGCCCTTCACTTCAGGGAAACGAGTAAAGGGGTTATATTGCGCCCTGTTGTTGCCCCTTTACTTCTGAAAAGGCGTGTGAAAGTTTTCTGCCACATATAGTGTTTACTGTTAATGGAAAAGGGCAAGAGCCTTTGTTGATATCGGCTGTACAACTACACTTGTCACCACAACTTTTAGAATGGAGTCAGCAATATTAGAGCAGTAGATTTCAGAGAGGTGAAGTTTTGTGGAGAGACTGATGCTGAGATTATAGTCAGCAATATACCGCTACGACTCCGTGTAATTGTAATGGATACGTTCGTTGGAGGATCTGATGTGAAACTGGGCCAGGATGTTATCAACCGACTGGGAGGAGGTACAATTGCTAAGAGTGAGGTGAAGTTCGGCAAGCAGTATGAAACTAGAATATAAAGAAGCGTAAGCAGTAATAATGCCATCCAGCCGACAAACCCCAGGCCATGTCAGATTGAGGATGAGGACTTCCGAGCCCATTTTGATGGTGTCAAGTGGACAGTAGAGTCGCACGCTAGGAGGTGAGATAAGACAGCAGTTTGAAAATTAAGTTGAGATGTGTATGCGAAGGAATTTTCATACCATGATCAGGGATAGTTTAAGAAATTCTTCTACTCATAGCAGTGGTTCAGCCTACCAAGAAGTAAGTCAGGCCAGTATTGGACTTCCGAGAGTTGAACAAGCACGTGGCCGGCCACACAAAAGATGGAATCGACGTATATGAAGAAGTCATGAGGGAGTGGAGGTAAAGAGAGCAAGCAACCAAAATCGTCGACTTAAAATCGGCCTACCTTTAAATCCATGTGGTGAAGAAGTTATGGCAGTATCAATTGGCCGAATATAATGGTCAGATTTATTGCTTAACCAGACTACGAGTTGGAGTCTCTACCCGCTAGATGGCTCTGGTTGGGAGTCAATTTGCATAGGGGTGGATTGATGAGTATAAGAACTATATTCTTTGGATTGAAGAGGTGTTGTTGCTCAGTGAGCAAAGTGACGTGCAGAGAGAAAAGGTGCATTTGGCAGTTGGCAGTTGGTGGAGCATCAGACTTTTATTTTTCAAGAAGCTTTCTTTTATGGATAGACCAGAATATTCATACTTTTCTTTACTCGTATATTTTAAATTCCAGTTTCCCTGTATTGTTCAATTTGACGGCGTGCCTCTTGTTGTGGTGAGCAGGCTGCTATGTTCTTGGTAATATATTTTTCCGCTTCTTTTATTGTGTCTTCAACGAGGACTTCTATACATACTAATCTCATTTCCCTTTTCTCTCATTTGCACGTACGGTAGATCAGTAGCATCCATCGCGTGTAGTGGAATGTGCATAGTTATTATTTTTTAGTTTTCTGATTAAGATACCTGAGTTGTTTTTCTAGCTTATAAATGAACCAACATATCTTACTAGTTCCTTGGACAATTAAATTAAACAAACTATATACATTATTAAATAGACACACCTCAGGAAACCAGTGAACGTAGACTCTTTGTACAGAGAGATGAAACGGTGAATTACACAATAAGTAAATGCAGAACAATAGCTAAAAAAAATTCAAAAACAACACGACTGCGTGAGAACGCCGTACACAAGGAACTATGCAAACAACTGCATTTTGAACATACATACGTTGTTTATTAATATTATATAATTATGATTCTAAGTTTTTGCATGCTCTTCTAATGTAGTTTTACCAACTTTCTCTTTCATTGCAGTTGATTTGATGGTGTCTGCTTTTAGAACTTCCAAATATTGATGAGTTATATATTTGTTCACTGAGTAGCCTCATACCCTTTTGGTGTAGTTGTTCCATTTCATTTGCTGTCTTCAGTTTGTCCATTTCCATTTCTTGCGATACACGATTTTCCATTGCGAATTGTATTTGAATTCTTTGGCTGAGGATTTTCGTCGTGTTATCAGATTTTCTAGTTCCTATATGCTATTTTCAAACAACTTTTGGTCGTTTATATACATGAAGCCATTTGTTTTGTGTCTGTAAACTTCTATCCGGCATTACATTTACCGAGTATTTTTTAGTGGGATTATAGCTATGATAAACATTGATGTAGATAGAATGTATCTTTGAAATATGCTTCTCTGTATTCTTATTTCAGTGAGATGTTTCCCTCCAACTGTCAGTTCCAGTCTTCATGTTCCCATTACTTTCTAAATAAGATAATCTTGGTGGATATTTTGGACATCCAGAATCACTCAATTACACATGTTAGAGGAGTTCTGTCGTAGGCTTTTTATGTAGTCGATCCATGCCATGGCTATGTTTTTTTCTGATGTTTACTTCGTTCAGGATCGTTTCATGCATAACAGCTCATGTGTCCCTTTTTCCACTTTCTGGCATTCTTTATGTTGCCCGGTAAGTATTCCAAGATTATTACAGAAGGGGTAGATATTTTCTCTCAGACGTTCCATTAATATATCCACATTGTTTGATAAACAGGTGGTCGGCCTGTAGCTACTTGTGACTGTTCCCTTTTCAGTGTATTTTTAATTAATGTAGTCATCCTTCGATCATCCATTCTGGTATGTCTCTTTGGACGATACATCTCTTTTAGCGTTAGCCTTTTACGTAGAGTCGTAAATCTGTTATACTAGTAAGCATGTATGCTATCGTGGCCTTGTATTTTCCAGTGTGCCGTTTGTTTGAGTTTCCTTTAGCATTTCATCAGTACGTTCTGGTTTATCGCCCCCTCTTAAATGTTCTGAAGCTATTCTGTTATGTTTTTCAACGATTTGGAATTTCTAGAGTGGTCTTATTGCTTTCCCTTCAAACGTGATTTGTTTTTTTAGGGTCCGCTTGTTCTGGTCTTGCTTTTCCTTCGATTACCTTTTTCGATAACTGACTTTCATTGTTTACAAAAGTCATATTTGGTAGTATTGTCCGGATTTGTATCTGTATCGTCTCAGTCTTCCTCTTTTACTGCTCTCGTTAGTTTTAGTTCTTAATGTTTCTTATTTAGTCGTTCTTTGTGAGTACTACTTTTCTCTCTCTTCTATCCTTTTATGCTCTCTTTCATCATATGTGCCACTTTAACTTTTAATTGAAGTTTGTTTATCTTGGTTTAAAGTCTAATGTTCTATCCGAGCGTTGTTGCCCCATTCTTTTGGTGGGATGTGCTTTCTATTTTTAGCTTCATACCTACCGATTTGGTCTGCATCAATTAAATTGTTTAAGTCTGTGATAGTATACGTAGAGATGTATGGGAGGAGTTTGCTTACTTTTTAAGTTTCTAATTTTAATTTCTTCAATTCTTCATTCCTTAGGATGGGAGTGTTTTCCCCTTTATAAATCGTTGGATGTTTCCAGCTTCGAATTCTGTTTTCTCAGTTTATTCTCTTATTTCGTAATCATAATTATTATTCATATTATTATCATCCTCATTTTATATAAAATTATTATTTTTATTATTTATGATTCTTATAGAGAAGTAAATATACTTATAACTGTGCTATCTAATGTATATGCGTGTATATGATGTGTACACTCACATGTGTGTAAATGTGCCACGCCAAGAGAGAAGTCATTGTTTCTCTAAATGCTCACATAGACAATAAATAATATAAGAGAGTGGTTGAATACAAAATAGAGTTGTGTGAGTGAGATGAATAGATAGATAGCTTAGAGAGAACTATGTGATTTTATCAGTTACTTATGAATTAGGACTAATAAATAAATTGAAGCAGGTTGTTTTCATTTAAAAGTAGTAATCAATCCCAAAATATAGGTATATATATTAGCATGTATGATGTGTTATTTATGTATATCGGAATAAAATATTAGAGAAAAAACGTTGATAAACTCAGATTTAGTATAATAATAGATAGATATCGGTGGTATTTAGCCACATAGAGGATATATATTTTTCATAATATATATATATATATATATATATATATATATTATCATATTACACCCTAAACAAGGCAGGCCGCAAATGTAGACGTAAAGGGGCTACTGCGAATAAGATAGTAGGTTTTGAGTGTCCTCCTTAGTTGGAGCTGTGCATCGACATGTATGTTTGCATTAGTTTTAAACCTCTGCATGTCGATACAGTCGGGGAAACAGGGAGCACGGAGTGAGTTCCAGAGTTAATCAACACGAGGAAAGAAGCTGCTGGAGTAGAAGGCTTTCCGGAACTTGTGGACCTCCACAGTGAATAGATGGGATCTAGCTGATTGTCTAGTTGTTCTAGTGTATTTGCGTTCAGGTACACTAGAGCAGCTAGTTCATCAGACCACAATGCATTGAAGTAGTTGTAAAACAAGCACAAGGATTAAACATTGCGGCGAGAGACAGGGGCTGGAGCTTGGTAGATAGTGAGGGACCTATTAATTATGCGATTCTGTTTTTGACCTTGTCTAAGATGGAGAGACTAGTTGATGATGCACCGGCCCAGATGTTAGAACAATACTCGATACATGGCTGGAGTGTGATTTTGTAGATATACAAAATAATGTCAGATGTGAGGAGTTTACTAGCACGGTAGAGGAAGCCCACCTTATTTGCAGTGGCCTTGACAATGTGTTCAATGTATTTGTTCAAATTCATGCTTCCTGTGAATGACAGACCGAGTAGTTTGAAAGTTGAACCTTCAGGTAGGGTGTTTTTGCTATGACAATCGGTTGTCAAAAGGTGGCTTGTAGTTATTGAAGGAAAGGTGCTTTGTATTTGCGGCATTAAAAGTTAGTAAACATTTCTTTCCCCAACCCACTACAGCCTGAATATCACTTTCGAAAGATTCAGCCATTGGACATGTCAGCGTCCGTTTTTCCCAGCATTGTGTCGTCAGCAAATATACCTATCTCAGACTCGATGTTGTCGGGGAGGTCATTTATGAAGATCATGAACAATAAAGGTTCAAGGATAGATCCCTGGAGTACACCAGCATGTATGTCATGTTGCTTAGATCATCGCTATCGAGGAGAACCTGAATCCTTCTTTTGGATCTAATTATATTAAATATTCATCTACTAATACTATATGAGTGAATATTTCGGAAGAGTCCCTTATGGCATACGTTGTCGAAGGCGCTACTACTCGACTAGTAAAATGTGGACGAATGTGTATTAATATTCTTAAATATAAACCTGGCAAAGTACAGGACAAGTTGTATAAACTCATAAAATATTCAAGCTAGAATCGGGATTTTAATAATTATATGTACAATAAAATCACACTTAATCATAAGGTAGCTAAAATGACGATATATTCAAAGGTGTGTCTTAGCTCTTTCCTTTAGTATTGGTATCTTGATTAACACAAGAATCACATAAATACTCGTAAACATTGTTTCTTTAATTATACAGTAGATTTTGTGTAAATAGGCAGCTCAAGTAAATAGAAATATGATTCATTAGGTAAATTAACATGTTAGACTAACCGATTTTGAAGTTTTTGAAAAATGTTGTCACTTGTGAGAAATGCAAATATTACTACGATTAATAACGGTTACAGGAAAATAGAAGTTGGAACAAAATGGTGCTGACAGTTAGAGAAGGTTTTCTATTAGGAAGAGTTGAATATAATCAATTATGTAAAAGTTTGGTTTTATTTTATGCTCAAGTAAAATAAACAACACATGTGCTTTGCATATAACATAAACAATCTAAATTTCCTGACCTGTGCAGTATGGATACTTTGTTAAATACAGGCAGATTTAGTAGCTCAGAAGAGTCAGCTACAGAATCCAATCCACTCGAGGTAATGTAGTAAAGAGCAGCGCTCATGGATTCTTTACATTTTTATTGATGCTTTAAGCAAAGTAAGCCTTATATAATGAATCATATCATTCACTATTGTTTATTATTCTGTTTACATTGCTAATTTTACTCTCTATTTAATTCTTACAATCTCAATTCTAGCTTCAATATTTTAAGAGTTCATTTATATTTAATAATAGTATAGACATGGGTCCGCATTTTTCAGTCTAATACGTTTTTTCAAGGTATTATAATTTAAAAAGGAAAAAATAATGAGACCCCAAAGCATCAATGACCAAGTTTATCTTAGGTCATCTAGATTTAGAGTGTGTGGAAATATCAGTAACAATTGCTAATTGAGTTGAACTAATAATAATTATGACATCTCAAAATTAATGAACTAGACTTGCATCTATTATTTCTTATCCGGTGAAAAATGATTGATTGAATTAATTCATTCATTCATATTAATACATTCAGAGAAAATTAGAGTAAGTTTCAGAAGAAAAACATAATAAATTTAAATTTCTGAGTTTCAAATAAGTTCGAAAAAGTTTTAATTATTTCTAAATAATTTAAAATAGCATCAGTAATTTTGCCTTCAGTATAAATTCTATTTCAGGATTGTAATTTTCATAATAAAGTAAAATAAGATAAAATTATGTGTTATATTAGGATTTGAAATATTCAATAAATTGATAAAAACTTTTATCTTTAGAATAAGTTTCGAATAATAAATATTAATTTCAATTTCTAGGTTTCAAGTACGTTAAAAAAATTGTAAATTATTTTTGAAAAAAATTAAAATAAGTTTAAAAAATAAGTTAATTATTTCAAAATCAATTATTAATTTAAAAATAAGATTTAATTTTAAGCGTTTCTATTAAGTTAAAAAAATATTAAAAATATAAATACATTCTATATCTTAAGAATCATTCTTCAAATTCCAGAATAAATTCTAATATTTTTTATTTCAGTAAAATTATATTATTATTTACTTCAGTATAAATATTATTTCTGGAATAAATTTTAAAATATATTTTTAATTTCAAGTTTACATTTGCCATGAATAATACAACAACATTAAGTAATTTTGGAGGGCATTTACTGTGTTTTAATTTGATAATGTTATCACTAAATGCATCTCAATTTTCAGTGTTATTTTGGACGAAACACGTATAATGACTGGCCATATATGATGTTCCCGCATAAAAAATGGCAACCTTTAAATTAAAATTACTTCGATATATTTACTGCTTTTTAGAACTGAAGCTCATAATATCCCAATTAATTATTCGTTATCCTTCATTATTAATCAAACATCTATTAATTGAGATGACTAGATATTTGAAATAATTAGTGAATTCAATTTTTGGCGTTAACTAATGCTCAGGATTATCTGAACAACTATCACTGTATTTTATAAAATTAGTTGTTGTTGAAACCAAATATTAAAAGTGCTGTGTACAACTAATAGGAGTTAATATAAAATCTTCTTTTATTTCAAAAGTGAACAAAATAATCGAAAGCTTATGGATGCTCCTCTAGTGTACAAAAGAATCGAAAGTTCAGAGACACGCCTATGTTTTACAACATAGTATAAAGTTTAATTGAAAGTTTCCGGACGCGCCTTTTGTGTAAAAAAGAATCGAAAGTTAAGAAATGCGTCTCTGTTGTACAAAAGAATCGAAACTATTTCGAAAATTCCGAAGGCGCCTCTAGTATACACAAGAATCGAAAGTTTATTGATGCGCCTCTGGTGTATAAAATAATCGAAAAGTTACAGACGCGTCTCTGGTACACAAACAGAATCGAACGGTTACAGACGCGTCTCTGGTGCATAAAAATAATCGAAAGGTAAAAGACGCGCATCTGTTGTAAAAAAGAATTGAAATTAATCGGAAACGCTTCTGGTGTACAAATAGAATCAAAAGTGTCTGCAAAGTTTCTGTACGCGCCTCTGGTGTACCAAACAATCGAAAGTTAACATGTTCAACATAGTTTATAGCCAATTGTTCATCATTAATAAAGATCATTTGCAATTTTGCATCTCTTGTCTTTGTTACTTCTGAAAGTGAAGGTTTAGTTTTCAATTTGGCCCTTTTGGGGCTTATTCCTTGAAGATGTTGGCTTACCAAAATCAATTATTACTTTTTAAATTGTGTCCACTAACAGGAACACACTTCATGTGCTATCACCCCAATCTTTTTTAATACAAACATATTCAAGTCAGCTAACCGACTTCTATCTGTCTATAAATTATATTTATAATTTAAAAAGTTATGTTGAGTTAAAGAGCATGAAGAGCGTTACTCAATAGAGATTTTGTCAGTTTAAGCTGGCCAGTCCTCCCATATCTTAAACCTCTTTCGATATATCTATATTTTTAGATTCCTTGCGCTGTTGTTACATTTTTGGTACAAACAAAATCAAGATTTGTTTTTTAAAAAATAGCCATGGTGATTTAAAGTCAATGGGAGAAGGGCGTTTACCTACACATTGATTATCACACATAGTTTAAATCACTTTTTTTTACTGGACCAAATTTTAATTTCTTTATGTGCAAAAAAGGCTTGGGACAAGTCAATTCTAATGCAATAAACTGCATCAAGTTTGGATGAAAACTGACTTACTGACAAGCCTAAGAATCGGTCATGATTGTGTAAATGACCGTAAGCGTATTATTGGCACACTGTTTTGTGTGAATGATATTTATATATATATATATATATATATATATATATATATATATATATATAATTTCAGATATTTGCATATAGTTTATATATCTGTTTAATTTACTAAATCTATGCAAGGTAAAATTATAAGATAATATAGCCTGCAATCTTAGTATGTTTTGAATCTGAATAAAAATAACAAATATGATTGATTGACTATGTTAAATCATTGTTTCCGTTTGAGGAACTACGATATATTGTAATTGTTTATATGCATGTCTGTTTAGGAATTTTTTCCGGGTGTGATCATTGGTCTTCTGAAGAGCTGCATAAATGAAAGATCCTGGTAATTACATGATTACTTACGGTTGTTTATTTGTGCGCGAAACAGTCGTCAGGTTACACTGAACTTCTTTTTAAATTTCGGTAAACAACAATAGATTAAGATATTATCATTGGAACTAAACATAATATTATATATATATATATATATATATATATATATATATATATATATATATATATATATATATATATATATATAGCATAATATAAAATGAAATAATAAAATAAGGTGCGAATCAAATTTTATGAAAATTCAAAATTCAGGCAATGTATCCCAACGTATTTAACTCATGAGTTTTCAAAGATAATTCTTCTCCTCAGAGGACCATTACCGCAGTGACGTTACTGCAGGTGATAAAATTACACTTTGAAAATATATAAAAAATATATACAAAAATACATAAGAGTACATAACACATCAAATATATCAAGCCAAAAACATACTTATTTGTTAAAGTTATAAAATCCATCCAAGTCATACACATTAAAATTATGTTTTAATTTGTATATATCTTTATATATTTTCAAAGTGTAATTTTATCACCTGCAGTAACGTCACTTCGGTAATGGTCTTCTGAGGAGAAGAATTATCTTTGAAAACTCATGAGTCAAGGACGTTGAGATACTTTGTTTGAATTTTGAATTCTAAAAAAATTTGATTCGCACCTTATTTTATTATTTCATTTTATATTATGCTATTAATGCTCTATCCGATATCTTGAGCTCCAGTCGTTATCCGGATGTTTCACTAATTAAAATATATTAGTTACATCTGATATCTTTTGATGGATTAACTTCATATATATATATATATATATATATATATATACACGGGGTTTTACGTCGAATAGTGAAAAATTGAAAATATTTGAGTATTTGAAGCACGACAATTCTAATCGTGGATTCATAATGACATGTCATATTCGTTCAACCAAAAGCTGATAAGCGAGCAGTGGCATTTAAGTTTAAGAGAATTCTTATTCAAATCAAGTGAGTGATGCACCAGGGATTTTCTTTGTGCTTGATGAACAAATGAAGAGAAGAAGCATTTGACACGAAACATTTTAAAGACGCAGAACCGTTCCAGAATGTATGTGAAACCTCATCAATACCGACCTTACCAAGTTAGACGCCAACATGACGTAATTCTACAACGATCAATAATTGAAGTATGAATACAAAATGCAATCTTGGAGACACCGATCTCCCAACACAATACATCAAGAAACGAAGCGAGCAATGCAATTTCTTTGCAGCCAATCATAGTAACTATAGTTTCATAAGCTGATCAACTTTAGTATATATATATATATATATATATATATATATATATATATATATATATATATATATATATATATATATATACTAGCAAAACCTCCCCGCCCTTCGCGAAGCTATAAATTAAACTATATCCGTTTTGGCAGAAAAACAAAAATAATTTTAACTCAATAAACAGTGTCCTGGTGTTATTTGATATATTACAATGCTGAGGAAAGTTACTGTGTATGATCATAGTATTATTAATTAGTAAAATTGAAAACAAGACATGTTAACAGTTTTATCGCTTTGAGGGAAAACAATTTGGGACGACGCGATAGGAAAACATAATTTTTAATCTTGAGAAACTAAACGAAGCAAAGCCGTGGTGATTATAAATATATATTATTTTAATAAAAAAAATGTTTATTTAGATATAAAGAACAATTTAGTGCGTATGCTTACACATATTCTTTCATAAACACCCAAATTGAAATCTAGATTTTACTTTCTTTGGAGATTACCCGTGACCCACCCTGGAGAACTTGGTGTACTGATAAACAAAACAATTATTTTAGAATTTAGACTTGGGATATCAAATTCGTATATAAAGTAAATGTAAAACAATCCCCTATTTTCGGCTTATTCTATTTTTTGGGGAGAAT
>OY744527.1:132964509-133014509 GCA_963556195.1 Sepiola atlantica | reverse complement strand
TACGTAGAATGTATAAATGTAAAACGTATTATATCGAATTAATTATCAGAGGTGTTAAATATTGAGTGAGTATATTCTTTTTAGTTGGGAATAGCAGGTAATGGGGTTCAGTCGAAGTCCGCTCATATACTCTGAAGTCAGCTTGATCTACTGTGGGAATTAATAGAAACAGGTGCGCCGTAACGTGGAAAAGAGACAGTGATGGAGAGAAGTAGTCAGTTCGGTTGGAAGTTTTAAACAATGAGGCGTAAGAAGAAATAACTTAAGAATCGATTATAAAAAAGGTGGCATGCGCAAGAAATCTGTGGGCCTGATTTGTTACCGCGCCGCAACCAGAGAAAGAACTTAATGTCAACAACTTCATAAAATTGTCCTTCTCCAAATAAGGAATATAATGATTTTCTATATGTTTTTGTGCTACTTCGATTGTAGAGTAAAACATCACACCATGGAGAGGTAGTCATCATGATTCGATGTGAGAAGATGTTAAATGAAGTGCCATCAGTCTTGCAAAACCGCTGAAGTTTAGCGTTAAGGACACGAGGAATTATTTAAGTGTAATGTGATGATAAGTTGGTTTGCATTTTTTAACTAACATATGTGTTATTTAATACAAACATTATACTTCTCTAGGAATTAAGGTAATGCAACAGAGTGCAAAGACATTGCTCGGGAACAAGGACACTTATTACCTTTATTTGTCAGCTCACATTGCATGCATTGTCCTAATTTGTATTCAGAAATGGGGTGTAAGTACAGTGACACGAATTGTATTCCATTTCGGTAAATTCACAGTCTTTTACACTTCGATGAACATCCAGCGTTTCCCGAAACCTAATGAGAACTCTTGTACACTCCTTATCGAATTCCAGATCTCTTTACGAACATTTTGATTCTGATGTGTTAATGTCTATATTTTTCAAAGTGCTCAATCCGAAATACATCTATATATTATAATTATTTATGCATATATGTTCTATCCTAATTTAATTGAATATCTGTTTTGATCAGAAAATGTTTCTTTATATTTTCAAATTATTGCAAACAAGTAATACGGTGTTTACTGATTTGTATACTCTGATGAAGAGTAGATATTAAAAAATCCATGGATTAAAGAAACATTTATTATTCGTTTTTTTATTCCTATATTTGAATATTTGATGACTCAATAAATATTGGAATGTATTATATTTTTATTTTCATTATTCAATTTCTTTTTATTAATATTTCTAGTATACAGAGCAGTGTTATATCACGATAGGTTCTAAGATAAATATATCATAGTTATCTTTAATTTATATATATATATATATATATATAGAGAGAGAGAGAGAGAGAGATAGATAGATAAATAGATAGAGAGAGAGAGAGAGAAAATATATACATAGAGAGAAAGACGGAATAAAAGAGCCCATACAAAACCTTATTCTGAAACGCACAGTTATTTATTTATTTTCTCATTATGACCAACTAAGAGTCAGTTTTCTTTCAAACTGCGGCTTTTCAAAACGAATTATATTTTCATCATTTAACTATGACAATTGACTCTAACTTTAACCTCTATAAATGGCCCTAATAATATATGCCAGAACTAACTGCTGCTTTATCTAATTCGCTATTTCACCCGAAGACCCCTCAGCATCGATTATATATATATATATATATATATATATATATATATATATATATATATATATATATATATATTTAGGACAAGTTACGTTTTTTAGAACAAGTTACTTCCGACGGGTTACGCAGACTATTTTTGCAAGGCAAGAGTGCTCCTCTTTTAGGGGAACTGGCTTGATGTTTCCCCCTACCTTTCACACCTTGTAGCACATATAGTCGCAATGGGAAAAAATTAAATACCGTTGCAACAACTCCAGCCCGTTTTTTAGTATCTCATGAACTTCGTTTGATTGAGGACTTCGGGATGTGGTAATACCAGTCGAGGATTTGTTCTCGACAATCAGTTCGACAGGAACTCGGTCATTTCGATGGCCTTTTATTTGTCGGGCTGATGTATTTATCCTGGGTTGTCCTAGGAAGTGCACCCTCCCAGGCCCTGCCCCCCCCCACCGTTTTGGGGATAGAGTCATGTTATTTCTTACTGCCTGGGGCGCCCTGATCGCGGGAACGCCGACAGGGCTGCCCAAGCTATTTTGATTGGCCAGAGTGTTCCTCCTTTTGGGGCGATGGTATGCCGCTCCCCCACATTCCCGATCTTGTGTCACATATTGCTGTCGTGGGAAGCAATCAAATACTGTTGTCGACAACCCCCAGCCCGTAAGTCTCTCATCAACTTCGGTTGATTGAGAACTTCGGGATGGGGTAATACCAGTCGAGGATTTGTTATCGACTATCAGTCTAGTAGGAACTAGGCTATTTCGATGGCTTTTTATCTGGCAGGCTGAGATATTGGTCCTGGGCTGTCCTAGGAGGTGCACGCTCACAAGCCGTGTCTCTACCTTTTTGGAGCGGAGTAATTTTATTTCTTACTGGCTAAGGCGCCCTGACCGGGGAATCCCTGTCGGCATTCCCAGGCTATTTGTTGATTAGCCACAGCGCTTGTCCTTTATAGACGCATGCTTGCCGCTCCCCTACTTTTCGACCTTGTGTCACATATTTTTGCGACGTGGAGGAAATATCAGTATACAACCCCAGTCTACACTGGCAGTCAGGACTAACCGTCCACATCTCTTGTTTGTTTCTTGCATATAGTTTTCTCCATTATATTTATTTTATCTACACCCCGTGTCCGTGTTCTTATATCGACCCCTAAATAAGGCCATAACACTAACCATATATATATATATATATATATATATATATATATATATATATATATATATATATATATATATATATATAAGATTCGTTTCGACAAGTATAAAAGTACGCGTTTCTAACCGTTTGAGTTCAGTTAACAGCCAATAAATTGGACCCTACATCTCGCACCAGCCTAATCAAAAAGCTCAACAATAAGAATATTCCTCATACTTTGAATCAGCTTATCCTGAAAAATAGCAACATGTTAAAGTCTGAATCTAGAACATGTGCCCTCTTCTCACATGAAGCAGCTATGATCATGAAATCAAAGACCCCGCTGTTTAACATCAAAGATAGAAATAATAGACACATGTAGGCATGAAAGAAGGTACAAATATGAAGAGATTGTAAGACAAAATAATAGAGCCCCACCCACGATTCCTACAATTATTAAAATGTCCCTCCTCATACCCCACACTCACGTTATTTACTACTTTAGTATCTTTGTAAAAAATGCTTATTCTTTTCGCGTTCACTTTATTAATAATTTAATATGAATATTTAAGCCAATATTAAGCATGCATGGTTAAAAACTAGTTCTTACCTTCACGTTATCCTTATTTTTCAAACTTATTTTCTATTTCATAACTACAGATAGACCCGTTGAGTCATTGTTTATCATACTATGCTTCTCACTGTTCTTTCTTCATTGAAACTTTAAGTATAACATTTATAAAATTGGATATTAAATAAAATAAATACTAATTAAAAAATGAAAATTACAAAGAATTATCTACATGAAAAGAAAAATCTTTTAAAAGATTATTTTAAAATTAAATCTTGATGAGATCACAGTGTTATAATTCTGATATGGTTTTCAGCCACAATTTAATCAACCTATGATATTTTAAGTACTTGATTTCTTCCGACTTACGCATTGTTTTATACTCCATAAACGTGTATCATCCTTGTTATTTCTTTATTAACACTCCATACATAATCTGGGTCCATATACTTAGGGTGAAAGAATATCCTTTTTGATTATCATATACAACCAACTATTACTTAAATATTCCTCTTGCAATAGCTACATTGTCCTATAGTAAAGCGCTCACACAAGTTAGAGATTAACTACACCATTCTATGACTAAAGATAATTTGATTTATAATTAGCATTAAAGTTATGTAATACTATGGATTTTTGAGAACAGAATAAAATATCATGGTTTAGTCTCAAAGTGAATTTCTAAGCAGCTTACAGAGTTGATTATTCTTCAATCTTTATTTTTTTAGTTTTGATTATTTCAGAGTTTCGTTTTCGTTTTCCCTTTTTTGTAGATTCGCTTTTTTAACTGAATAATCTTCTAAGTTATTATTTACTTCCGGATTAGTTATCTTTCAATGGATAGCTGATTCATCGCAATACAGAAATTAACTTTAATTTATTACCATTTATCGCTAACATAGGAAGCTATTACAAGCATATTCATACGTTGATTATCTAGATTTTTACCTGTATCGTTTTTCCTTATAGTAAACATACACCGAAATCTGTTCCCTCTGTTTACCATTTGTAATATCATATAAGTGTGGAACTTGAACTCTACACAAAATAAACATGCAATAAGTTTTATGGTTTTTAAAGAGTGTTTGTGTCATATGAAATCTAAAAACTCTAAAAAAAACTTTTTGAGGTTTTTTCAATCACTTTTAAAATGTTCTCACAAATTAGTTAAGTAATAATTTCATAAGAAATAGACGTCTTAACCCTCTGATAAGAATGAATTCCTTTTTCAACGTTTAGATTAAAGGAAAACTGATTGTTAGTGTACCATACTAAGAAAATAAAAAATATAACTGTTTAATTTTCAATTATATGTTTGCGTTTGCTTTTATATTTCGTCTGTTAATGCTCTATTGAAAATATTGAAAATCTACTACTATATTAAAAAGTAATATCCTATAACTAGATACTATCCGTAAAGGTACCCCTTAAAATATAATAATCAATTTTCCTGACAACTTTTAAATATATATATATATATATATATATATATATATATATATATAAAAGGTATAATTAAACATACGAATTATGTTATTTTTAACAATATTTGCATATATGTGTACATATACATATATATAGGTATATATATATAAATATGGCCTTTTAAAAGTTCGCGTGACATGTATATTTATGTGCAGTGTAGAGTGTGTTCCAATCCTGAAATACAGTTATATATATATATATATATATATATATATATATATATATATATATATATATATATATATATATATATATATATATATATATATATATATATATATATATATATATGTGTGTGTGTGTGTGTGTGTGTATGGAAATTATAACTAAAAGGTAAAATTTTAGAGAGTTGGACCCATTGTGAAATAAGGAAAGCTCAATATACTGGATACAGCAAAAATCTGGTAAGTCAATGAAAATTGATTAGACCTGCCAATGGAAGCAAATCAATATCTGAAGTTGTTCAAAACAAGGAGCAGTTTAGTTTATAAAAAAACATTTATTTTTCTTTTCTTTCATTCCTAAAACCAGGATATCAAAAATTAACATCTTATTATCAGAGGAAAATTATTATTGATAAGTTGACAGAAGAGGACAGTCAAAGTTCTAAATTTGAAAGAGTTTTATAAAAATATTTTAAAGTTCAAACGGGTATGAAAATCACCAATAACGAAATCTAAAAAAGCGTGAGGCTCAGAAATATTGATAAATCCAGAGGAATCTGTATAAAAATCGAACGACGACGATTCCACCTAGGTCTGTTGTCCTCGGTGAAAGGATCTAATAAGATTTGCCATACAAGGAATACAATATTCTTCCTGTCTTCAGTTAAGCGTATTCCAAGGCAAAAACAACGACAAAATCTCAGTGGAGTCAAAGCGAACTGTTGCAATGTATAAGCATTACTTGGGAATTGTGAGATAGCATAAAGAATGGAAGAGAAAAAGGAAGGGAAGAGAAAAACAACGCTAGACAAAATATAGAGACAGAAGAAAGGGTAAGAACAAAAGAAGAAAAGAAAAAAAGGAAAAAAAGAGAAAAAGAAAAGCGAGTGAAAAAAGGGTGCAATCCGGCAGGTGGGGGGAGGGGTTGAGGGATTAAAATCAAAATGATATTATGGCAGAAAAAAGGGGGCGGATAATTAAAGTAGAGATAAAAAATAATAAAAATAAATTCCAAGGTGGCCGAAACAAAAATGTCTGGTCAGCATAGTGAAATTATGTTCCCGTGCGGAATGTTAGTAGATTAAATACAGATAAGAAACAAAAACTGGTTTTAAGGAGGATTTGGCTGAGATAATTTTGGATAGAGAAAGAATATAGGTACAAGGGTATTTTATGAGGGTTGAGAAAAATGAAAAGGAAGGAAGTAGAACTGTTGTCGCTAATAAGGTTAATTAAAACAAGAAATGTGAAATGTCAGTCTTATTATACTTCTTAAGTTCTGAGTAAATTTCTTTATGAGGTAAAAGGGGTGCTAAGGGATTTTGAATCAATTGTCAATCTATGAATAAATCGACAATGTAGGTGGTAAAAAATAGGGAACGAATGGGGGTGTAACCCAGATGCAAAACTGCTTCGACTAATGAATAATAAATTTAAAAAATAAAAAATAAATAGTGAAAAACAAAGAATAGATAATAGAATTCAAAGATGGGGGTAGATAGGTATATAGTTGCAATGCTGCCCCCACCCGCTCGCGGTAGTGAACTACTGCTCCTTACATCATTGAACATCCACCGTAATCTGACATGAATTGTGAATAAAGTACATGTAAACAACCACTTGGACAAAGCCGCACATACACACACAAATGCACAATAGAAAAACAATTGATTCAAAATCCCTTAGCTACCTTTTTACGTCATAAAGAAATTTACTCAGACCGTAAGAATTATAATAAGACTGACATTTCACATTTCTTGTTTTAATTAACCTTATTAGCGACAACAGTTCTTCCTTCTTTTTCATTTTTCACACCCCTCATAAAATACCCCTGTCCCTCTATTCTTCCACCATCCAAAATTATCTCAGCAAAATCCTCCTTAAAAGCCAGTTTTGTTCTTTATCTATATTTAATCTACTTACATTCCCCACGAGAACATAATTTCACTGTGCTGACCAGACATTTTTGTTTCGACCACCTTGGAATTTATTTTTATGATTTTTTATCTTTACTTTTATCTTCCGCCCCCTTTTTTCTGCCTAAATATCATTTTGATTTTAATCCCTTAACCTCTCCCCCCACCTGTCGGATTGCACTCTTTTTTCACTCGCTTTTTTTTCTCTTTTTTTCTTTTCTTTTCTGTTCTTCTTTTGTTCCTACCCTCTCTTCTGTCTCTATATTTTGTCTAGCGTTATTTTTTCTGTTCCCTTCCTTTTTCTCTTCTCTTCTTTATGCTATCCCACAATTCCCAAGTTATTTTTATACATTGCAACAGTTCGCTTTGACTCCATTGAGATTTTGTCGTTGTTTTTGCCTTGGAATACGCTTAACTGAAGACAGGAAGAATATTGTTTTCCTTAACACGGCCAATCTTATTTGATCCTTTCTCCGAGGTCAACAGACCTAGGTGGAATCGTCGTCGTTCGATTTTTATAAAGATTCCTCTGGATTTACCAATATTTCTGAGCCCCACACTTTTTTGGATTTCGTTATTGGTGATTTTCATACCCGTTTGAACTTTAAAATATTTTTATAAAACTCTTTCAAATTTAGAACTTGACTGTCCTCTTCTGTCAACTTTGAAAAGCCTGGTTTAAGGAATGAAAGAGAAGAAAAATAAATGTTTTTATTAACTAAACTGCTCCTTGTTTTGAACAACTGAAGATATTGATTTGCGTCCATTTACAGGTCTAATCAATTTTCATTGACTTACCATATATATATACATATATATATATATATATATATATATATATATATATATATTCACCACGAATCTAAACCACTTTACTACAAATATTTAGATATTAAAACCCCTTTTGCCCTCAATTTAATTTCAAACCATCTACACTGCCTGCACAATACTACATTTCACCTATTTTTCGCCAAAATTAATATCACTTTTCGCTTTCCCTTTCTTTTCCTTGTCCTCTACCTCATTGTCATATTTACAGCACATTTCAACACTTTCCTCCATACTTATGTATATTCACACGCTCCTCACATAGCCAGATGGCCAATACTCCTATCCTCCATAAATTTCACACCTAACAAAATCTCTCCTCTCCCCCTAACCAATCTCACCCTTTCGACTACTTTTTTCACACCCTTACCCACTATCCCGCCTACTTTTAAATCATCTTCTTTTTTTCAAATCTTTTTCTAAAACTATGATACCACCTACACACCAAATACATAGAGCAACCCCTTCCCTCCTCTTTCCCCAGCCCCTCAAAATCCATGCTATACGTCACCACGACAAAAACCTAAGAACCCCCTACCCCTCTCTCCCACCTTGACAAATTCACTAATACCCCCACCTTCCTTTTTTTAACTTACAGCCATCCACATTCATTTCACTCTTTGCCACCGACTTCTCTTAGCCCGGACATTGGTCCTACGCTCCCAGTAGTGGCTACTCTTTCTTTTCATCAACCCATCATGTCAACCAATATTTTTATGTAGTTGCGTGACATTTCTCTTAAAATTATCATCCAGAGGAAGTCTTACAAATAAAGACGAGACGTTGATGAATACATAAATAAAACATATTTTGTTTTTTTTGTTTTTTATTTCCCATTACGTCGTATTATTCTCATCCTTTTTTTTCTCATATATATATATATATATATATATATATATATATATATATATATATATATATATATATAAGAATATTAATTTCGATGGGTACGTAGATATATATTTAGACAATGACAACGGAGTATGTGTATGGATAATATGTGAAGGAAAATGCAAATAAATACTATTACCTCTGCTGCTACCGCTAAAACTTTAATTTAATCAACTCAATGTTATGGTGACATTTATATTGCACGAACAGAACGCATAACATAGAAACAAATAAACAGATATATTCATATCTTCTGCAGAATCCTATTGAAACTGAAAATATATGAACAGCAAACTCTTAGAAAATAAATCAAATATTTAATTTTAAATCCCGTCTTTATTCGCTGGGTCTCTATACCTAACTGATCACAGAAATATTAAAGATAATACATGTGGTTGGTAACGGAATGCTGCTTTACATTTTAGCAGCTAATTAGAACTTACGGCTGCTGCTGCTTACAACCAAATATAAACACATATTTACGAAATTATTTTGCTGTTATAATATACCTTCACCGTCTTCCCTCCTTCTTTTTTACTCGTTTTCTCTCTATCTATCTTGGCAGCCTACATCTTTCAGTATGTCCCCTTTATTCTATCTCTTTCATTCTGATGTTATAATAGACCTGATTTCTGTTCTCCTGTCCTCTTTATTTAACCGTCTCTATCTTCTGTCCTTTTCCATATCCTTCCTCCCATCACTTTCTCATTTTCTCTCTCCTTTTAATTATTTATAAATCATTCTATCTCCTTTACCACCTCACTGCACGATGATAAGAAAGTAAGCAACATAACATACGACTTCCACGAAGTATATATATATATATATAAATATATGTATCTATCTATCTATCTATCTATCTACCTTGCTATATTTTCATAGCTTAGTACCTTGCACTAATCACGTATTGAGCATTGTTGAAGTAAATACTGAAAATCAATACATTGAATTATTACATCTGAATATGACATTTTATATGTGCATATGTAATAATAAATAAATAAATTATATATATATATATATATATATATATATATATATATATATATATATAGTACATGTATTGTATTGATATCTGTTTATTTATGTGTACTTATGTACTTATTAAATCTGTTTATATGTGTGTATTTTACTGATATATAAGATAAATGTGTTTGTAGGATTTGGGGATTCAAATAGGGTTTAAAAGTAGCCATGGCTAAGAGGGCAATAAAAAACAGAGATGGTTAGGTCGTAAAAAGGCTGAAGAACGGGCAACAAGTAAAATAGGTAATCCGATAACAATTCATAAGAAATAGAAATAGAGAATAACCAATCCCAAACAAGGATTTATTCTGAAAACATCTACAAACCCATCTCATTACTCTGAATCCTTGGTCTGATGAGGTTGACTCTCTGCGAAGAGTGGAACCGAAACATGCATGCACATATGTAACCAATAATGTTTGCATAAATAAAAATAAATAAGGTATACGTAAACAGACGAATTCTGTTATTTTAAATAATGTTTGCATGTATGAGAAATGCTGCCTAAATACACATAATTCATATATATATGTATATATATATATATATATATATATATATATATATATATTTCTTCTATTATATAAAGGGCACTTGTCTGTATGTTTGTCTGTCTGTCAGTTTGTATGTCCAGATACTCCTCCGAGAGTACCCAACAAACAGTCACACGGTTGACATCATTATGACCGGCCATCCACGGCGTGTGTAATATCTCAGAACCGGAAAAAAATGGATTCTTCGGGGGTCAACTGAGCACTTTTCTCCAATGGGGGGTGCCTTTTTCCTCGATTTTCAACGTTGTTTAGTACTAATTTGAGAAAAAAACAATGACATCATGTATAATTTGAGAAATATGCAAAGTCACGATTTTAACAGGAAATGATGTCAGAGGAAAAGAGTGTAAGGAATAACACTTCTTTCCTTCTCACTCCCACCCTTTCTACCTTCCATTCTTAATTAATATTCCTTCCTCCCTACGCACGTTCTGTTGTCATGAGAGCATCCTCCTTTTTGAGAGGTATGGAGATAGTGTAGTATCTGTTGAGGGGAGAGTGTCATAGTGAAGCAAGGATTTCTTTATTACAAACGGCACTTTTTGAACACGAGTTTATAGTGAAGCAAGGGTTGCTTAATCAATAACGGCACTTTTTAAAGATGATTTCATAGTGAAGCAAGGGTTGCTTAATTTTAACGGCACTTTGTTGAACACGAGTCCATAGTGAAACAAAAGTTGCTTAATCCATAACGGCACTTTTTTTTAACATGAGTCCATAGTGAAGCAAGGGTTTCTTAACTCCTACGGCACTTTTTTGAACATGCGTTTATAGTGAAGCAAGTGTTGCTTAACACTAACGGAACTTTTTATAACATGAGTTTATAGTGAAGCAAGTGTTGTTTAATCAATAACGGCACTTTTTAACATAGTTTATAGTGAAGCAAGGGCTTCTTAATCCATACCTGCACTTTTTTAAACACGAGTTTATAGTGAAGCAAGGGTTGCTTAATCCTAACCGCATTTCTTCTGTTGAACTGCTACCATCCTCGCAAGTATAACCTCCTCCTTTTTTAGAGTTGTGAAGTTAGTGTAGTATCAGTAAAATTAATGTAATAAATAATTATGCTCTCCCATTGTTTTCACTAATATTTGAATACATATTAAATAACGCTAAATAAGTAAAGTAAGAAGAGAACTAATTATGCTCCGCCATTGTTTTCACTAATATTTGTATACATATTAAATAACGTCTCAATAAGAATAGTAATGAGGGAAAAAATTATGCTCCACCATTGTGTTCACACTTATCTGTATACTTATTAAATAACGTCTCAATAAGTAAAGTAAGAAGAGAAATAATTATGCTCCACCACTGTTTTCACTAATATTTGTATACATATTAAATAACGTCTCAATAAGTAAAGTAAAAAGAAAAATAATTATGCTCCGCCATTGTTTTCAATAATATTTATATACATGTTAAATAACGTCTCAATAAGTAAAGAAAGAAGAGAAATAATTATGCTCCGCCATTGTTTTCACTAATATTTGTATACATGTTAAATAACATTTTTTTGTTTTGAACTCAAAGTATTTCTCAGGGTTGGGGGAGCGTGAAACATCAGTTGGGATGGGGGGGGCTAGAGAGATTGAGGGGTCAGGCCGAACTTTTTAGGGGTCAGGCCAACTTTTTTTCTTTTTTTTGTTTTGAACTCAAAATATTTCTCAGTGTTGGGGGAGAGTGAAAAAACGTTGGGGGAGCTGGAGAGATTAGGGGGTCGGGGAAAATTTTATGGGTCGGGCAAACTTTCTAGGGGTCGGGCCAAATTTTCTTATTATTTATTTTTTTAACTAAACATATTTCTCAGGGTTGGGAGAGAGTAAAAACAAAAGTTGGGGGTCTGGAGAGATTCGGGCTCGGGAAATTGTTGGGGGTCAGGACCAACTTTTTAGGGGTCGAGCCAAATCTTTTAATTTTTTTTTTTTTTTAACTAAAAATATTTCTCATGGTTGAGGGAGAGTACAAAAAAGTTGGCGTGGGCTGGAGAGATTGGGGGGTCGGGGAAATTATTAGGGGTCGAGACAAACTTTTTAGGGGTCGTGCCAAATTTTTTTATTTTTTGTATTTTTTTAACTAAAATATTTCTCATGGTTGGGAGATATAAAAAAAAGTTGGGGTGGGGTTCTGGAGTGATTGGGGGCTCAGGGAAATTTTTAGGGGTTAGGACAAACTTTTTAGGAGTCGGGCCAAATTTGTTTCTTTTTTTACTTTTTGAACTAAAAATGTTTCTCAGGGTTGGGAAAGAGTAAAAACAAAAGTTGGGGGGAGGGGCTGGAGAGATTGGGGGGACATTTTTAGCGACGATATGAACGTATTTAGCATTCGCACCGGGGTGGCGATAGGTACCTATTTAGCATTCGCACCGCGGCGGAAATAGGTACGTATTTAGCATTCAGCGGTGGCGATAGGAACGTATATAGCATGTGCACATGGGCGGCAATAAGTACGTATATTGCATGCCCACCGGGAGTGTAAAAAAAATTGGGGAAGGGGGGCACATTTTTTTTTCTTTCATCTTTTTCATTTAAAATATTTGTATGTATGGGGGAGGATGAAAAAAATTACGAGGAGGGGGGCTAAACATTTTTTTTTCTTTTAAATTAAAAATATTTCTAAGTATGTGGGATGATGCAAAAAAACTTTCTTGGGGGAAGCAAAAAAAATTCTTTACTTCTGTTTTTAACTAAAAATATTTATATTTATGATAGTGACAATACATGAATGAACACTATTTTGTTTTTCTAACACGACAGGGGTGCATTAATATGAGTTCTTACGTATGCGAACTTGGCTGGAGATAGGTACATGTATAGTATGTGCACCCTTGCAGAGATAGGTAAATATGTAGTATGCGCACCAGAGCCGCGATAGGTACGAATATAGTACGCACACCTGGCCGGCGATAGGTTTATATATAGTATGTGCACCAGGGTGGCAATAGGTACGTATATAGTAGTGCATAGGGGTGGCGATAGCTACGTATTTAGCATTCCCACCGGGGTTGCGATAGGTACGTATTCAGCATTCGCACCGGGGCGGCGATATATACATATTTAGTATTCGCACTGGGGCAGTGATAGGTACAGATGTAGTATGTATGCACACCGGGGCGTCAATACGTACGTATGTAGCATTCGCCCTTGGGCGGCGATATGTACTTATTTAGCATTCAGCAGTGGCAATAAGTACGTATATAGCATGTGCACATGGGCGGCAATAAGTACGTATATAGCATGCGCACCGGGGCGGTGATAGGTATGTATTTAGCATGCACTCTGGGGCAGCGATCGGTACATATATAGCACGCGCACCGGGGCAGCGATAGGTATGTATATAGCATTCGTACCGGGCCGGCGATATGTACATATTTAGCTTCGGCACCGGGGCGGCGATACGTACGTATTAAGAATTCAGGCGTGGCGATAGCTACGTATATAGCATGTGCACATGGGCGGCAATAAGTACGTACATAGCATGTGCTCCGGGGCGGCGATCGGTACATATATAGTACGCGCACCGGGACGGCGATAGGTACGTATATAGCACGTGCACTAGAAAAGCGAAAGGTACGTATTACGCATTCGCACTGGAGCGGCTATAGGTACGTATTTAGCATTCGTACCATGCGGCAATATGTACATATTAATTATTCGCACTAGGGCAGCGATAGGTACTTATGTAGCATGCACACCGGGGCGGCAATAGGTACGTATTTAGCATTCACACCGGGGTGGCGATAGGTACTATTTAGCATTCGCACCGGGGCGGCGATAGGTACTTATATAGTATCTGCACTGGGGCGGCGATAGGTACGTATATAGTATGCGCACCAAGGCGGAGATAAGTACCTATATAGAAGGCGCAGATAGAGGTGTTACTTTTTATAGAAATATGTCATACTATTAGCCTGGGCAACGTAGGAGAAATGGTGGGGAAGAAACATCTTTCGCAAAAGGCAAAATTAGAAAGTAGCGTTGAAATGGGGCGACCAAGGAAGAGCAAGGTAGAAAGATAAAGAGACGGCTATAGAGAGAGGGAGAGAAATAGAAGTTTGAATATAAAGATGTTACACACGCGATTTATTTTTCACTTATATGTTTTTATGATCCCGAGCAACGCCGGGTAGCCTCGCTAGTAAAAAATAAAATTTAGTAACACGAAATTACATAATCATCGATGCAATAACTTATTTCTACCTTGTGGTATTTTCAAGCATCCGATTTAGACGATTACATTTTGAAACTGAAAAGGAAAACTTTAACATTCACACTCGACAATTAAAATATAATTGGAGAGAGAGAGAAGGGTAACAACCCATGGAATACATAATAAGAGAGGGGGGGAAATTTGAAGCATATCTGATCTATAAGTATAAATTGAAGGGATTGCATAATTTATTACAGACAGTGAAGGAGAGGTCATATGTATAAGTAGAAATTGTAAAATTGGGCATAACTTGAGGATAGAAGAGGGGGAAGAGGAGGGGGGAAGAAGAGGAGGAGAAATCTTATGTTGCTAAAAAAAATCGGGTCGTGCTAACAAGAGTAATAACTCTCCTCTCTTTGGTTAATGACACCTACGATTAATGTATATTGTTCAGGAATGGGGTTTACCTAAAAAAAAAGAAAGGGGATTTGAAAGTAAATACAGACACTAATTCTGAGACAGACTCACTCACACACACACACACATATATATATATATATATATATATATATATATATATATATATATATATATAGGATGAACCAAAATGATCGAATACATTTGTAGGCTTACCTAAAGCAATACACAGAAATAATGAAAAGTGCATTTGTGAATGTACATATAATGCCATTTTATTTCAGTAAATTAAGAAAATTAACCCAGCTAAATGCTTTATATCATTGTCAATAAACTGTTTGAGATGTTTTTGAAAGTTATCGATAACTCTATGAATCATTTTTTGGAATAGTTGCTATTTCTTTACAAAATTTACGTTTTAATTCATCAAAAGATCGAGGGCGATTGAATTTTTAGACTTTAAATATCCGCACAAGAAGAAATCACACGAGTTCAAATAAAGAGATCTTGTAGCCATAGAAATCAAATTATAAGGGAAAGTCCATACGTTAATTAGGAAGTTTAAGAGAGTTGGCTCTCACTCTCTGTCATAATGTCTCCAACAGTTTATTGAAAATGACGGAAAGCATTTAGCTGATTTTATCTTTGACACTTACTTAAATGAAATGGCGTTATATATACATTACGAAAATATCTTTTTTTTTACATTATTTCTTATTTTGGGCTTTTATTAAACCTACAAATGTATCAGATCATTTTGGTCCATCTTGTAAAAGTAGATGTAATAATGACATGACTTAGAATTAGTAATATTTAAATGTTAAGATATGTATAAATGGGTTACGAATAACAGTATAATGTGCTAGAAATGCCCAAGGTGCTACGCCGGATATTCCTACCAGAATATAAACGTGTAACCAGTACACATTATACCAAAAATATCATGTGTTAAAAAAGTTCACAAAATATGTAGATAATTATAGAGTTCTAGGTCTTTCATATTCTATTTAATTCTACAAACTAAGGCTGAATATGAATACAGATGGCTTATTTCAGTAAAGTTTATATAATCTGGTATGCGGATCAGATGAGAATAGAGTGGATCACCAATTAAAGAATGGAATCGAACATAAGATTCTGTACCTGTTGTGTATGGTGTATTTTTTCAATAATTCCTCATTCTATCTGCTATGTTGTCTTTTGTTTTGTTTTTTTCAGTTCAGAGATATGGATAGATAGTCGTAATAATACTGGTTATATAAAAGAGCATTTATATATTGAGATCCGTCCATTACTGAATATAAAGCTAGAGCAAATGTAAGTACACATTCTGTTATCAGAATTTGTATTGCTATGGCAGCTAATAGTATTGTTACGGGTGCATACGATGTCATTATTATTTGTTGGATGATTTAAATTATAACACCATGATCTTACTAGGTAGTATACACCATATCTTTGTGGTACAGTTATTACTTAAAAGGCAATTGCTTTCATCAACACAGTTACAGAATTTAACTTGTGCCGATGGATTATTATTTTGATTTTGTTGAAATTCTTGGATATATTGTACTAAAAGGATATTATACATTGATACAAATTGTGTACAGTTGAATATAATAATTTTATAGTATACTTTTTTAATAAGTTCATTATGTTTATGTGGAGACTCTTAATTTATTATCAATATTTTTAAAGAAGCTCTGGGGATGTTTTGGGGGATATTATTTGTAATAAAAAGGGTAAAATTACGAAATATTACCTCATATGTTTTATTAATGTCCTTGTATATCTTTGAGCGTGACTGTGTCTTACAAATAAGTTTTATTAGTGTTTGGGACTAATTTTGGGGCGGATAAATAGCCTGTAAAACCGTATTATTGTACAAAGAAGTTGTTTATTTTTGTTAATAGTTATTGTATGCGTTACAGTATTTTTCTGTTTCGGGTGCCGCAGCACAACTTCGGAAAATACATTTTCTGGATAATCTTAATTAATGAGGGCGCTATCATAGAATTAACCATTATGATTAAAAATACTTTCATTTGGTGAATGATTAGATACACCACTAACAAGAACTCTGCTTTACCGAAAGTGAATGGTTGGAGTGCTTATTAACGTAGTACAATATTAGATTGAGCTTGTGCTTAGTCGGACAAATAGTATTATCAATATCTTCTGTGAATTCAAAAGAATTTGAGATGTTCATGCAAAAATCGTCGGGTAATTTTAATGCATATTCATTGAAAGACTCGTGCAATTTCTTTACTATACAATCATAGGAGTGGTCGCGTTCTATCGTGGCAAACAGTGTATCCTTTATATACAGACCGCCACCAGTAATTTAGGTAAAATAGAATTTATTTATTTCAACAGAAATACTCCTACCAAGTAAGAAACTTGGGCAGAGTCCGATGTATCTATTAGGATGTCAAAATTATCCGGTGTGTCCTCCGGCTCTAGTATTTCCCAGTAATGGAAATAACATACCACTTAGCAAGGAGAATTAAATTAAAATCCAGTTGAGTAATGTCTGTAATTTTTTTTGCCATTATTAAAGCGCTGTTAAGTGAATTCAGCGTAATTGTCTTATAATATGAATCCGGGATCCTGCTTATCCTGTAATTACTATTACTTGTGTGGTAGTAACAAAGGTACATTTAATATTCCTAGCTTTATCATAGGGATGGTCCTATCTAAAATATCGTTACTCGCCGTACGGTGGAATCAGGTAGCCAGATCAATCTGATGGATGGGTAAGTCTCGAAATTGTGTTTGTGGTACTAGGGGTTAATCTTGGAGTATACGGGTTATTATTTCAGTGTATTTATCGATGTATTACAAGTGAAAGCGAAGTAATTACCTGTTTCATAAAATTCGGAGACAGTTGATATTAATGTATATGGGTACTTACAAATAGAAATGAAGATAAAATATTGTTATGGTGACGTACCTATATGACGAACTGTTGGACTCGTCCATTTCTAATAAAATACTGGAAGTATTTAGGTTTCTCGTAATTGGATTGAACCTTCGTTTACCATGGCAGTCAAGACTGATATACCACTTTTCTTGTTCTCTGTACACCTAAGCCCATGTTCCGTGTCTTAATTTCGGGTCACAACAAATTGGCGACGAGTTATTCGCACTTATACGGGAAACCCAAACGAAACAACTATGAAGAAGATAATCAAAGCTACACAGCAAAAAATAACAAAAGAGTTTTATTAAACCCTCGACAAGAATACATCCAAAACGGCGACGTTTGATTTTAATTTGAACGCTAAAACAATCAACAAATTAAAGTAAGGAAAACTTTTAAAATAAAAAAAGACAAAACTTGGAGAAATTGGTTACAAACGGGTCTAGTTCTGAAAACTTGCTTAATAGTGGAAAAAGTAGAAAAATGAAACACGTGAAAACGATCATATTATTTCTCTTAATTGAAGAAAGGTCAGTGTTTTTACCACATAACAATTCCGATTTAATAATTAGGGAATACATGATGTTTCCTCTCTCCAGAAGAGTGAAAGTTACTTCTACCGAAAGAAAATCATTTTTGAAACCGTACTGTTATATTCTCCAACTAAAACGCGTAGAAGCGTACTTAAAAAAGAAGGTATTTTTTTATCGAAAGAAAACGAAAAGTTTTGTACTGTTTTTTTAATCTAAGATTGCATCTAGCAAGTGTAATCTAAAAGGAATAACTTCTTGCAAGCTATACTTAAAAGAAAATATTAATTTTGTAAGAACACTTAAAGATAGTAAACTTTCAGTCGACAATTACATAATTAGTAAAATTTCAAATGCAACAACAACAGTAAAACTGACGATAAATGTCAAAAGCTTCTACTCGAAAAGACGAAAGAAGCTGACGAAAGGATTGAAAGGTTAATGCAAACAATTTCGCATGGAGATCAAGGTAAAAAAATAAACATTCGCATCATATTTAAGAAGATACGAAGACTTATATAGAATTGATTGCGAAAATTGTGCTGACTGTAAAGATATTCGCCTGCTACTTAGCAAATTAGGTACCATCGAACATACGATGTTCGTGGATTCTATTTTGCCCCGAAAAACAAGCGATTTGACTTTTGCAGAAGCGGTATAACTGTGAACGGAGTTTTTCAGTCCTAAGACTACGTTATTTCACAAACGTTGGAAGTGTTTAAACCTGGTAAAAAAAGACGGGGAAGGTTATTCTACGTTCGCATCAGTTGTAAATAAGCATTGCGCATACTGATTTTAAATGTTTAATCTTCATTAAAGTATTTGTATCAGGGTAAAACGTAGAAATAAGGCGTAGAGTTCCAAACAAATTTGAAAATTAACCAAGCTTAACACTACAGAAATTAGCCGACAACTGGCAGACATTTACACGTGTAAAGCGGGATTCAAAATACACAAACAGTTGTGCATTGCACATATATGAAAAGTACACCAAAAAACAAAATTCAACTCACATCCAAATATAAGTCAAAACAAAAACAGTGACTTTCACGCCGCAAAGACAAGCCAACCTGGTAAGAAACAAAATAACTAGCCGCCCAGCGCATTGGTATGTAGCCTGTCCATTTCGTTTTAAGACCTGCCTTACTTGTAAAATTTTCGGACACAAAAGTTTGTATTGGAGAACTTATAGAGGGAATAAAACGCGGGTACAAGCTACAAGTACAACTAATCAGGAAGGTATTAATATAAGAAAATATTTACACGTAAAAATCATAGATAAAAATATTAAATTAGGTTCGCGATCGAACGTGTCAATAATAAACCTACATACGTGGAAGTGCTTGAATAAACCTACTCTGTTAAGAACCAACAAGATAATCGGCACAGTTATTAAGTCTGCACCATTTACTGCCGTGTCAAGACTGAACCAAGTGCCGATCTGTTGAAGTCTCTTCTTTTTATAATCAACACAACAATAACAATTACAACAAAGGCGCCCTCTGGACCAATCCAAAACTTCACCCAATGGCTGTAACTTGATACATTACATTCCTCCATTCTTAGATGGATCACTAAACATAGTCTCTTAACTTAAATGGAGCTCTCCTTACACGCTCAGATCTCCGAGGAATAGGCGATGCTTACTGTTTGAAGTCTATAGGTTCCACCTCAGCCTCATCCTGTTTTAATAATTCAGGAACTCCTTCTTCCTCAGTAGACTCCCTTGTACTGGTTGTAACCGTGTCCTCTGCGGCATCATTCATATCAGTCACATCCTCTTTTGGGACCCAGATTTTCCTTTTAATGATCTGGTCCGAATGTCTCAGTGTAACTCCTCTCTCGGTCTCTACCTCAAAATTGACATTACCCAACTGCCTCGCAATGATGCCCTCCAGCCACCGTTGACCAGTGCCAAAATTCCTCACAAGGACTGGATCATTCACCCCATGATTTCGGCACGGTGTCATGATTTTAGTACCCTTCTCCATTTTGTAGTTATACACCCTGCTCTTAAACTTGTTTGGCTGTAACAGATGAAAGGCTGTTCTTAATTGTCGCTTGAACAGCAATTCAGCTGGAGGAACCCTAGTTACTGTGTGTGGAGCTGTCCTGTAGTAAAAAAGGAATCTGTTGACTTTTGTTTCAAGAGATGGTTTTGTGTCTTTGTCCATCCTTTCATTGTTTCCTTGAATGTACGCACACTGCGTTCAGCCTGGCCGTTTGAAGAGGGATGATAAGGAGCTGTGAATATGTGTTTAACCCCATTTGCCTCTAAAAACCTCCCGAATTCATCACTAGAGAAACAAGGGCCGTTGTCACTCACAACCAGCAGAGGCAAACCATGAGTCGCAAAGATTCCCCTCAACTTCTCAATGGTAGCTGCAGCAGTGGATGCCTTCATTATGCAAACCTCCATCCATTTGGAGTAGGCATCAACCACTATTAAGAACATGTGTCCAAAAACTGGACCAGCATAGTCTATGTGAATTCTTTCCCAAGGCTGACTTGGATATTCCCAACAATGAATCGGAGTTCTGTTGGGCTGTTTCTGATTTAGCACACAACTTTCACACCCCTTGGCGGTCCACTCAATATCTTCATCCAGTTTTGGCAACCATACATAGCTTCTAGCTAATGCTTTCATCCTCATAATGCCTACATGAGTCTGGTGTAATTGCTGCAGAACTTTTCCTCTCAACTTAGGAGGAATAATAATCCTTCTTCCCCACAGTAACACGTTATCTTCACAGGTCAGTTCCTCCCGTTTATTAAAATAGGGATTTAACTGTTCACTCCAACTGACCCCATTCCAGCCATTCATGGTGAATTTGTATACCCGACTTAAGATTGGATCTTTCCTAGTCTCTGCTCTCACAGCTTCAACCTTCACTGGAGCTTCCACAAGGTCCATCATAAATATTTCATTAGTGGATTTAGATATATCTTTTTCCTGAACCTCCAGTGGAAGACGACTCAAACAGTCCGCATTACTATTGAGGGCTCCAGTTCGATATTCTAGTTTGTAATTATAGGCAGCCAAGAATAGAGCCCAACGCTGAACCCGGGCAACTGCCATAGCAGGAATTGGCTTGTTCTCTGCAAATAGACCCAACAACGGTTTGTGATCGGTGAACATCGTGAAGGGGTTTCCAAACAGATATTGATGTAACCTCTTCACTGCAAAAACCAGGGCAAGCCCTTCCTTTTCAATGTGTGCATAATTCTGTTCAGCATCTGAGAGCGTTCGGGAGATGTAACATACTGGCTTTTCACTGCCATATTCCATCCTATGAGCAAACATAGCTCCCAAGCCATAAGGAAAAGCATCTACTTGTACAAGTGTGGGCTTAGATGGGTCAAAATGAGTCAGAAAGGGTGCTGTACACAGTAGGCTTCCCACTTCCAAACTGTGTCTTTCCTCATTAGACTGTGCAGTGGCTCAAATCGTGTGGACAAATTTTGTAAATGGCTGCGATAATAATTTACTGCCCCAAGATAGGCCTTCAACTCTGTAACATTCCTGGGTGTGGGGGCTCTTGCCATCGCAGCCACTTTCTTTGGTAGAGGAGTTGTACAATCCTCGCTAACCTTGAACCCTAGATAGGTTATTTCCTCAAGAAGGAATTCGCACTTGCTTCTTTTCAATTTGAGTCCAGCTATGCTCAACGTATGTAATACTCTCTCTAGGTTCTTTAAGTGGCTGTCATCATCGGGATCTGAAATTAGTATATCATCCACTCGTACCTTGCAGAAAGGAACATCTTTCAATCGTTTGTCCATCTCCTGTTGAAAGATGCCTGTAGCACTGTGCACCCCGAACTGTAACCTTGTGGGTTGGTACAAACCCCTATGTGTGTTTACAGTATACAATTCCTGGGTACCTTCCTCCAATTTCAGCTGCTGATAGGCATGGTTTAAATCCAGTTTGCTGAATTTTTCACCCCCTCTCAGTGTGGCAAATATATCTTCGGTTCGAGGAATAGGGTAGCTGACACATGGAGCCGCTGCATTGATGGTTTGCTTATAGTCCCCACATATTCGGATCCCCCCATTGTTACTTTTAACAACGGGCACTATGGGTGCAGCCCATCTAGAATATTCTACTCTTTTGTAAATGCCTTGGTTTTCTAGGCGGTCTAACTCCTTCTCCACTCCTTCTCTCAAAGCATAAGGTACAGGCCTGGCGCGACAAAATGTGGGCTTGGCTTCTTTATCAATGAGTATATTCACCTGAAAGTCTTTCAGGCATCCCATTTCTCCATTAAATAAGACATCATATTTTGTAAGTATTTTTTTAAGCCTCGATGGGTTCTCCCTCGTTAAACAAAACAGCCTTTTCCAGTCCAGCTTTAACTTCTTCATCCAATCTCTACCCAGTACAGTTGGTACCTCTCCTTTCACAACCAGTAGTGGTAAACAGTTCACTTGTCCTTCATGTAATACCTCTACAATTGTTGTCCCCTGAGGTTTTACTATTTCACCAGTATACGTTGTGAGTTTTACTGTGCTTTTTTTTAAATCCTGAATCCTGCCCAGTTCTTTAAACTTTTTTAGACTAATGACCGAACAAGATGCTCCTGTATCTACCTCCATGACCACTTTTTTTGTTTAACAACAGCTCCACCTTTACCGGTAGTGTTTGCAAGTTAGAAACATTGTATAAATTCAATTCTTCTTGCCGAACCTCCCTCTCATCCAGATTTAACCTTTCCATAGTGAATCCTTTTTCAACTGTCTGGTCTTCATCCACCACATTCATTGGATCGCTCTTTTTAGTTATTTTAAAGAATTTACCTTGTTGCTGCTTGCACTTTCTGCGGGTGTGTCCTGTCTTATGACATCTGTAACATTCACTATTTTTTAAATGTACATTTATCTGCCGTGTGTCTGGTACTACCACATCTGTAACACTCCCGTCTCAAGGGTAATTTGTGTATTGGGTTTTCATAATCGGGAAATGTTTCCTGCATTGATATAGAATATTTCCGGGCTGATTCGATTGACACTGCTATTTCAATAGCTTGATTCAACGTTAGATCCGTTTCGGTTAATAGGCGTTCCTGGATTTTCACATCTTTAATTCCAGAGACTAAGCGGTCCCGTATGTATTCACCAACCCTCTCTTCAAAATTGCAGTGTTCGGACATTTTCCTTAATGCGGCCACATAGTCACTTATAGACTCTTCCTCCCTTTTGTCCCTCGTGTTGAACAAGAATCTCTCATGAATCACATTAGGTACTCGTTTAATATGTCTCTGCATCCGCCCAACTAGTTCATCAAACGTTTTCTTTTCCGGACGATTATCTGCTAAACCTCTTAACACAGCATAGTTTTTTGCACCAATAACGGATAATAAAATCGCCCTTTTCTTCCCTTCACTCTCAATATCATTGGCTATGAAAAAAAACTCCACACGTTCAATGTAGTTAATTCAGGACTCCTCAACATCGTTCCATTCCCGTAAAGTGCCAATCAACGCCATTTTTTTGTTATGCTTCTGGGAACTCCGAACACATCCAATAAGTGTGTTTACTTTTTTTTTCCTTAAAAACTTCCAGCACATGTTGGTGTTAATCTTCCAAATTCCTTCCTCGCATATTCTTCTACTACCTCGTCGCAAATTATTAAGACTGCACCATTTACTGCCGTGTCAAGACTGAACCAAGTGCCGATCTGTTGAAGTCTCTTCTTTTTATAATCAACACAACAACAACAATTACAACAAAGGCGCCCTCTGGGCCAATCCAAAACTTCACCCAATGGCTGTAACTTGATACATTACACAGTGACTGGTAAAACAATTAAATTTGTAGGGTGAGATAATTACAAATGTGTCCCTAATAGGAAATACCAAAACATTTAAAATACAGATCTTTAAATAAGCTAATAAACTTTTGGGAACTGATTGGGTGCGAACATTTAATTTATGAAAGTTACCGGTGAATACATTTTGCAGGAAAATAGATATTCGGGTTAGCGAATCAGAAAAAATTAAATGGAATTAAAAGAATTTTGTCCCAGAGTTTTTTTTCTGGCAGCCTTGGTCGAGGCCCAAAGATGGCGGCCAAATTTCAACTGAACGAAAACGTCCAACCAGTATTTAGGAGAGAAAGGAATGTAGCTTTTTTCCTCGATAGACAAAATAAACGAGGAATTTGACCGACTTGTGATGACCGACATCTTATCAAAAGTGGAGTACAGTCAGGTGGCAGCACCCACGATCTATGTAAAAAAAGAAACCAAAAGAGATTCGCGTGTGTGCAGATTTTCGACAGAATTAAATGATGCACTAAAATATTATCATTACCCGGATGATGTTTTCTAAAGATTAAATAAGGCACATTTAAAAAAAATAGATCTGAGTGAAGCGTACCTCCAAATACCCGTGGAAGAAGATAGTTCAAAACTGTTGTGTATAAATACGCATTGCAGTTTATACCATTTGAATGCATGACCATGTTCTAGAGCATGGGAGAAAAGTGCACTAAGAGGGTTGTTGTTTTTTATGTCCCTTTTATGTTCATTTAATCGTTTCTTTAATTCACGTTGTGTTTCTCCCACGTAGAATTGATGGCACTCATTGCAAAGGACAGTGTATAAGCCGGCATGGGATGTGGGTTTTTTTTGGAAATGTCTAGATGTGTTTAAAGTTTGTTTTATGGATTGACATGACATCTTGCATGACATCTTTTCTTTATATCATCATCCTAATGAAGTCTTATAAATAAAGACGAAACGTTGATGTACACATAAAAAACATCCATTTTTTGGTTTTCCTTTTTCATTTTACCATCACGTCGGATTACCTTCATCCTTCTCTTCCCATATATATATATATATATATATATATATATATATATATATATATATATATATATATATATGTTCATATATTTATATAGAGAGGGAGTGAGGGAGAGGGTGCGAGGGAGAAAGTAGTAAATTATCACATTATTCATATCGGCTACATTTATAACACCAATAATAATAATAATAATAATAATAATAATAATAATAATAATAATAATAATAATAATAATAATAATTACATAAATAATAATAAAAATAATCATGATTAGAATAATGACAATATGTAGTATATTGTATTTTAAATACAAAAATTAATTAAGTACAAGATAATAAATTAAAATACAGGTAAAAATAATAAGATATTAAAATAATGTGAAGTGAAGATGAAGAAAGTCAATAATAGTGAAAATATATAATGGAGTATAGCACCTTAATAAAATGAATCAAGAAACTTAGTACGAATTGTTTAAATTATTCATGAACATCTTAATAATAACAAACAATATTAATTATTAATTATTATCAGAAAAAAATGAAATAGGTCATCAATAGAATTTAAAATAATATAAAAGTATAAATAATAAAACATTAATAGATATGTATAGAATATAGCAGCATAAGCATAGTATTAAAAGAATTGATATAAGTTTATACGAAAAATAAATAGAACAGTGAGAAAAATAAAAATATATAAAAGCGATAGAGATAATCTTAAATTACAATTAAAAATTAAATATGAAAATTAAAATTTGATATCAAAGATAAAAATACGAAACTTAAAACTTTAATTTTATTTTTATATTAGAATTCAATATTAAATATATTAAATAATAATCAATATATATATTAAAAAAATAATAATAAAATTCAATAAGATTCAAGAAAGAAGAGAAGGAAATTAACGAAAGTAAATCAAATAAAAAAAGATAGTTAACATATTTAGATAAAGTACAACGTATACATATATTACTATATGTTGTGATCGGATACCTGACTCCTTTCATGGCTTATTAGTGTAGTAGCCTGTAGTATATATCTCCTACGAACAGTAGTGTGTATGGTGGACTGTATAAGACGGCATTCGAGTGTATTAGGCTAAAACTATTAGATTACCGGTAGTGCTATTGTTTTGCACTAAATATACGTTGTAATAAACCATCTTATCTCAAATACTCTACACTCTGGTTATATTTGTTCTTATAATTTCTAAGTTAGGTGTATCAGCTGACGTCGACGATTTCGGAAACGAACCCAAATTACAAACTAATTATAAAAGATATGGTAAAGTCAACTATATGAACTGGCAGGTAAGTCACGCGCGTGCTTTGTTTCAATTCAGTAAATACATTCAAGACACATTGTGAACGAGATAATTCGACTGACGTTGATTTAAAGATATCAACTTCAATCTTCGTTCGCAAATCGAATTCACACAACAGAAAAAAAAAATAACTCAACACAAAAACATCCAACAAATAGGGTGTTATCCTCGGACGTACATGATTGCTAATGAACAATGTTTACTGTGGATTTTCTTTCAATACAACTAAAATACATCTTTAAAAAACGGCGTCTCAAAGAGGAAAACATTTTTAAAAAGTAAGTATACTTTCATTGTTCGATAATGAAATGTATGATAGACCATGACTCAAATGCAAACTTGAACCATTACGATTACAAACTATACAGGATAAAAGGGCAATACTTTTTAGTAACTTATAATAATGCAAACAATATAGCCGTTTGTGTCGAGTTTTTCTGAGTATTTCTAATATAGAACAATTAGCCGAAATGACTACAATGATGTGCATAAGCATGCAACAAAAACGACATTAGCATCAATAGTTGCAACAGCAAATACTACAAAGACAGAAAAGTTTCGAAAAAATTCTGAAACACATCACAGGTGAAAGAGTAAACATTTTTATTTCTGCCGAAGAAAATTCAAATTCGTTATCTGACTTTGTATACGAACCTGAGTCTGGCGTTACATTTCCAGCTTATTTTAGACTATTTAAAACGATATTTACTTAAAGGTGCTTTGATTAGTTGGATGAAAAACGGGTAACCCTGTTATCACAGAAATTGGGAACAGAGGAGAATACCAAATATACAAACTTGATATTGCCCAGAAACTTGATATTGCCCGATGAAACTACGAATATACTGTTTAAGATATTCGACGAAATAAATAGTCTACTCCACACGCGATACAAATGTCTAAACATTGTGAAAACTGATAACGAGGATGTGTTGGCATACGCAGGAACAGTAAACTCTTTGGTTGAGCAAGTCTAGATTGATGAAGTTCGCAATGATATATTCTAATGCCTAATCTTTGTTCAATGACTAACAGACCCTAAGTACAAAGAAATGAAGTCTAGAATCTTAGCAATGGTTGAGCAAGACACGAAAATCACGTTACGAAAAGTGACGGAAGAATGTCAACGTTTCAAAAAGACAGGAAAATGTGAGACGTGTGGAAACACTAGGCATACTAAAAATGTATATTGGTATAAGAACAAATTCTATGAATCTTACGGAATTAAGGGTCATGAATGGTCATTTTGCCGCAAGAATAAATAATAGAATTTTAAAGAAGTAAACATTGTTTTGCCAAATAAAGAAGTCCAGTAAGAATCGAAAAAACGTAGGTGTACGTATAGATGGACATACAGTCACTTTATAACTAGATTCTGGCTCAGACATAAGTAGTATTTACGAACAAACATAGAGGAAATTTGGACACACAAATTATCTGAAACAAATAAAATTGCTAGAATGGTTTCAAGAAAAACAACTTTAAAGGAAAATTAAAGTGTGATAGTGCTTTCTGTGGCAAAACTGCAGAAACAAAAGTATATGTGATTCGAGGGGTTAATTCCTGTCACTTCGGAATATATTGGATAGTACTGTTCAATTTATTTTAACTTCCAATTAACTCTTTTTGTAACGAATTAAACAGTGCAGAAAAAAGTATATCAGAAATTAAAAGTTCATAAATGAATTGAAAGAAGAATATTCAAGTTTTATTTGAGGGGTTGTGTTTATGTACAAAGACAGAAGTCAAGTTTGAACTTAAGGAAATGTCACTCCAAATGTTAAACCAAAGAGAAACGTCCCTTTTCCTGCTTATACACAATATACAAGGTACTGGAATATTATAAAAAATAGAGTTATATCTAAGGTAGACCATGCGGACTGGGCGTCGCCCACCATCATTTACGTGAAAAAGAAAAACAATAAAAAATAAGAGTGTCTGCCAACGAATGGGTTTTACGAATGTCTAAAGACATTTTCTCAAAGTTAAATTAAAGAAGAATTTTTTTCAAAAATCGATCTATCTGACGCATACTTGCATGTTAATTTAACAAGGAATACTGTAAATATTTGCGCAAAAATACACATTAAGGAATTTTCAAACTACATAGGTTCCCTTTCGGCTTAAAGGTCGCTCCAGATTTGTTCCAGCTAATTATGGCACTATGTTGGCGAGTCTTGAGTTTGCTATATTTATATAGACGATATTCTAGTCAAAAGTAAGAACGTTTACGAACACAAACAAAAGATACCAGCGCTATATTTAAACAACTAGAAGAATTCTGTTTCAAGTTATGTCATGAAAGGTACAATTTTTTAGGGGAACTATTAAATACATCGGAAAACTTAGAAACAGTGAAGGCAGGAAACCGGACACACAGAAAACTATGCAATTTAAAATATACCTGCATCCGCACAGTTGAAAAACTACACTCGTTTCTTGGGTTGGCCGAATATTATGCGATCAACATTCCAAATATGTACGGTTAAGAGCCACCCTATATGAAGTATTAAGGAAAGACAAATATATATATATATATATATATATATATATATATATATATATATATATATATATATATATATATTAGTTTGATCGTACACGTGTAAGTGTTTGCTCTAAAAGATTTTGTTAGTTCTTTTTTTTATTTTCACCTTAAAATGAAACTGATGTATGATGTGGGTGTTTTTCAAGACACTCTAATCTAAGAACTCTTATTATTTGTGAACTTTTTTCTGATGATTTTGTAGTGTTGCAGAGACGATATTGACATACAAATGTTGTTTGGCACAAAACAAATGAAACGGACCGTTAAATATATCTTACAGAAATTTGGAATTTTGGGAAATGTGAAAAACATAAAAATAAAAATAAAAGTAATAAAACAAACCATGGTTATTGGAATATAATAAAAAAACTGTTCTATATATATATATATATATATATATATATATATATATATATATATATATATATATATATATATATATATATATATCAAAAAGTAAATAGTTAACTCTCGGATCTTGCCTTAGCTCATTATGATCCTGTGAAAAAAATCATCATTGCGACTGATGCATGCTAGTAAATACGGAGTGGGTGCTGATCTGCTACACAAATAAAAATATGGTACTAATAAAACGATCGCGCTCGCGTCGAGGACTCTTCTATCGGCTGATTAAAATAATAGTCAGATCGGGAAAGAGGAATTATCGCTTGTGGTTGGTGTTTAAATATAATATTGTGATTTACATTGTAGACTACTTATACTCAAGCATATGTTAAACAATTAGTAACTCTATTTGGATCAAAAACGGGCATTGCTACCCACACTGCTAACCGTTTACAGCGACGGGGTGTAACCCTACTGAACTACCATTTTAGGATGAAATACATCGCATCTAAAAAAATGGACATGCAGATGGACTGTCAAGTTTAATCCCCAAAAATGGAGAAATTTTAAAAGAGACGGTTATAGCAGAACTACAAGCGGAAAGAGAAATTCTAGGTATTTTGTTAAACATTATCAGAGAAGTAAATGTAACATTAGACCAAATAAAAAAAAAGCCGATAAAGACGATTGTATATTAAAAATAACAGACCAGGCATGTACGCAAATAATCTCAATCTCTACGTAAAATTAGGATAAAATAATTTTATACCGCTCATCCTGACATGTCCCGGATAAAATCACTCAGGCGATGCTACGTATACTGGCCAGGAATGGAAAAGGAAATAGAAAGTTTTGTAAAACTATTCCCAGCTTGTCTATTGGCTGCAAAGGCGCCTCCGGTCAAAACGAAACTTTGGCCCAAAACGAATTGCCCGTTTGCACGTCTACATATAGACTATACTCGACCGATTATGGGCATTATTGTTTGATTTTAGTGGACTATTTCTCATCAGTGCATTAGATGAAATGTTCAGTCGTTTAATCCCCCCGTGGCCACTGGTCAGAAACAATAGTACGGCATTCACAGAAAAGGAATTTAAAAATGTATGGTATCCTCGGCATTTAACACATTACTACAGCAGTATATTATTCTAGATCGAACGGTCAAGCCGAAAAATTTGGTGACATGTTTAAGCGTGCCTTACAAAGATATATATATATATATATATATATATATATATATATATGGAGACGGAAGAAAACCTATCCCGATTTTTTTAGCAATTCTTAAGGTGACCCTTGATGGAAAGCCCGACTCGGAGTTCTCCCTTGCGAAACTCATGATCGCAGAGAAAATACGATCGATGTTCGATAGATCGATATCTTCTCCGAAGAAAAAAGTTTCTAAAAAGATAGTAGATGTAACCATAATAAGATACTCCCAAGTATATTTCAAAACTTTCTAAGGTGGAAAAAGTTATTGGATGGATGGTATTATTCAGAAAATGATTGGCAAAGTTGTCTACACCATAAACAGTCAAAAATGTGTGTGTAAAATACACATAAACCAAATTAGACCAAAGCATGCTGAAAATAATGATAAAAGCAAGGAAGGAGACCCAATAAAGATTCTACGTGATGCTTTTGACACGCCACTATGCAATATTGTGCACGAAACTGTGTATACATCTACTCGACCAGCTTAACGAGCTGAACAAAATTAGCCTTCGCTCCAAATTAGAAAAGAATCCAAATCCATTAGTTCGGAATAAAAGGAAGAACACATGTGAAAAAAAACCTATGGAGCGTTCCAGCCTGGATCCTAAAAAGAAGAAATATTAGAAGCAGAAAAGGGAGATTTTCATCTTCGGGGGAAGTGTTGTGATGGGATACCTGACCCCCTCAAGGCTTATAAGTGTACTAGTATGTAGTATATATATATATATATATATATATTACGAACAGTTGTATGTATGGTGGACTGTATTCAACGGTATTCGAGTGTATTAGGTTAATCGTATTAGATTACCGGTAGTGCTATTGTTTTGTACAAGATATACGTTGTAATAAACCATCCTCTTTTAACGACCTTTCACTCTGGTTATTTTTGTTATTATAACTTCTAACCAAGTTAGGTCAATATATTTATAATTTATCTCCGAACTTTAGAGGGGTCGTTCAGATAGGAATAATTATTATTTCATATGTGTTAAAAAAACAATACCATATAGTCTTTAATATTTGCTCTGTACACAAAATACATTCAGCTATTTAGTCGGAAATATGTTACTTGATATATATTTATAACTCTATATAATTTGATATAAGACTAAACATTTTTCTTCGGATTTAACCTGAAACGCAAAAATGTTAATACCCACACACCACACATACATATATACATACGCACATACACACACACATATATATATATATATATATATATATATATATATATATATAGAGAGAGAGAGAGAGAGAGAGAGAGAGAGAGAAAGAGAGAGATGGAGAGAGAGAGAAAGAGAGAGATAGAAAGAGAAACAGACAGACAAACAGAGACAGAAGGAGGGAGAGAGAGAAGGAAAGAAAGAGAGAGGAGAAGGGTGAAGGAGCACAAGAAATTGAGATCAATTAATAAAAGAATAGTCAGGTCGAGTATACCTATATACAATTACATTTACTAATGTGTAAAAAGCATGTGACGATGCATCCGCCTGACAGTTGTACCTATATATAGGTACTTAACTCGAAATATATCGAATTGTATTCGAATTAATTTATAGATTTGATGAATTTATGCATATTTTCCTAAAAATAAAGTTAAAAGGTTTTATTTTTTTTACAATTCAATAAAATTTCTTTTAGTTAATATTTTTAGACTTTTAATTCAAATGGTAGACTATACTAAATATGTGTTTGTGTTGATGCTTGAAATATTTTTCGGTTTATTTTTGCAGACCAGTATTCACAATAACGCTTATTGAAGAAAAATACCTTACTTATGAGACGAGGCGTCTTTATTTATAAAAATGATTTAATTAGAAAACATAAGGATCAAGTACGTTTTACAGAAAGAACCTATGATGTTCCTTTGTTAAACGTAATGGTTATTGTTAGTATAAATGCACGTTATATGGGTATGGAGATTCAGGTGTAGTAATCCGTGAGTGAACCAAACATACTTGTTAGTTAGGCTTCGCGAGAAAGTTAGAGGATATGATCTCTTTTATTTAATAGAAAACTCAATGGATTACAAAGAGGAACTGAATTATGTTTGAGAGATTAAAGAAAAACAGAGAAAAAGAAAGAGAGAAAGAGAGAGAAAGTACTTCTACTCTTGATGAATAAAAATACGATATCGACTCATCTTATGTTGTGTATTCAACCTCGGAGAAGATTTAACCAGCAGTTTATCGTGGAAATAGCGACAGAGCGACAACATATGTCTATATCAATACTGAAGTTCAATTTTGTAAAGATTACATTAGAGATACACTTCAAAAAGTTACATATTTGCGTTCAGCATAAGCCGAAGCTGATGCTATTATTGTTATACTTAATATTTCTATCGTTCGGCCTCATCAAGAAACAACTTAGTGCATGGAGGGTCAGACTTTCTTTTCTTTTTAGGATATTTAGCAATAGCTAAATACCCTAAAAAGAACAGCGAAACTTGCTTAAACAGTTAGTCCACTAAATATTTCCTTTGTTTCTATTGAACAAGGTGTGTGCATAAAAAAGAGAGTGATAGTCGATGAAAGGACATGCTCAACACGTAATGTTTATGAGAGAGGTTTCAAACTTCTATTTTCTTAGCCACTATCTCAGTTGATGCCGATAAGTTCTGCTAATGATGAATAAATAATTTACTCACTTTTACCATTCATCACGTGTTGACGCACCGGTTTCTGTTAATAACAAAGCCTAATTAGCACATATGATCGCGATAATAGAGGCAGACAAGTGAAAGGTGAAAAAATAAAGTTTACCAAAAAAATTAGAGAGGGATGGCGAAAGGATGGAATGGAAGGGAGAGGCCTATTCTTAAAAAGCGTAAGATACACAGTAACATATACGTACACACACACACACACACATATATATATATATATATATATATATATATATATATATATATATATATATATATATAGATTAGCCAAGATCAAAGTGTAGTATCTGTTCCGATGAATACTGCACTCTATACACCGGTATTGTCTTGGCTTTCAGGGCTTGAGTTACGCCTGTCTGTGGGTTTGTCCTGTGCAGTTCTAGGTGGTCAACCCTCCCAGGCTTTGCCTCCCCTCTTTGGGGAGGAGTAAGTTTATTGCTTACTGTCTGAGGCGCGTTACGGGGAATGCCAACGGGGCTGCCCAGGTATGTTTTGTAGGCCAGAGTGCTCACCTTCTCGGGCGCTGGCTTTTCAAATCACACTTTCCCGGCCTTGTGTCACATCTTACTTCGTGGGAGGAAGATAAATAACATATATAATATATATATATATATATATATATATATATATATATATATATATATATATATATGTATATGTGTGTGTGTGTATGTATATATACGCACACAACTACGTATATACATATATCACGCAGATATATATCAGCACTAATACGCACAGATATATGCACACGAACAAACTCTATATATACATGCGCAGGCATACACACTTATATATATATAACGTATCACTTAATAAGTTCCGAGCCTAGCATATAGAAGTCGCAGCTAATAATAAATTCATATGCTTTTTATGAAGTTCTAATCTTCAGATTTAACGTCTCAAAATGTAATCAAATCGAATTATTTGTGTAAAATATACAGACACTATTGTTTTAACATTTCTAAACAATAGAAAAATCTGAGTTTGTGTGTTGATAAATGATCGCATTCTGATAGGTGAAATACTGTTTAAAGAGCAATAGATTGATATGCGTTATTTGAACTCTGATCCGTCGAAAACAACCGGCAAGGCGTGATATGCTGACTTTAGTAGTCATATATTCACCAATGATGCTGAACGCTCACGTCGCACGAATTCCGTCGTTTACGCGGAAAACATAGAAAATTACACAAACTTGTTTAGGCCTATCATAAATTGAAGCTACGTAATCTGAAACAAGAGTTGACGATATCAGATGGCCGTGTATTTATTATTTTTCGGGAAAAATTAGAAAGCTGTGTGCAAAGTTGGTACTGCGTTTATTTACAGTCGATCAAAAGCAACAACGCGTCGACGATTCAGAGCCTTGTTGGCAACTGTGCCAACGCAACAAAAAGTTGTTTTCATCAATATGTACATATATTTGTAGAGTTTAGAAGTCAAAATTATGCAGATATGTTTTCTTTTAAATAAATACGTTTTTTAAAAATCAACTTAAACTTAGTTTCGACGATATAACACTTCTTCAGTAATAGAAATATGGTTTTTTTCTATAAAGACTGCATTTCAATTGCACATCGCTGACATTGATGATCAATCTCTAATATATATATATATATATACAATGTATGTATTAGCATATACTATCAGTGTATTTTTACTTTGCAGTCTCCTTAAAAGATTCGGCTTGATGAGTGTCAATTAGTAACATAGGGATAATATAAGTCAGGTTCATATTATATTCCAATAACCATGTTTTTATTTTATTATTTTTATTTTTATTTTTTCAGATTTCCAGAAAACACAACATTTTTGTGAGATATATTTTTACAATCTGTTTCATTTGTCTTGTGCCAAACAACATTTATATGTAAATATCGTATCTGCAATATTAAAAAATCATATAAAAAATCACAAAGTGTAAAACGTTGTTGGATTAAAGTGTCTTAAAAAAAACCTACACTATACAGTGGCACATTATTGGGTGAAACAAAACAAAACACTTTTTTACTCTTTGTGAATATATATATATATATATATATATATATATATATATATATATATATATATATATATATATATATATATACTTCTGAAACTGGATTTCTATGCGAGTTTTATCCATATATACTGTTATAGATCGTTACCAGGAAATTCATTTAATGTGATAACTGCATCTATTCATATTTGTTCGAGTTTAAGGCTATAGTTATCAGAAGTGTTATCACAATGAACGGGGATAGTGAATATATTATTAATAGTTATCAAATATATTATGTATATTCTCGCCCGTATTGAATGCTATGTTATTTATTTTGTGAGTTTTGGATCTAAACTAAATGTTACCCTGATCTGAATTTTTTTTATTTTCAATTATTTTCATACGGCTGATATATGTTCAAGAGACATTCTTGGAATGATCATGTGAACGTATAAACGACAAACAAACACACACATGTATTTGCATATATATATATATATATATATATATATATATATATATATATATATATAAGGAATGATGAAGATAAAAATTGCATAAAATTACATCAAATTACATCAAATTGATACAAATTTTAATACATCAAGAGTTCAGATGCAAGGAGTTACATTAATTATACACAAAACGGAGACACGAATCCCTACAGACCAAGTGAGATATGTTTTAACCCTCTACATTTTATTTGAAACCCTGTAAAAATTGTTAAAAAAAACTTTCTCCAAATGTACAAAATTTTTCTCCAAATGTACAAACTTTTGCTATTTTGCTATCTGCACCATAGCGTCCCCTTTTGTTTCGAAAATGGTTACTCAATACGGCTACGATTTTCATTCCCGGCCATTTATTTATTTATTTATTTATCCTCTACCTTTCTATTTTTTATTCTTCAATTTTTCAAAGTGAAATGGTACAAGGTAATATCTATTTTTATAAATACCACATTACCAAATGTTATCCTCTGACTAGAAGAGTGTTATCTTTGAAAAACCATGGTTTAAGGATTAATGTAATTCCTGTCATCTAAACACTCGATGTAATAAAATGTGTATACATTTTATGTAATTTTATGCAATTTTTTATCTTCATCTTTCCTTCTTTAAAATTGATTGCTCTACTCAACGTATTGAAATTTACTTTATCGCGATAGATCACTTTTCGATACTTCACTTATCGTTAAATCTATCATCATTAGTATATATATATATATATATATATATATATATATATATATATATATATATATATTATTGATTGTTAAGCGGGCACGGTTAAAACTGAATACATATTAATTTTTCTGGTTATTAACATTATCAACTATATAAAATAACTATATAATAGTAGATTCTTATGATCACTATTTTAGTTATCTCTCAAAATATCTATACGACGTTAGGGTATGTTATGTCTAGACGTCAACAACCAAATATAGATATATATTGGATCGATTTTTCATAGGTGCAACTCTTCATAATTCACGAATTCGTGTCAAAAACATCAGTAATAAAAACAAAAGAACAAACAATCCTTAGAGGATTTGTAATACAGTTTTACAAAAAGAAACATGAAGTTCATTTTTGTAATAAGACGCCATCTTATATACAAACAGAGCTAAAAAAAAAAAGAAGAATAACAATGCGTGAAAGATTTATTTCTTTTTTTTTCCTTTTTTCCAATTAATTTCGAAGGATACAACCTTCATCATCAGAGATATTATTTTTTTTTATATAAAATAAACAAACTTTACTTTTGTTTATAAGCAAAACGTCGTGATGGTGTCACGCTCTCCGCCAAGATTGATTGGGCGGAAGTGAAAATAAGAACGAGGAAGCACGGGGCAAGCCGGGAGTTATAATTCTTTATATAAAAAAATAATATCTCTGATGATGATTTGGAAAAAAAGGAAAAAAAAGAAATAAATCTTTCACGCATTGTTAAAAGGGCTTTTTACGTCATTTATTACATTTTCATTCAATGCTTTAAAAAAAAAAGAACGAACAATATCTAAAGAATTATAACTCCCGGCTTGCCCCGTGCTTCCTCGTTCTTATTTTCACTTCCGCCCCATCCATCTTGGCGGAGAGCGTCACACCATCACGACGTTTTGCTTATAAACAAAAGTAAAGTTTGTTTATTTTATATAAAAAAAAATAATAATATCTCTGATGATTAAGGTTGTATCCTTTGAAATTAATTGGAAAAACAAAGAAAAAAAGAAATAAATCTTTCACGCATTGTTAAAAGGGCTTTTTACGTCATTTATTAATGGTCAATAGTTTCGGCAGATATTTTCGTAAGAAGACCATTTCCTTTTCAGAATTGTATACTTTCTTTATCCATGTTGCTGTTACTTTTCAGAGACATGTGTTCATTTGCGCATTACATTTTAACAGAAATATCAGCTGCAGTCTTGACATAAGATTATTACATGAGAGCTGTCAAGAATACAGTAATATTTCCTGAAGTTGCCAATAGCCTGCCTTTTCTTTTCCAAGTTTTGCAAAAGTAAGGTGTATTATACGTTGCTAGAATGTAATGAAACGCAATTTATATATTTTAGAAATATTTTAAAAAGTCCTAATAGACAACTAATCTTCATCATTAGTTTTCAGTTTTGTTCAGATAATTTGAGATAAAATACCAATCTAAATTAACTGCGTAATTATTTATCGCAACAAATGTAAGTAAGATACAAAGATTCCCTAACATGTATTACGTTTGAAATATAGTCATTCCGCAATGGCTGTTTCATCATTTACGGCTCATCAGTGTAGCTAGAACTAACAGTTACATATATTATGTATCGTGAGTATAACCTGGCCACTAACATTAAAACGCATTATATCTTTACTTTATTTGTTTGCATATTATTTACTACGCTACCAGTTACAATGAGAAATATAATCATCATAGAATATGTTGGATTTACGCTAAGTGGGCATCGTTTTTTACTCAAGCAGCATGTTTAACCTATAAACAGTCGCATATTTTTCTAGGCTTGGTGAACTACATACACGGAGGAGATGATGACTGAGAGGAGGATATTAAGACGAACAAACACTATACAAAAACCCGAAGCAATCAGGTGGAATTATTATTTGAAGGATGATATCATTACAACACAATTGAAAATACAATATCCCTAAAAAAAGAAAAAGATAATCTTCGGGGAATGGTATCGTGAGGAAACGAACATATATTATACTGCCTACAAAAATGTGAACATGCTTAGAATAAATGTATCTTGAAGAATGTAAATATATGACACTAACCCTAAAAAATAGGTGATAAAGCGTGGGATGATACTTCCCCTCCCACAAAAATAAAGTGGTTATGCCTGAGAGGCTGGTATCATGATTAACGAACATATACTAAATTACCCATTAAAAGAGGAGGTAATGCATGTCAGAATGGTATCATGATAACAGAACAGATACTACAATACCACCTCTGTAATAGAAGACGTAATACCTAAGAGGATAGCTTCCGTAAAACAAGAAGGTACTGACTGCAAGTAGAGATTCCTGGAAACAGAAAGGGTACAACACTACCCCCCTCGTTAAAAAGAAGAAGGTAGTTTACAGGAAGATGGTCTCATGACAACATAACATACACTGTATTACCCCATACAACAATGAAGGGTGTAATACCTAAGAGTATTACCCCAACCTTCTTTAAAAAAGATGAGTTAATTTCTTGGATGAAAATCTTATGACAACAAAACCGATACTACACTATCAACTCTATTTTTATGAGTACAATAATAGATTACATCAGTTTTTTTTTTAATTTATTTAAACATGTCGTGTCATCACAAACCATACTATGCTGCTTTAAAAAGACTAAAAGCAAAACAAAGAAACAATAATGATGGGATTAAGGATAAACACAGCAAATCCTACGTGACAAATATGAGATTTTTTAATGGTGAGCGCAATTTTATGTTATCTTATATTTGGATGACTCAACTGGCACCCTCAAGTTGAGGGGAATACGGAAGACACAATAACACGTATTTTGAAAGGCAAAATAGAGCATGCTATTTATCATTAAAGGGAGGCAAAAGTACCGGGCTTGATAATATTCACACTGCATTCATCAAAGCTGGTGGGGAACCATTCTGAAATGTTCTTTTGATAGTGTTCACTATGGGATTTTAAAATGGTAATGTACAACCAGCTTTCAAAAATGCACTAATCGTTGTACTGCATCACCGCAGAGCAGATAATAAACAAATTCATTGAATTCAATAATTCTGTGTAAATTGTATTTATTGATTTTACTAAAGCGTTTGATAGCAGTAAGCTTCCATCTTTTTAAAAGCTTTTGGAAACCAATTCAGAATTATCACGGGTGTAAAGAAATGTGATGCTCTTTAAGCACTTCTATTCTGCGTTGTAGTGGCATCAGTTATTTGGAAAACCAAAAACAATTTAGTTCTGCTTCCCCAATTAGTTGGTATCTTCTGTCCAATCTGAGCTATACGTATGATATAACTGTAACCAGTAGTTCCGGCTCTTATGTGCAGTTATTCCTGGATAACCTTGTGAAGTACTCGAAAAAAGCAGGTCTTCATTAACACGTCAAAGAATAAATCACGACATCTAATGAAAAACAAACTCTTTTTAACATCAAAAGCAACGGCAAACGAAACGAACAATTTATAGAGTTTATTTGTTTGCTTTGGAAACAAGCTGTCTGTATCTAACGATCGGCAAACATGTAAATCACACAATTGGTTTACGTTAAGCTGCCTACAAAGGAAACTAAACCGCTTTAACTTGTAAGTGCATACCATACAAAATTAAAGCGAAATTCTATAACACATATGTCCTTTCTGTAATCTTATACGGACTTGAATGTGTCAACTGGACCGTAAACTATGTTAGTAAATAAAAACTCTCAAAAACCACACCATGTCTTCCATTACTGATTATAAACTATCTGATCACATCAGTATCGCATAGTTGCAAAAATATACTGGCAAACTATCTATGCCCTTTGTCATGAAATGTAACGTCTAAAATTTACTTGACCACATTAAGCGTTCCAGTGTGAGGCTATTCAAAATATGGTTTGAAGACATAATACAAGGAAGCCAGTAGATAAGTTGGCAAAAGATAAGATGTGTAAACAACGTTTGTGAATGGACGAACATGAACATAAAACAAGATGTCGTAAAGCTTGGAGGACACTAAGCCATGTTAGTTCATATTCTACAGCTAGCAAAGAATACGTGTAATAATAATAATAATAATAATAATAATAATAATAATAATAATAATAATAATAATGATGATGATGATGATGATGATGATGATGATGATGATGATGATGATGATGATGATGATGATGATGATGAGTGTTAAGGAACTAAAATATTTCGATACCAAAACATGGAAAATGCTTACAAGAAGGTTGTAAATATAGATATATTTCTGATAGTAATGAGATTCTTTTTCGTGAAGTCAAAACAGAGAAAATACTAAGAACTAGGGTGAAAAAAAATCAAAATTTACCAGAAAAAGAGTTGCAATTAGTTGCAAAGAAACTACACAGTCTAATATTTAAGAATACAGCATTTAGCTGGAATTGGTTTGGCAGGGGGATCTCAAAAGATCTACCAAGATCCCTTTAATGGCAGCCCAACAACAAGCTCTACGCACTAGGTCCATAAAAGATTACATTGGCAAAACTGCAGAATCACCGATATGGCGATTGTGTAATGAAAGTGAAGAAACCTTAGCGCATATTGTATCTGAATGCTCAATGCTAAAGAAAATCGAGTATAAAAAATAGAAATACGACTAAGTCCCTTAGGTACTGCACTGTAATATATGCAAACCTTATGATTTGGACCATACTGAGAAGTTGTATAAGCATAGGGCAGAAGTAATACAGCAGGAGGACAATGTCAAACTTCTGTGGGACATGCGAATACAGACTGATAATGTTCTTGAAAATTCAAAACCTGACTTAATCTTTCTAAACAAAAACAATAAAATCTGCTTAATCATTGATATAGCCTGACCCATTGGATACCAGAGTACAGGAGAAAGAACACGAATAAAAAATATCAAGACCTAAAATGGGGATTACACTACGTAAATATAAAGAAGTAAAAGTGATTCCCGTTGTAATTGGAATATTTGGAACCATGACGAAAAGCCATCAGACGTGTTTCCATCAACGAAACTTTGGAGTATATATAAATAAACTATGATAATGAATATAACAAATGTGTATTACAGAATATTAATTCATCAGAAACTGTTTAAAAAATAAATATGCAAATTGAGATGCCTAAAGTTGTGTGTGAGTGTTTGCAGCTTACTATATTATACTGAAAAATGCGAGCATGAAAAAATGTACTCTCACAATTATTAACGTTGAACAGTAACGAACAAGTTATTATACTTTCAAAAGTATAGGATAAGTTATTACTCACGTAAAGTAAAGAATAAGTGAAGTTTTTCTAGAAATATTTAAGCAACGAATAAAATTTGAAATATTTATATTCATGAAATATTATGAACTGAAAAATAAACAAATAATAATCAAACATACAATATTTTGTAAATGATTATTGTAAATCATTAAGGCAAAATGTTGTCCTATTTTAAATATCATGAGTTTTCTTATTAATTGTAAGATTGTATAATATACTATTAAAATATTAGTAAATATTTAGTTATTATATGAATGATTTTAAACGAAGTTGATTTCTATTCGTAGGTATAAATCTACTTTATTATTTTTTTGTTTAACCACATGTAATAGTATAACCTTTTATTTTTAAGTTTTTAACCTAGGAATATTATAGCGAAATAAAGTTATGTTTTGGTATTAAAGTAAACATGAGATTATTAACCAACATCTAATTAGCGTATTTTTCTAATTTCTTAATTTTTACAGGTCTTATATCATAGGTTTTTTGTGCAAAATGTTCTTCTTATTTGTAACTTGTTAAGTTACGTTCTGCATTTTAAGTGACAGATTCGACAATTTTACCATTAATAAGCATAATGTCCTTTGTAAATCATTATAAAATTATATTCATTTTTTTCATAAAATTTTATGAATGTAAATATTATCGTTTCAAATGTTATTCTTAGCTTTAATATCTTAAGTATAAATGTATTATTCTTTACTTGACTAAGAGTAAAAACTGGTGATATACTTTTCCAAGTGTAATAACTTTTCATGTACTTTTCTAGGTGTATAATCTTAAGAATAGACTGCTAATGCTCATATTTTTTAAATCCAGGATCGTTGCATGCATTGCTATGATCGTATTGATAATTGGTAAATAAGATCTTTATTATTCCTTTTTAACAAAATGGGTTATATATATATATATATATATATATATATATATATATATATATATATATATATATATATATATATATATATTATATATGTATATATATATATATTAGATTTCTTGAATGTGAGATGATATATATAATTATTTCCACAATCAGACAACGCCGCAGCCCACAACCTATGAAAAGATGTTTCGAATCCTGAGTTCGGATGTGTTCTACTGATGAGCCCAAAGGAGGGCGAAACTCGAGTCTAGGACTTCCGGTTTGTTTCTTTTCATAGGTTGTGGGCTGCGGCGTTGTCTGATTGTGGAAATAATTATATATATATATATATATATATATATATATATATATATATATATATATATATATATGTGTGTATATATATATATATATATATATATATATATATATATATATATGTTTGTTATTCTTTATTTGTGAATGAATAAATGATAATCAAGATTTTATCTTAAAAATTTAAACGATGGGTTGTGATTTACAGAGTAGTACATTTACATTAACTTATACAACATACTTGGAATTTGACATTTTCCCATTAATAATATGGCAATCCCAGGCAATTTCACAGAAAATTTACAATCTATTTTTGTAATAATATTGTCTCAAATATCACTTCCAGTTATAATCAGTGAAGTCCAATGACCTTCTTACAAACTGCTTTTAGATTAAAATTAGTGGCAGGTATCTGGGGTGGGTAAAGTAATGTTCTTTATAACACACTTTATTCCTTCTTCCAAATTAAAATGTTTTTTAACTAAAAATCTATTAATCTGAATTACAAGACATTTAGATTCAAAGTAGAATTCAACTGTTAATGTAATTTCATGCGCAGTATAAAAAATGTTTGGAAAGTGAACTTGTTAAGCGTTTATTAATCGAAAATGTAAATTGTTGAAAACCACTAATTTGTTGTGAAAACATTAACTTTTTAAAGGACTGACAACTATAGTTGGTGCAATTGTATGCATATAGCAGTTTAATATTTAATAAATTTAAATTTCAGTTAAAACTCCATATCCATATTATTAAACATTACTTTTCAAATCTCATAAGTACATTGTTGATTTCCATCATCAAATTTGTCAGCAATAATTATTTTTAATTTTGCAACAGCGTTTTCATTATGATTAAGAATAGTTTAAAATTCTTTCGAAATGTCTATATCAATATTAAAATTAATTAACTTCATCTTTATTATATTCTTTTTTATTTTTCTGGATTGTATTATACTCGGCCAAAAAAAACTACATCCGAATTTAGAACCGAAATCGGTATTTAAAAATATGAGTGTATATATTGCGTAAAGTAGATAAAGCCTGTCTGCATATATATATATATATATATATATATATATATATATATATATATATATATATATATATATATATATATAATTTTAAGTTAGTATTTTCTGTTTGATATTGAGTTATATAATTATATTTTAAAGAGTATTTCAACATCGGGCGTGAACTTAATTTAAACACAAATGGTGGTGTTACTACTGCACTTTTTTCATATTATCGGATAAAACTGGTATATATTCTCTATGATATAGTGGAGTGAAGGTTTACAGCCACGAGTGTAGCAGCAATGGTTACATGTAGATACAGCTTACAGATTTTCTTACCTATCTATTTTAGATTTTGATCGTTTGATAAGAAAGCTGCTGTCCTCGGTGCTGAATTCAAAAATAATTGGCAAACTCGACCAGATTACCACCCGCATGTCGCAAATATATTCACCCAAATACACACACATATGAAATTGATTTCCACGATATTAAGAAAATGGTCCAAAATTAGGAAAAAAAATTAAAAAATAGCTACATGTCTTTCACAACTGTATACATTCTTTAAAAGATCAGTTTCTGTTTAATTTACGTGCAAAAGTAATTGTTTTGTTTTTATTTTATTTCTGAAAAGTAAAAATTCATATTTTTTCGGATGAATTAGAATAAAGTGTAAGGATCCGATAAGAAGTTTACATAAAATGTATTTAAATAAAGACTCATTTGTGGAATATATATACGTTTTCCTTTTCGCGAAGAAAGTGGTATATATGGTCTGAGACTACACTTCTATCTTTTTTATACTCAGTCATGAAGGAGAAAAATAGTTTTTGACTAAGCAATTCTTATTTTTGATTCTATTCACTTTTTGGGGAGCTGGATCGTGGCCGTCGAGAGTTAACAAGGGCAAGCAACTTACTTGTTGCCCCCCTCTGACGTCATTGTGGTTGGTTGACTAAATTTCGCGCCTTTTTAAATTTCATTTCATAATTCACAAAGTTAAAATGCCTACTGCATGTGTTTGGGTTTCCAAAAGAGAAAGAATTACGGCAAATATGGATACACGCAAATAAGTTTGAATTTTTTTTTAATTATATAAAAAATCAAAAGTCTGGATTACTTATTCATTATTGGATAAAAAAGTAGTGTATAGCCAATAATTAATCCATTTTTTATTACTTTTTTCGATGTCTTATTAAGTGTAGTATATTTTATCTTTTCTGTGTACTTTTGTAGATTAAATAAATGAAATAATAACGGCATATTTAATTAATATTTTCACAAAAAAAATATTGATTAAACAATGCTTTATTCAATGATGATATCGTTAATTAACAAAATTAATTTTTCTTCGAGATATGATGATTTTGTTAACACAGTTATGGGGCATTTTTCGTAATATATACGAAATCGTTAAAAACATTATTTTAAACATATACAGATCTTTATTTTCATTAAAAAAATTCATGGATTTTTTTATATATATAAAAATATACCTTTAGTAATGGTGTATTTTGTTTAAAAAATATACATTTTCACTAAGATTTTAAAAAAGAAATAGTTTCATTTAAGGCATTTCGAACAATTTGGAACAATTATTTAAATAAATAGTAAATCACATGAAATATATTATGAAAATATATTTTTTGGTGAAAATATTGATTAAACAATGCTTTATTCAAGCATAATATCGTTAATTAACAAAATTAATGTTTGTTCGAGGTGTAATGATTGTATCAACACAGTTCAGGTGCATCTTTCGTAATATATACGAAATAATCAATAACTTTTTTTAATTTTTAACATATACATACCTTTATTTTCATTAAAAAAAATGGTAATCTTCTTTTTCATGTTGACTCAATATTGAAAACATAGAATGATTATCTGGAGTTCCTCCAATTCTATACTGAACAATTTTTGTGATATGAAAAATGATCACATCAGTAAGAAAAAGCTAAACAGAAAACGAAAATTAGAAACATTCTACTAAATATTTTCTATAAGTTTGACTTAAAAAAAATAGCACTAGTGAAAATATTATTTGTTTGTATTTACATTATTTGTTTAATTTATTTTGTTTTATTTTTCTTAATTTATCGTTTGTTTTTTATTTTTTAAACTAACTTGTCTGTGTTTGTATTATTGTTTATTTTCATTTTTAACATTATTCATCGTTTGTTATTTAATTTGTTAGTTTATTTAATTGTTTTTTCCCGAGATTCATAATTCAGTTTTTTGCAGTATTTGATCGTAAATTATTATTTTCTTTAAATTTATATTGAATAAAGATCAGTTTCAGGATAAATCGAATCGTGTTCCTTTCTTTTCTTTTTTTACATGTAATTTTTAAAGTTTTATAATGCTTTGTTTTAAATATTTACAATAGCTTTCTAATAAAGTAAGGAATTTATTATATTCCGTGATCATTAATTAATAAATACTGAAAATTTCATTACAATTGGTTGATTTTCTCATTTTTCATGGATTATTTAGTTAATGGAGAAGTCGAAATGCCTTCTTCTTATTATTAGACGGCCATTGTTTGACACGGAATGCAATGACGTCATTTTCGAGCCAACAGGCTTGTAGTAACTCTCGGTAGCCACGGCTGGATACGCCTGCATAAAAAAACGATATTGTGTTTAACTTCTCACTCGTGGGAAGATAAGTAAATAGGGACTTGAGTCAGAATAGATTTTGTTTGAACTGCAAATTTAAATAAAATAATGAGGAAATGAAAATTCAGTTATTTTCTTGAATAGCGGCTCTCGCCGAGGAATACACATTACCTCTTAATTCCTATTTAATAATTTACGCGACATAAATTATGCCGAAATAGAGTTATTTCGGCATCGTTTGCTCATTATTTCCAAAGAATTATTTCCAATATAACTTCATGTAGTGTTCTCCCCTGGCTAGCCTAGTGATCGACTAGTTTTAAAAATGATGACTGTATTGTTTCAGTCCATATTTCATTTCGGCTTTTCGTGTGTATATTGAAATTTGCTATAACCTTGAATTTTAATGTTTTTTTTGTGGTGGATAATTTTACTAACAAATAGGTTGTTTTGGGAGTAATGCCAAAATTCATTTAAACACAAATAATTTATGTGACTTAAATAGGAAGTGGCCGCTTTTCATTTGGTTTGGTAACACACATGAACCCAAATACTTTTACATTGACAATTTAAAGGTTTCAAAATTATTTATTTTCCACTGAGGAAATCTTGTTAAACGTAATTAAATTTGAGTTATAGTTCTTTCTAACTAGCCTAGAAGTCAACTGGTTTATTAAGATGGCATCTAAATTTTTCCGATCGATTTTTCCTTTCAGCGTTTAATGTGTACGATGAAACTTCCTATAACCTAGTGGTTTAATGTCTGTAAAGTTTGTAACGTTTTTTTTTGGTTATTTTATTGATAAGTTGTTTGAGAATAATGTCAAAATCTATTTACTTTCAAATAAATTACGTCACTGAAATAAAGATTGATCGCTTTTCATTTGGTTTACGAGCACAAATGAACCGAATACTTTTAAATTGACAAATAAAAACCTTCAAACTTATTTATTTCCGACTTGACAAAAAAAATATTATAAACATAACGGTGTACTTAAAAGGCATACTGTTATGGTACCTTACTTATAACGGACTACTTGGACTTTTCAACACACAATAAATACTGGGAGCGTCTGCCCCTCAGTGTTCGGCCCAAACTAGTCCATGCGGTCTTTCAGAAATGTCAGTTGCTGGGAGTATTCGGACTGGTCAATACCAGTAAAGGATTCGTTATCGATAATCAGTCTGGAAGGAATTGGGTAATTTCAGTGGCCTTTTATCTGTCGGGCTGAAGTATTAGGTTCTGAGTTGTCCAAGAAGGTCAACCCTCTCAGGCCTCACCTCCCCTCGTTTGCGTGGATTAAGTTTATTGCTTACTGCCTGAGGCGACTTGACAGGAGAGTCCGACGGGGCTGCACGTGCATTTTTTATAGTCAAGAGTGCTCCTTCTTTAAAGGCGCTGGTTTTCTCTCCCCCACCTTCTGACCTTGTGCCACAAATTCTTGCTGTCGGATTGAATTAAATACGTCGGTCCACATAAGCCCGTGCGGTCCTTCTGTAACGTCAATTGCGTAGAGACTTCGGACCGGTCAATACCAGTCGAGTAGTCGTTCTCGACAATCAGTCCGGGAGGAATTAGGCCATTTCGGTAGCGTTTTATCTGTTGGGGTTAGGTATTGGTCCTGGGTAGTTCTAGGAGGTGCACCCTCCCAGGCCTTGCCTCGACTCTTTGAGGTGGAGTAAGTTTATTGCTAACAGCTTAAAGCGGCCCGACCGAAGAGTGCCGACGGGGCTGCCCAGGACACTTTTTAGAGGCCAAAGTGTTCCTTATTTCGGAGCTCTGGCTTGACTCTGCCCACTTTGTGCCACATCTTCCTGCGATGGGAAGGAAATAACTACCTGGTACCGCACCAGTCTATACCGGCAGTTAAGACTGGCGTACAACCACTCGTGGTCTATGTTGTATTATGCTTTTGTTCAATAGATTTTTTTTTCTAAATTCTGAGTTCGTTTTTTTTCTTCCGGACCCATTATAGGGTCACAACACTTGGCGACGAGGTATTTTGAACGTGCACCGAACACAACAACTACATTAAGGTATTCCTGCGAACATTAAAACGGATCTCACAATAACTGGCGACGAGGTTACAGTAAGAGATGTTTTGATAAAATAGGCGCCACAACTATCGAGGAATTCCTTTTAAAAAGGACAAATGTGGAGAAATAAACAACAGATTCACCTTAAACGTCCTTGTTCTAAAAGCTGGCTTTACCGGATAATGATAAAAACAAAACACGTAAAATACCAACTAGTGTTCTCCCAAAGAAAAAAGGTGAGTGATTTTGTTATTGCTATTCCGGCACTGTGCTAATTGTTTTTTTCTTTTCTTTCCCCTATTGAGAAATATCCTGCTACCGAAATAAAAATAAATAAAACTGTATCTTTATTTTTCTGTTGACTAAAATGCTGTCCGTAAATGTTACGGTTACGCGAAAGCGTACCAAAAAATTGATAAAAATATTTTTAAACTTCTACTGGAACAAAGAAGTAACCGACGAACAACTACTAGAAACTAACGAAAACTACCAAAACAAAAAAAGAAACCGATCCAAAGTTTGATGTATTAATGTAAGCAATATCGCATAGTGGTCAAAGTAACGAAAACGATAATGTTTTTCTCAGTATGCTGTTTGGAGTACAATTGAGAATTTCAATTATTCCTTAACCGAAGATAAAACATTTGAAACATGTTTCATAAAGTATGAGTATCTATACAAAATAGATTGTGACAATTGGGCAGAAATTACTAAGTTCGTAAACTGTTCCGAAAATTAGAGAACACCGAACTTACTAAATTCGTATACTTTATTTTATCCCGTAAAACGAGCGAATTGAGTTTTTAAAGCTGTTAATCCTTTAACAGAATTATTCAGCCCAAAGACTCCTCTGTTCTACACACGGTGGAAGTGTTTCAATTTAGTCAAACAAGACGTGAAAATTACGCGACGTTCGCTGCCATACTAAATAATAAGTGTCAAACTGGATTCGAAAGACATTGTAGAGTCGGGCATTGCGCACATAAGAAAAGTACGTCAGAAAACACATTTCAACTATCTTTCAAAAACAACTGAAAACAAAAATAGAGATCATTTTCAGGCGCCTACAAAAACAAACCAACGCAATAAAAACAAGATAAATTACCGCCGAGCACCTGTTTACGTTGTGGCTACCTTAATTGGATAACTGATTGCTCACCGTTTTAAAACCTGTCTAACTTGTAATAAAGTCAGACATAAGATTTCACATTGTAGAACGAATGATGGAAATAAGGATAAATCCACAAATAAGAACGAACAGGACGGCAGAATTCTAAGAAAATATGTACAGGTAAAGTAAGTACATACATATAAACATCCAGAATAAAAATGTAAAATCACAATTGAATTATGGTTCAGGCGTGTCGATTATTAACATGCATAGATGGAAAAGGTTGCAAAATCCGGTCATGCTTAGAACTAACCAAATGACCAGAACGGTGATTGATGAAAAAATTAAATTTGAAGATTAAAATATTACCGACTTTTCTTTAAACAGAACTAACAAAATGTAACATTTTTCATACTAAAAATACGAATAATTTATTTGGCACAAAGTTA
>OY744527.1:132947009-132959509 GCA_963556195.1 Sepiola atlantica | reverse complement strand
TCGCTTTAAACTCTACTTTTGACTCAGAAAACGACCCCCGTCCCAAAATGCCCATTGCGGACTGAAGCCACACTTGAGACCCTGGTCATCCCCCTTTCTTAGGCCAGAGTCATCATAAGAAACCTTGACACCTCCAAAGCTTTGGGGCCTTATCTTATACCAGTAATAGTAATGACGAAATGCTCTGCTGAGCTGGTCCATGTCCTCTCCAAACTATACAAAAATGTCTTGCTTAATCTTGTTCCCTGATAGTTGGAAAACTGCTTCTGTGGTACCAGTATTCAAGAATTATGGAGATAGAACTGATCCTCTAAACTACCGCCCAATCAGTCTACTCCCGATCTTTGAAAAAATATTTGATTCATAATTCAATCTAGCTATAGTCTGGTACCTAGTTAGTCTAAACTTCTTTCTGACCATCAATATGGATTTAGACAAGCACGATCTACCGCAGATATCCTAACGGTCATCTCTGAACGTATATATCCTACACTGGACAAGGCAGGTAAAACTAGGGTTGTAGAACTTGATATATCCAAGGCCTATGACAAGGCCTGGCATGAAGAGCTTCTCCCAAAACTGCACTCATATAGTAGGTAGGCATTTTAACTTTCAGTGTCTCGAATTCACTTTTCGTTATTCGATTTTTAGTTTTAAAATGTAAAATTTAAAGTTTAGTAATAACATAAGAAATGTATTTAAAGCGATTAATGTTATGTGTTGCCTACACACGAGGGCGGATTTACACGAAAAAAAAAAGTTTACAAACTTTTGTCAATATAGTGTTCCGGTCCTCGGTCAGTGATGTAGAAATCCTTCAAGAATTAGGCAATTTTAACTTTCGCTCTGAAACAGTGTTCTTTTCTGTGAGATATGACGATAACAGGTTCTTGTAAATTCTGTAAGAAAATACACTTTATTTGAACAAAAATTTTAATTGTCTCAGTCTAGAAAGATTTCTCTATTACTCACCATTAACAGGAAAAGTATTGACGTTTCGTGTGTTTCAACTTTTTGCTTACAGGAAAAACTTTGTCAATTTATTTTAGTCTATCTTCACCTTCGTGGAGAGTCAAAACAAAAGTTGTTGTCTTCTTTATCGAATATGAAATGAAAAAGAAAAGAAAATTTACAAAGCCCGTAACCAAAACAAAAAAAAATCGAAACAGATTTATTTGTAAAGCATAGAAAAAATGTGTAACCTTTTCTGTGTATTAAAACAGAAATTAATACGATTCGATAGTCTATTAAAATAAACAGGTCTCTCCGTGACTGAAACAATATGAATGCGAAGTATACGTGATGAAAACTCGGTTAAAGTTATGTGTTGTGTTTTAATGACAGTTTAACTATAATAGGTATGTTTTATAAACAGATAAAGTCGGTTGCAGTTTGGTGTTGTGTTTTACTTACAGTTTCAGTGAATTCTACATTATTACAACTTCGCAGTGTTTTTTTCTGTCTAGGGATTGAAACCGAAAAATATTGATGCTATAACGTAAGTCCGATGTGATACGTGCAAGTGTAAACAGACAAGTGTCGAAATTCGATAAAATTAGACTACCTCCATGGTTAACGGGGTCCGTTTATGGTCAGAAAACTAATATGTTTTCTAATATTTGCCTGGGTGGACAGCGCTTAAGAAAATATAAAATTGATTTTTGACACGCATATAGTCGTTAGATTGTTCTCTTTTTTATATCTTTCCTTTTTCTCTCTTTCTTTTTTGATTCTTCGGTCTTCTTTCAGTTTACCAATATGGCTTGATAATTCAGTATTTCCTTGAGGTGATTTGACCGAGTTTGAAAGGGTGGCCGGTCGTTCAAACTAAGTGTGTGTTTGACATATATATATATATATATATATATATATATATATTTATATGTATATGTGTATGCTTGTATATGATTGTGTGTGGGTGGTTATGTGTGTATGAATGTACATATGATGTGTACGTATTTATGCTTGCCTATGTATGCGTGTGAGTGAGATTGTGTCAGTAGTTAATTCAGGTTTGTTTCCTTCCACTCACAATATACATTTATCGCTAATCAGTAGGTGTCACAAAACAATGATGAGGATTAATACTGATAATTTTTGACACGACCCGATTCCTTTGAAAAACATGACCCTCTGCTCTCTCCCCTTCGGTGTCTGAAGTAAATTCCCCCTCCCAACTTAGACTTAAGTATAAGAGATGCTTCAATTTCCCCCTCTCTCTAAATATGTATTGGATGGGTTGTTACCAATTCTCTCTACAATGGTATTTGAATTGTCGAGTGTGAATTTAACCATTTTCTTTCAGCTTCCAAAATGTAATCGTCTGGATCGGATGCTTTAAAAACCACATGGTTGAAATAAATTATTTCATCGATGATTATGTAATTTCGTGTTATTATACTTCATTTATATATATATATATATATATATATATATATTCTTTGTGATACTAAACTTAATTATTGTTATATACAGACTATATTTATGTAACATAATGAAATTAGTAAATAAGCGACTGAAAGAGTAAGCTGACCGGTTTCAAACCTCGCTCAAGTGCTAGACCAAGGTTAATATTAAAGGCAAAATATGTAATAGGTATTATAGCGCGGGAAAGCGTGAAAAAAATTGAATCAAATAGAAACTACGTTAAGTCCGAGAAGGTTTTATGTTTGATTACAAAAAGAAAGTCTCAAAGGCTTAATGTAAATAGTTTCTAGAATCTTCAGATGAAAGTGAGAATGGAGAATAACTCAACACTGGAGTTTGAGGCACATAAACGACTATTTATTAGATGTTCGGCGATAGAAGAACCATATGTATTAGGCAAAACATCCGTTAGTATGTAATTTGCAAGATTTTTTTTCAAAATATTCTCCTTATTATTGCCATGTCATCAACGCGTTCAAGTGTGTCTTTTAATTCCACCTTATTCACGTAACGGCGTGCTACACACATCGGCATATCAACATTAATCGTCAGAAAACATCAAGACGAATTTCAACTAGACTGTAGTAAATATTTTTTTTAAATGCGTTGTCTAGGTTTTCGAAATATGTTTTGAAAATATCTTCCATTATTATTGCCATTTCATCAACGCTTCCAAGTGTGGCTTTTCATTCTAACTTATTCACGTAACCGCGTGCTACACACATAAAAACATAAATAAATGTGTTGTCCAGGTTTTTAAAAATATTTTTTCAAAATATTCTCCTTATTATATTTATATATATATATATATATATATATATATATATATATATATATATATATATATAAAAATATATATATATATATATATATATATAGTGAGTTATAAAAATACATTTATTGCAATCAAGCTACACAGAGGCTCCCGCGTTAGATCCCGGGGGATATTCAGGCTAAAATGTATATATATATATATAAACTTATTGTAAAGTGAGCTACACAGAAACACATTTATTTTGTGTGGCTTACTTAGTTATATGTAGTTTATTTGGCAATACGTAGATGTGAAGTGAGCTAGATAGAAACTGCATAGGAAGGAGTGAGATCAAAACGAAAATATAAAATGTATATATATATAACAAATATTTATATATATAACAAATATTTATATATATATATATATATATATATATATATATATATATATATATATATATATATATATGGGAAAATGAAAAAGGAAAACCAAAAAATGGATGTTTTTTTATGTGTACATCAACGTTTCGTCTTTATTTATAAACTTCATCAGGATGATAATATAGAGAAAAATGTCATGCAAGTACAAACACATGTAGGGTTGACATATTGGGAAAAAGGGAAGAAAATAATGGCCACTACTGGGTGGACGTCCGTACTTGGTGAGGAGTGAAAAATGAATGTTGATGAAATATTTGAAATATTTGGAAAATGATGGCAATGAGTGAGGGAGTGGAGGGGTGGAGAAGAGGGAGAAGGGAGGTAATTGAACAGGTGGGTAAGGAATATTTGAAATATTTGGAAAATGAGAAAGTTTCATTGGACTGCAGTGTTAAAAATGTGAGGGAAAAACGGAATGAGTTAGAGAAAATAAAGATTCATGGAGTTAATGTACACATAAAAAACATCCATTTTTTGGTTTTCCTTTTTCATTTTTCCTATCACGTCGGATTACCTTCATCCTTCTCTTCCCATATATATATATATACATATAACGTATTGCAAAGTGAATTACACAGAAACGGGTGTGTTCAATTTTTAAAATTACCCTGCAACATCACTCAAACAGGTTTCTTTGGATGGCGGTCTTAATTTTCCAACATTCTACAGACTCCTAAATTGTTTTTGAATTAACTACTATTGAATTTCCAGCTACAATTTTCGCGATGCCTTCAACAGTGAACTTTTTTATATATCTTTAACCCGTTATCTTAGCATTAGACTTTTCTGCATTTTCATTTTCTTTTACTTTTTGCTTTTATCTTAAATAATATGTTATCTTTTCTATATTTTACGTTTCTAATTCTCTTACTAACTTATCTGTCTGTATACCTCAAATGATAAGAATTCTATCATTTTGAACAGGCATGGTCTTAGGAAGGAAAAATAAATCTCTTTTTTGAACAGCTGAAGACGTGATAGATTTTGTATTTTTGTAATTTTTTTCTCATTTGTAATCGTGTATATATATTCTTGATCTCGTATATCGAGCATCACTTTTTTCATGATAGGTTCTAATTAAAAGGTATACATTATATCTTTTTGACCATTTTCTATCTCTCTCTCTCTATATATATTTTTTTCTCTCTCTCCCTCTGTCTTCTTGTCTCTCTTTCTCTTTCTCTCTCTCTCTCTCTCTCTCTCTATATATATATATATATACATGTGTGTGTGTATAGATAGATAGATCGATAGATAGATAGATAGATAGATAGATAGATAGATAGATAGATAGATAGATAGATAGTTAGATAGATAGATGTGTCTGTGTAAAAGCGAAGTAGAAAGATTTACAGACGAACCATTCCATTGATCAGTTCAGAGTAAATAGATTCGCACAATCGGGAACTCACTCCATGCATTCAGATTATTTTGTTATTAAAATTGTGCTGGTCGTCAGCTTCTGTCAAAGCGCTATCATTTGATCAGGATTAAAAGTATAAGCCAGAAATGATATTTTCTTCTTTGTTAAAGATATTACTCGGAAACTATTTCCATGTTTTCGCTCCTTCGTTCATCTTGCTCATTATTCTGCTTCAACACTGACGCACGAACATTGGTTCTATTGTCTGTTGATGAAATGATATATATATCACGGATCTTACCCATTGAAATATTAAGATGCTCCTTTCCAAGATTGTATCCCAATTAGAGTCAGCGAAAGTCCGTGCATTTGTCGACATTTTTATGGCCCCGGTTGTTAAACAATTATTTATGAGAGTAAGGTTACATATATTGTTCGTCTTTATTTCTCTTTGTTTACGGTTGAAGATGTTTTCCGGTTACTTTTCTCATGGATGGGATTCTTATATATATATAGAAGTAAAGAAGCAGAACGCACGTAAAAGACTACTCTATTTGTTGCGATTCGGTGTTTTGCGTTATTATCTTGACATCTGTTCTGTGTATAAAAAAAAATATCTGATATAACAGTATATCAAATGCATTTGTATATTCGAAAGAATCGAGTACTCTAGTAGCCTCAACGTAAAAGTTGCCAACATGACTCGTGAAAGTGGTGCTGTGTATCCGCTGTAACTCGAACACAGCATGTCGATTCGACAGTCAATGCCGTTTTCCAATTTACCACAACAACCTACCAATCTCTTAAATATATGGAATTTGCCTCATCCAAGAATAGTTATTTTATTTTAGGTAAGGGATTATTCTGGCTATTTCCATTGTGGACACGAGAGATCTAAACACCCCTATCTATCCAGATCCTGTTTACACGTTTCTTTAATTTCAAGCTAGTGATAATTTACATTAAATCCATTTTGTCAAATTATTTAACCAACCTTTCCGATATCTATGCGTATATGAAGTGATGATTTAATGTAAAAGTGTATCTGTATTTCATAAAATAAATGTGATCTATAAATTATGTTTTTAATGAAACTTTCTTTTATATAATTTTTTAAATGTCTATGAGATAACATTTCATTATTTGAATATCTCAACGAAAGGTAAGTTTGTTTATTTTAAAAGTATTAATAATAAGAGCTGGAGGTTTTCAGTAGAGCTTTCTCGCACGACTGCTTTTATATTCATAGCCTCCACACTTCATCCTTCTCCACGTTAACCTTGTACCATTTGTTTCCTTCATAACAAGCGTAACATAATATGGACATATTAGCGTATTAATATACTATATTGACTTTGCTAAGCGTTGCTTCGTACTGAAAATCCCTGTACACACATACATACACGGATATATATTAATATATATATATATATATATATATATATATATATATATATATATATATATATATATATATATATATAGGATATTAAAAATTTTGTAAAATCAAAACATAATGCAATTTTAAATGATAAAATCATTTATTAATTTATATTTTTAGGCTAAGATTTTCGATCAATAAATATTTCTCAAAAAAATACTTTTTGTCATTTTTTTGGTATCAACTCTGGAGGGTCGAATTCACCGTAGAGTCAGAAAAATACGTGAATTTCTTAGAGATGAAAGTTGTAAGTGTAGTAAAATCTGATCGATGTTGTTGTCCTGGTTTGACGTCTTTTGAATGAAAAGATTGATAACGTCTTTGAAGCACCAATGCATCTGAATATTTATATTAAATTTTAAATTTTTAAATAACAAAACACGATTAAATTTTAAATGATAAAAACATTTATTCATCTATTTTTAGGATAAGATTTTCGATCAATACATCTTTCTCAGAAGCAATACGTTTCTTTTTTCTTCCTTTTAATTTTGTTGGTATAAACCCCGGAGAGCCAAATCCACCATAATGTCACAAAATTAGCTGAAGTTGTTGGAGACAATAGTTTATAGTGAGTTAAAGTTCGTTCGATGTTTTTTACGATGGATGTGCGGCTTTTTCAATCAGGAAATTTATAACATCTTTGAACTTTATATCTGAAAATTTACATTATTTTTTTTTAATTGTTAAAAACAAAAACATGGTTGAATTTTAAATGATAAACTCAGACTTTCAATCAATACATCTTTCTCAGAAGCCTTTTTTCTTTTGTTTTCTTTTCTTTATTTTGGTGGTATAAACCCCGAAGGGTCGAATGAACCGTAGAGTCAGAAAAATACGTTAAGTTGTTAGGGACGATAGTTTAAAGTGAAGTCAAGTCCAGTCGATGTTGTTGTGCTGGTTTTACGCCGTAAATTGATAACATAACAACTTGACGTATTTTCGCGGATTTGACACTCCGGAGTAAACACCAAAAAAATGAGGAAAAAAATCGTGCTTCTGAGAAAGACTTAGACTTAAAAAGAAAAAAAAATCAATGATGTGATCATTTCAAATTGAATCATGTTTTGGCTTTTAAAAATCAAATATTTAATTCAAGTATTCAGATACATCGGTGCTTTAAAGATGTTATCAATTGCCTTATTCAAAAGGCGTTAAACAAGCGCAATAACATCGACCCTGCATATACAGGGTGACTCAAAAAAACGGGCCCCGTGTACACTTTATGTGATATCGCCTTTATTTATTCACCGATTGCCCTTATTTTACAGGGTATGGCAGAATAAACGACCGTGAGTACACCAAGACCTCGGTGGGAGCTGGGACAAGGAATACACTCTGTTAAATTTTACTACAAGACAGGCTCGTTTAAGAAAACCCAGTACAGTTTCATAACATCAGTTCGGATGTGAAGAAGCTCCACCCAAAAGCAGAATTCAGAACTGGGGGTACCACTTCGAAAAGTATGGGACTGTGGAGAACTTCAACGCTGCTAGTGAGTACCGTCCAAGCCACTCGGCACGTCCCAAGAAGCGGACAGCCGAGCTGGTCGAAAGTGTGAGAGAGTCTCTCCAGGAGAGTCCGAAACGCTCTGTGCGTAAGCGAAGTACGTCCCTCGGTATCTCCCATGAGACTTGCAAGAGAGTGTTGGTGAACAATATCATGGCTTACCCATACAGAATACAGACGCTGCAGACCCTTACAGCCTCAGACAAGAAGCAGAGGAGCGCTATGGCAGTCAAGATGCTCGATAAGATCGAGGAGACACCAGGTTTCCTTAACCTCCTTTGGACCTCAGATGAAGCCCACTTCCATCTTGACGGAAAGGCGAACTACAAGACAAATGTCCTCTGGGGGTCGTCCAGACCCAATGAAGTAGCCACCAAGCCCCTGCACTCTCCTAATTGCACGGCGTGGGCTGCAATCTCGGTCAGAGGCATCATCGGACCAATCTTCATCGAAAAATCTGGCGCAGCAGTGACAGTCACCAAGGTGCGGTATGTGGAGGTCCTCAAACCCTTCAAGAGGTAGCTACAGACCCTCTACCCGTCGCTCATGAGCAAGGTCTGGTTCCAGCAAGACGGAGCAAGTTCTCACACCTCAAACCTGTCATGAGATTGGCTGAAAGAGAACTTCCGAGGCCGAGTGATCAGTCTCAAGACTAATTGTGAGTGGCCACTCCATAGCCCGGACCTAAGCCCCCCAGATTATTTCCTGTGTGGCTATCTTAAGGACAGAATGTACGCAAGGAAACCCAGAAGCATCACGGAACTCAAGGAAGCCATCAGGGAGGAGATGAGAGCCATTCCCAATTCAGTCTGTAAGAACGTCATGGACAACTTCGTTCTGCGCCTCAAGAAATGCACGGAGCTAAAAGGAGTCAATCTAGAAAACATGCTGTAGAACGAAGAAAAATATGCCAAAGACCTTAGTGTTTTGATATGATGTTGTGAATATAATAAACTAGTTATGCCCCAAAATTCATTTCATTCGTACGAAACATTAAGAAACGGGGCCTAATTAGATTGTGGGCCCGTTTTTTTGGGGGGGGGGGGTCACACTGTATATATATATATATATATATATATATATATATATATATATATATATATATATATATATATATATATATATAGTCTTGGAAGTTTCTCAACCAGTAAAGCTATATAAAAAAATAAAAAATAAATAATAAAAAAAACCTTAAGTCCCAAGTCGTTCAGTTGAAAATCAGTGATGTAAGTCAATTTAACTTTTACAGTTATTATATAAGTTTGCTTCTAACATTATTTAAGGGATCATCAGTTGTTTACCATGAAAAACTGTTTCGGGAATTTATGTATATATATATATATATATATATATATATATATATTTATGTTATATATATTTTTTAACATAGTTCACCCCCAACAAGGCAGGCCGCCACTGTAGACGTAAGGGGCTACTGAGAAAAAAGAAAAGGGGAGAAGATAGGGGGCGATCAACCTAGACTGGGATCTGCGCAGCGAGATGTCTGTTTACATTAGTTTTAAACATCTGCATGTATGTACTGTCGGGGAAACAGAGGGCAGGAAAGGAGTTCCAGAGGCCAGCAGTACGAGGAAAGAAGCTATTTGAGTAGAAGGCTCTCCGACATCTGGGGACCTCCACAGTGAATGGATGAGATTTAGTTGATTTTCGAGTTAGTCTAGTGAATTTTCGTCGAGGGGGCACCAGAGTAGCCAATACATCGGAGCGTAATCCATTGAAGTAATTGTAAAACAAGCACAAGGATGCCACATTGCGGCGATGGGACAGAGGGTGGAGCTTGGTTAACAGTGAGGGACCTATTAGGTTGGCGATTCTTTTTTGGACCTTGTTAAGGAGGGAGAGACTAGTAGATGATGCGGCAGCCCAGATGTGACAACAATACTCCATGCATGGGCGGATGGTGGCTTTGTAGAGATACAGGATAATGCCAGGTGTGAGGAGTTTACTAGCACGGTAGAGGGAGCCAACCTTCTTTGCGGCAGCATTGGCAATGTCTTCAATGCATGTGTTCCAATTCATGTTACCTGTGAAGGTTAGGCCGAGGAGTTTGAATGATGAACTCTCAGGTAGGGGGTTATTTGCCATGACAATCGGTGGTTGCAAGAGTTTCTTTGTAATTATTGAAGGAAAGGAACTTTGTCTTTGCGGCATTAAAAGTTACCAACCATTTATGCCCCCAATCCACTAAAGCCTGGAAGTCATTTTCTAAAGATCCAGCTATTGCCTCGGATATGATTGCGTCGGTTTTACCAACATGGCGAGAGTAAAGGGTGGTGTCATCAGAAAATAAACCAATCTCAGACTCTATGCCATCAGGGAGGTCGTTTATATAGATCAGGACAACAAGGATCCAAGGATAGATCCCTGGGGTTCATCAACATTTATGTCATGTTGCATAGATGTGCGGCCATCGAGGACAACCTGGATTTTTCTTTTGTCTAGGAAGGATCTAATTATATTAAGTAATTGCCCAGTAATACCGTATGAGCGTATTTTCAGGAGAAGCCCTTTATGCCAAACCTTGTCAAAGGCCTTGGATATATCTAGCGCTACTGCTCTAGCTTCTCCTGCCTCATCAGAGATGACCGTTAGTATGTCTGCAGTAGATCGTGCTTGTCTAAATCCATACTGGCGGTCGGAAAAAGTTTAGCATTAACTAAGTGCCGTACTATCACTAGATTGATTAGGGATTCAAAGAGTTTAGCAAAGATCGGCAGCAGACTGATTGGGCGATAGTTCTGAGGATCGGTTCTATTCCCAGAGTTCTTGTAGACTGGTACCACAGAGGCAGTTTTCCAGCTATCGGGGAAGCAAGATTCAGCTAGACACTTATTGTAGAGTTTGGAGAGGACAGAGGCCAGTTCAGCAGAGCACTTCTTTATTACTATTACTGGTATAAGATCAGGCCCACAAGCTTTGGAGGTGTCAAGGTTTTTTATGATGTCTCTGACCTGGGATGGGGTGATGACCAGGTTATCTAGGGTGGCTTCGGTCAGCAAAGAGAATCTGGGGAGGGAGTGGTTATCTGAGTCCAAAGTAGAGTTAGAAGCGAAGCGATGGGCAAGTAGTTCAGCCTTATCAGTGGCCGTGCAAGCGACATCATTGTGGTTTGATAGTGGGGGAATCGTTGATTGACCATTATTCACTACACTATTGTAGATTTTCCAGAAATCACGAGTACCTAATTTCTGTGACTGGATGCGTTTTTTTGTTAACTCATTATACTTTATCTTCGGTTCTTCTATCACGGCCTTGCAATTATTTCTTGACTCTATAAACTTATTTCTATTAGTAGCTGACTTATGGCGGCCGAATTTACGGAATGCTTGTTGCCTCTCGGAAATGGCAACTGCACATTCCGAGGTGAACCATTGAGGAGAGTTAGGCTTACTAAAGAATTTTCGCATGGGGACATAGGCTTCAATGCTTGCTTTGACCCATTCAGTTAATTCGTTTGCACACTGGTTGGCAGGGAGTGAGAAGGTTTCCCTCCATGAGGCGTCACTGATGTGATCTCTGATTGACTCAAAATCAGTCCACTCGTAGTATCTTGTTGTTTTGAGCAACGGTTCATCAGCTTTTGGACGACTTCTTAAGGTAATATGTATCATTAGTACAATGTGATCAGCATTCCCGAGTAGGCTATGGACTTTCGTCACACAAGCCTCGAGCATTGAGATCAAGAAAAGGTCTAGAAGTGAGGCGTGTTGGTCTACTCGATCGTGGATGCGGGTCCGGAAATCGACAGTGTGAGAGAGGGAGTGAGCTAAGGAGAAATTATACATAAAGTAGCCGGTTGCGTCAGTAAGGCTGGAGAATCCCAACCACTCACGGTGGTGGGCATTAAAATCCCCAAATACATGTATCTGTGCATTCAAGTCAGTTAAGAGTGCTCTGTCTATGCTTACAGAGACAGAGTTTAGCAGAGTACAGTCTTTGCTCGCCGGGGAGCGGTATAAGAAATATAAGTAACTGACGCTGTGATGTAAAGTCAATCTAAAGCACATGTAGTCATAGTCATCTGATTCTAGCCTATGTTCTCTAGTCAGAGGGAGGGTGTTCCGAACATAAACTCCTAGCCCATGCATATGTTTGTCAGAGTCTTTACGGTAGAGTGGCAGGTAGTCAGTCATGTCAAAGTGGTGAGAGGAGATTGAGGATTGGAAGTTAGTTTCACTTAGAGCTGTGATATCCGGGGAGTTTGTCAGGAGAAAGGATTCTACGTCGTTGATATTGGTTCTAAGTCCCCGGATATTTGTGAATGCGAACCTCAAGGGCGGAGGCGAAAGTGCTTTTTGTTGGGTGTCTGGTTTAGGTTTGCTTTTATTCTTTTGTAATGACATGTTTGTTTTGATAATAGAGTGGGTTGGCCAAGGTGGGTACTTGTTTGGTGCCAATAAGCTCACACATCCAATCCATTTGTCTCGACCTGGTCCATGAGGGTTGTGGCCTCGGGAAAGCCTACCGGAGATAATTGCAGGGTCCCTTTCCATGCGCCACATGGCACATACAACTACCCACCGTATTATGCAACTGATGATG